>JAJKFI010000088.1:1590961-1606672 GCA_029204185.1 Lerista edwardsae
AATAATAATAATAATAATAATAATAATAATAATAATAATAATAATAATAATAATAATAATAATACTTGGGTTATCTAGCAATTTTCTATTGCATCTTGTATTTGAGTCTTGTATGCAATTTGATATTAAAAAGCTGCCGAGATCCATTTGGCCTATTCTCAAGTCAGCAGATAATTTAATCCGTGGCAGGGGAGCACGCCGCTGCCCTCCCCACATGGACTCCAGGACGGGAATGGAAGTCACTTCCGGTTTGCACCGGCAACTTCCAGCTGTATCCCAGAGGTCCTCTGATTCCCTCCAGCCACGGGCTCGACATCCGCGGATTACGAGTCTATGCGTTAGGGTGGCCCACTGTAGTTGCTCTCCTGTCCACCGACCGGAGTGGCTGTGAACACCCAGGCCGGCATTTGCACTGGCCAGGATCATCTCTGCTGATATTTGCTCTCCATTTATACTCGAGAGTTGACCCTCTCAGCTTGGGGGGTACACACAACTCAAGACGTCAGGGCTTTCTCCTGGTACAAGGGCTGGGAACTGATTTCTGCAGCCCGGAGAGTTTTCAGCTGCACTCTCCCCGAGCGTTTGTTTTTCTGTTGTATTGGCCAATTACCAAAAGATCATGTTACTCTCAGGGAAGTTTCTCTTTGCTCAGAAGACGTGACCCATTGGAAGCTGCGCAGCGTGCTGAGTTCTTGGGGGATGAACTCATAGTCTTCCATCTGATTCCTCTTGGCTGCTGAAGGACAGTGGAAGAGGGGGAGGAGGAAAGCCCAGGAAAGAAAGGAAAATAGCTATTGCTGGGAGAGCAGGAGGGAGGCATCTCAGCAGGAGTCCAGGCTCCATTCAGGACTCAAGAGGCCAACTGAGTCGCAGGCGATGGCTCTGTCTACCTGCCCACTGCTTCACTTTTCCGGCTCCGTGGTTTTGAAAGGGAAGAAAGGGAGGAGATGAGAGGAGTAGCCTAGAGAGTCTCCAGTGCTCCTGTCCTCCACACTTTATAGTTCATTCCGTTCCCCTCTTCCTTGCTGAATCTACAGGGTAAGGGCACAGTCCTAACCAACTTTCCAGCACTGACATAGCTGTGCCAATGGGGCATGTGCTGCATCCTTCAGTTGCTGGGGGCGGGGGCAGTCACAGAGGCCTCCTCAAGGGCAGGGAATGTTTGTTCCTTTCTCTCAGAGCTTCATAGTCCTTGCCCCAGGGTTGGAAAGTTGGTTAGGATTGTGCCCTAAGAGGAGTGAATGCAACCGAGGTGGCAGCTGACATGCTGCTGGGTTGGGGGAGGCAGCATTTAGCACTACCGGGAGTTCTTGGTCCCACTCCGGAGTCAGCGTGCCTGAGCCAGAGCCCTTCTCAGTAAGCCCCATTTGCCCTGAAATGGGGTGCAATTATGCTCTGCAGACCTGGATCCAAGCACAGAGTCCTTGTGTGGAATCATACGCAGGGACCCACGAACCCTTGTTCCGCACCTATCATTAGCTGGGTTGGAAAGACTGCTGTGGAAGAGACGAGAGCATAATTTGCATGCACCAGAGCCCACATGCAAGCCTGCGGCATGTTGAAAGGGGATGCTGCTGAGGAGGCTCGGCGGTTCAGATAAGGAGCGAGGGAGCGACTGGCTCGCTATTAGCCAATGACTCATGGAGGAAAGATTGTGGAGCCACAGTCAGGGATTCAGGAATCTGGCTACTTTCCCTGAGGCAGCGAAGGAAGCATAATTGGGGGAGGAAAATATACCCAGCGATTGACTTGACCCATTTTTCTATACGCCCCAAGCAGCTCACAGTCAAATCCAGAAAGGTCAACACCCTTGAAATGACAATGGCAGCTTATAAATGCCGCGAATAAACCACTAGACCAAGTCAGGCAAAAACCAGCCCTGTACTGAGCCTGAAGAGAAGAGACCCAATCGGAAATGATCCAAACCAGGTCAGATCAGCCGGTGCAAAGCCCCTCCCCCACGTCCCTTGGAACTGACCTGTCTTCAGAGAGGGGGGCAGGGGGGCTGCCTTCGGAGGGCCAGGAACTCCTCATGCCTCCCCATCAGGGCCAGCTGAAAAGCCAATTACACCCATTGCTCCTAACTGGGCCCCACGCCCACGGGAGCCCCGCTCTAGGGTAAAATATGCAGAGATCCGTTTGGTCCACTAACTCACATGGACTTTTCAAAGGCACATTTGGATTGGCGGTGATGTCATCGGGTGGGGGGGTGAGAAAGATTGGGAAGTGCCGGGTTAGGCCTTTGCTTCAGTGCTTGTCTGTTACGCAGAAGCAGGGCCCTTGCAAAGAGATCTGGGTGGTCTTGTCCGCCTCTTTCATGGTGCAAGAGGGCTCGTCACAGAGGCCAGCTCCCTCCATGACAGCCTGTCAGAATTGGCAAGCTCTGCCTGACGGGGTGGCCTGGATTTCTTAAGGAGCAGTCGAACCGCGGGGTGGCCATTGGTCCAGGCCGTTCTGGGCAAAGCTAACCCTGGCCCAGCGTCTGAGTTTTACCGATCACTCACTTTCATGACCATTAAAAAGAAATCAAATCTTTTGTGTGTGTGTGTTTTAATTTTTTTTTTAAAAAAAATCAAAGCTCAAAGGAAATGCAAACTTAGATCAGGGTCATTGGCATAAAAAAGACCTATTCCTCAAGCTTCCTTTGGTGGAAAGGATTTTCCAAAGAACGTCAGGGCATGGGTTGTATGCTGATTGCCTGTGGGCGGGGGGAGCAACAATCCCCACAAACGCTGCACACAACCTTCATGGGGCTGTTATCCAGTTAAAGCAACCTCACAGCACAACCCGAGACCGATTTACTCAGGCGTAACTTCTGTTGATTTCATTGGGCTTTTCTCTCAGGAAAGAGTACATAGCATTGCAGCCATTATTAATTAATGGCTTGATTTTGCAGAAATATGAAAACAATCAGGGGCGTAGCTAAAGAAGTGCAAGGGGGGTGCAATTGCACCAGGCAACCAGCTGTGTGGGGCAACAAGCTGAGCTTGACACTAGTAGTCAAACTTGTGAAAACCTTGGTATGTATGAATCATACCATCATGTTATACACCATTTGATGCAGAATTTTATTCAGAATGCAATGAAACAAACTGGAGTATAATACAGTATCTTTATCAAACGTTATGGCCAAAAAAAAACCCCAGAAAACGAAAATACAGCTGCCATGTAAAAATCACTGGCTTAGATAATTTTTAAAGTAGATTTTTAAAGATAACTTTTTTTAGATAACTTTTAAAGAAAGGGAGGAATCACGCAAACAGCCCTGAGCTCCTTGGAAGAAGGGTAGTATAAAATGTGAAAAATATGAATGAATGAATGAGTGAATGAGTGAATGAGTGAATGAATGAATTTGTCATATGTTAAAAATTTGTGGGCTCGAGTGTCAAATGACCTAGCTACACCACTGTTGGGGGGGTGACTTCGAGCTTGTGGGCAGCAAGAGGGGACACACTGCTAGGGAGAGGGTGCAGTTCCCCCCCCCCAATTTTTCTCCTTTTTTGAAAGCCCAGGAGTGCTGTCACTTCTGGAAGTGATGTCACTTCCTCCCGTGACATCACTTCCAGGGCATCATTTTACCCTCTGCACCGGGCTACACTTTCATTAGCTACCCCACTGGGTGGATGAAAGAGGCAAACAGCATACTTTGTTTGGGGTGGATGCAGGAAAATGTGTGGCCTTTCTGCAGCAATGAGCCATTGGAATTGAAAATAGAACCTCCATGTACAGAGACAGTATACCTCTGAGTATCAGGTGCTGGGGTCAAGCCATAGGGAAAGGTTAACGCTCCTGCCCTGGTTGTAAGCTCCCCACAGAACCAGTAGAGTAACTACGGGGGAACAGCACAGTACGTATTGCAGGCATCAAACAACCTGTGTAAACGGCCCCTCCCTCTCATCTTCAGAGCCATTCTGGGCAGCAACAGCAATCAGCAACTTGTTCCAATGGCGTGTGGGAAGGGCTGTTTGCTCAGCGCATTGGGGCACCTGCAATATTCACCATGTCACCACCCAATAGCTACACTACTGCACAGAACATCTGACCACCTCTGTTGCAAACACAGTGCTAAGAAGTGAGACGAGACAGGTCTTTAGTCTGCTCCAGTTCCCCTTACGTTCATACTTTGATTTGATGTCATCTGGCTTTTATTTATTGGGGGGAAAAAAATTTTTTTTTACCTTTTCTATCTATTATTGTTGACGCTTTATTTTGTACTCTCCAGGGTTGCTGTTTTCTTAGGATAACATTTACAAGGAGGAGGAGGAGGAGGAGGAGAAAAAAACCTGTGTCTTTCTTTCATGCCTGCATCTGTGACAATCTGTTGAGTGGGTAACCAAAAAAGAACGACAGAAAAAGAAAAGAGAACTCTTACACTCAAAGGGATCTTGGATGGCCTGCCAAGTTCATCTCATGAACCCTGCGCTGCGAGCCAAACTCTTACGCATTGTGTCATCAAGGGATCACATTTACAAATAAGATTAAGAAGTGATATAAAATCACTCTAAATGGAGATAACTCACTCGCTGGCACGGAGCTCAAGGCTGAATTGATCTCCTGGCATGGCCGCGCTCTTCGCCATCTGCCAATAACACCCAGCAATTAGTCAGAATTCTGGTACACGGCGTCTCGAGCCAAGCAGCGTAATGAAATCAACATCTCCTGTCACGCAGGCAGGCTTAACCCTTGGGAGTTGGGTTTTTTTTTTCCCCCTTCACTGTCTCAAGAACTCCTCCAGGCCCCCCAGGAACCTCTCCGTGAAATATGGGCTGGAAAGCTGGGCTGGATCCTGGAAAGCTGTTGGGTGTGTAATGTATACAGAACTCCTTTTGGGACAGGGCTGCCAGCTCAGAACCGGGAGTCTTGCATTCCTTCACTACGAGAAAACCCAAACAGCTTCCTTGCGCGCACACGCACGCACGCACCCACGCACGCACACACACATACCACTCTGCAGAATGATGATTCCATTTATTGCAGCCTGATAAACTCTGTGTGGAGGGCCAATCTGCCAAAATTATCTGAATTCACATTTTAACAATGGCTGGAAAGTTTGGGAAAAGTGTTCTGCAGGCCTGGTGTCAACTCTGGGGAAGGAAAATAGCGGCCCCAAAGAGCAACAAAGTTGGCAGATGAGAGTACAAATTATGCGCGCTCACGAAACCAAACTTGAGAAAAGTATTTCAGCTATTAAATTGCTCATTAAATGCTAAGCTACATATTCTGAAGGATCATATTTGGAGGAAATGGCCAAAGAGCCATTTCAATGCAGATAGTGGTCCCAGGTAGAATTTCTGACAGCTCCAGGAAGGGTGGGGGTTCCCCCACAAGGGACAGACTCCTGATGGAGGTCCTAGAGAACTGCTGTCAGTGTAGAAAATACTAACCTGGAGCTGGGGTCTGATATGTAATATCACCTACAGTGTGAAGTAATGCAGCCCAGGCTTCCTCAATGAGGACTAGGCCCTCCCTGTACACTCCCACAAAGGTCTTGTGGGCACGCGTTTGAACCCCCCTGATGAATTTGCTAGTCTTCAATGCAAGCTTCAAAATTCTGACAGGTTCATATTTTGGAATTCTAGAACTTTGAAGTTCAAAATCCTCAATTTCTGATCCTCAATGTCAGTCAATCACTTCTTGGATAGGAGATACGGAGAACAAACTTTGAACAGCCTCCCCAAATCTGGTTTTCAGAATTTGACTGGACGAGAGTTTGAAATTCAGGCTGTGACTGTGCCAGAGATGGATTCTTCCACCCACTTCAAAGCCCCATTAATTTACTCTTTCGTCTTCCCAAAACACTGGATTTTGGTTGGCCACAGCGCCACCTGCTGTATGGGCCCTCACCCAACAGCCCTGAAATGGCCTAAAGAGCTATACTAAGCTGAGGCTCAAACAGAATATTGTGCAGTCCCATCATGTTTTCCTCTGTTCAGTTTTTCTTCTTCCTGAAGTCAATGTCCAAGCTGCATCTGATGGGTAGAAACATGCTGCGTAAGCCTTTCCCCTCTGGCATTTTTTTTTTCAGTTCAAAATAACTTCAATCACATGAGGCCAATCCTGCAATCTGAAGGGTGGCAGCAGGGCACAGCTGAGGAAGTGCAGGGGGTAAAATTGCACTGGGCAACAAGCTTTAGGGGCAACAAGCTGAGCTTGACACTAGTGGCCAAAATGGTGAAAACCTTGGCATGCATGAATAATGCAGTGCAGAAAGCAATGAAACAAACTGGAGTGTAATACCTTGATCAAACATTACGGCCAAAAAACCAGAAAACGAAAATGCAACCATCATTTAAAAAGTCACGGTGTGTTAAAATCATTGTTTGGGGGAATAATACTGCCATGTTATATATCATTCAATGTGGAATTTCATGTAGAATGCAATGAAACAAATTAGAATGGAATACCTTCATTCTATCAAAAGCTATGGCCAAAAAACCCAAAGAAAATGAAAATACAACGGTGACGTCGCATCTTGTTGTGGCATCACGTCCGGGGCCTCATTTTGCCCTCTGCTCCAGGCTACACTTTCATTAGCTACACCCAGCGGCGGCATTCAGCCGGTACACTGGGCGGGAGGAACGGGTGAGCGGCAGCCCGCGGGGGCGGGGAAGACGGCGAAACGGAGCGGTAAGCTACGGGCAAGCTGCCGCTCACCCGTTCCTCCCACCCAGCGTACCAGCTGAATGCCGCTGCTGGCTACACCGGAGGATGGCAGTGAACTTAATGTAATCAGGTCCTTTACTGAGACCTACAGCAAAGGATTGAGGGTGCCATCAACTTTGTCCTTCACAAAACCTTTTTTGCGGGGAGGGGGCAGAATGTTCAAAGCAGGGCCGGCTTTAAGCCAATTGGATCAATTTTGTCCAATTGGGCCCCACGCCGAAGGGGCAGGGTAACCTACCCTAATCCTGAATGCAATTTTATATTATATTCCATAGTGATTTCAACTCACTCTCCATACTCACCATAGGGATTTCAGAAGCTCTCAAGGGACACCAAGAAAAGACTGCCTTTTTCAGTCCTTCAAACACTTCATCTTGGTATGGCTTCAATTCTTTCCTTTCCTTTTTTTTTTTTTTTTGCCACTGAAAACCATTCTCCCGACTCCGAGTCAATGGTTTTCATCTCGCAATCACAGGTCCCCAGCAATTACACACCAGCCTCATTACATTTGCTCCACTTCAGTTCCACGCATAAACAAATTACAAATTAGCAATCAGCATGAAGCCAGTTTGGGAGTGATAATCTGATACAGTGCAGGCCCAGATGGACACGCATCCGTCGAAACAAACATACCTGTGGACCATCACAGACGAATTTCTTCCATACTCTGCTTTCGTAGGTTGCATGACTTGAATAGCCCCAGAGGGCTGTGAATGTTGGAAGAGGAAGGCTTAAGAGGTGATGCTAGGAGAGGCTTTCATGAAAATGAGATACTTCCCCCCACCTTTTCTGGAAAATAAATGTAAACATGGCAAGATCATATTTTAGGAATATTTGCAGCAAAGTGGTACCAAAAGGTGGGGAAGAGAGAGGGAAGGTGTGGTCAGAGGGAAGGTTGAATGAAAATGTATACAGTGCAGATTGTCAGGCTCTTGTTCTTTCTCAAGTATTTTCAAAATGCCGAAATTGAAAAACAAGCATCCTAATTGTTACCTAACTTCATGTTGGCAATGTCCAAATGCGTTAAGAGATTTGTCTTGGCAGTGGTGAAAACGCAGAGGCTAAAAATGCACCAGGCAGTTATGTCGGGACATGTGGCGGGAGGTCTCTGGGGCTCAGCATCTTCAGCGGACCTGATGCCCTTACCTGGGGAAAGGTGTCCCGTCTAAGCAATGGATGGATGGACCAGACCAGCGTGTATAAAACAAATACGAGACCATGAACTGACGAGTTCAACGTCAGAGTTCTGTGTCTTGGCAAACAGCGTTATGTTGTTATCTGGGAACTGCAGTACTGGAATTTGTGATAGAATACTTGTCTGCACTTCAGGCGCATTCATAGGCACCCTTCCATCAACCATGCCAGGATGCTATTATTACTCCCATATTGCAGATGGGGAAAACTGAGGAAGAGTGAGTTGGGTGCCTTATCACTCTCACTGCCAGTGTAGGAAAGTGCCAAGAACTCTTGAAAATGAGACAAAGTATGCAGAACAGTCTTAACAAAATGAAGCATTTATGGCAGAGGCTCTTTCTCTGCAAATGGCAGACTGTTGTCCATTCTTTTCCAGAACACCCCCCCTTCCTTCAAGCCCAACATAATTGACTGCCAGTCTGTGACCAACCCGGGGCACTCCAAATACCAGCCTGGCCAAAAAAAAAAAAAAAAAAAATCACAAAAAAAAATGAATCAATCCCACAACACAGCCCCATGCAAGAATTTGAGTTCCCTTAGCATTAAACTATCACTTTCAGAAAATCCTACACCACAATCTCCAGGGCATCAAGTCAAAAGCTTCCATTCTGCAGCATTTTCTCGACGTAAATCAGCCTTGGCAGATGTTTATCCAACCTCCCCCCTCTCTGTAAAAACCTTCATGCAGGGAGATCCCACAGCTTCCCAAAGTAACTAGCTCCAGTTCCCTAATAACTACATTTCAACCCTAATAACTATGTCTACATTTAAATGAGACAGATTCTTGGAAAAGGGATTCATTCGCCGATATTGCTGCAGGCCTGCACACGCAACCACATGCAATCGCCCTGCTGCTAAAGAAGCTGCCTGCATTCCAGTCTATCTGCATTCACTGGGAGCTTGCTTCAGTGGCAGGTAAACTGGGGGAGCTTCCTCTGTAGGAACACGCACACACACACACACACACACACACACACACACAGTGGAGAAGCAACAGTGCGAATAATGTCCGCATGATTGCAACATTTTTTAAAATCAAAACTGCACGCCCCAGTAGCTTGTCACAATTGTATTCAGGATGGTGAGTTGAATCTAAGTGTCTCTGTTAGCCCTGGGCTGTTAGAATTTCAGTCTGGTACCTTTGACTCCTTACTCCTCACCTTTAACTGATGCAGATGCAGAGAAACGTAACTAGGTACATGTCATTGAATTTGCTTGCATTCTCCACATCTACTTTGCATGAGACCCTGAAGAGCTGTTGTGAGCCAGCAGAAACAATACTGGACCAAAAGCCCAATGGTTTGACTCAATAGAAGTAAAGTTTCTTGTATCTTTGCCCTACTCTGCTTTTAAATTCTAACCTCCTCAAGTCTAGAAGCTGTTTCCCATTACATATATGTTGAATGACTGGGCAATGGTATCATTGCCAGCTGCAGTTGTTTATACCCAGTATATGGTTCATGGGATAATAATAATAATAATACATTTATTTATATACCGCCTTTCTTAAGATCACTAGATTTCTCTAATGATTGAACTCAAGGCGGTTTACATAGGCAGACTTTCTCACAAACCCGAAGGTTTTTACAATTTACAGAATGTTCTATCTTCCAAGAACAACACTCCTACAGATCTTTCTTTCTGGATTTAGCCTTCTTTCTTTAGCCACCCGTCTGTCATCTGCTGGCTGATGAGGCTTCCCTGCTGCCACCAGAGATGCAGCTGATTTCAGCACACTCCTCCTCCCACGAGGCAGCTGAAACTCAGCTTGTAATCAGCCGCAGTTTCCAAGGTCTGCTGCTCGCAGAGACTTCCGGCAGTCCCGAGCTCACGACCTTGAGATCTTCAGGTGTTATCTTCGGGCAAACGGAGGCATTAACCCTCTCGGCTAAATCTTCTGCCCTATGGTAGATATTTGGATATGGTAGATATGGATATGGTAGATATTTGCTGAAAATCTTATCCACATGCACGACTGGGTTCATACCTTGGTACAGGGATGCCCTCTATCCGCTGGGGTTCTGTTCCAGACCTGGATACCAGAAACTATGGATACTGGGGCTGCAACAAGGTAAAAAAAGAGATTTGTTTAATGTTCCCCTATCTTCTTAATAAGTGTCCCAGTGTCCATGGTATCCGTGGATAACTGAAATCGTGGATACTGAATCAGTGGCTACTGGGGCATGCCGGTATTCATTTTAAAGTCGGTTATAAATATGCTTTGAAAAATGCATATTTATAAATGACTTAAAAGCAAATACGTCCTGGGATGTTAGTTGCAAGAACTGCAAGAATTGCAAGAATGGGCTAAATCCGTTCTCTGAACTATAGTTCCCCATTCCTACCCTGCCAGCTTGCGGAAGGCATCTGTTTTCCCCCATTACTGAAAGGAAGCTCCGCTATTCCTGCCTGCCTCATACAGATCTATTGTGGCATGTTCTGGAATCTCGCTTGTGTTAGAAGCTCATGTGCTATTATCGTGACTTCCTCTTGCTTTTTGGGCAATGCCTAGTGATCTTTCAGTTGTGGTATGCAAAGCCGAGCACCAACCAGTATTTTCCACCATGGTTGTAATTTTGGCCTGTAATTTTATCACTCAAATCTAAATCCACTTCAGAAACACCATAAACTAATTGTCACTGTATAAACTTAAACTTTGTGAGTGGTTTGGAAGAGTGATTTAATAAAAAGGAAAATAAAAAACAAATGTTACCCATGTCGATATTTTTTTGTCTAACTATTCTTCTCTTCTTTTGATTGAAGATACCCAGTCTTGTTGTAGTATTTTAATGCAAATCTCAGCAGGTTCCATTGATTTGAAATGATGGATTTCATTTATTCAGATCGTAGCCATCATATGTTGATCGGCTTGGGCTTTTTTTTTTTTTTTTTCCTCCTTAACATCACAGTAAATGCTACAGTGTGTCAGATCAAATTTGTATGTTACATGGGTACCTTTCCTCCTAATGCTTGGAGAATATTTATTGCGGAGTGTTAGCAATATGGATTTTTCTGTTTTCATTGCATAACCCTGTTCACAGCTTGCAAAAACCCTTCAAAGCCCATTCTAAGTTTATGTTAGACAATAATCTGAGCGACTACTGGTTCTCCTGCTTCACTTCATTCATATTAAGAAACAATATACAGAGGATATAGAACGATCAGCTCTGTTTACGCTGGAGAAAAAAGGACTTGAATAGGCAGTAAACAGGCTAGTTGGACATGTACGTCAACTAGCTTCTGGTAATTCACTTATGAATGAAAATCTTTTTGCAAAACGTCCAAGCACCGGCAAATCTGAGAATGTCAAACAATGGCAATTCTACAAGCAGCCTTTGCAGTCGTAAACAAAATGGCATTAACAAGTCTTTTCTTGTGGCAGCTCTTATACAGACACATGAAAAACGTGCAAAGCACATAACTGCATACCCCTATGCACTCAAGCATCAGATTTTGCTTCAGTTCAGAAAAAGAAAGGTGACAAAGAGTTGAGGACATGATAGAAGTTTATAAAATGGTGGGTGATGTGAAGATGTTTTTCTTTCTCCCCCATAATCGGACATCTTGCGGTCATAGACTTTTTAGCACTACAGATGGGTCACGCCACGAAACAAGATGCTGAACCACATGGGCCTTTGGCCAGATCCAGCAGGACTCTCCTCCTGTTCAGATGCAGAAGATGGTCCTGGAGGGAGGGGCCCCTGTGCATTGGGGCTCGTCACGGTCTAGCTTCCAAGTCCTCCACTCTCTGCTCCTCATTGGAGAACTCGATTCATGTTCTTCAGTGCTTCTTTGTTGATGGGTGGAATGTGCCAGATGTCACCATTTGGCCCCGTATTTCCAGACCTGCCCAGTTAACAAATGAGCCCCACCATCCAACTTCCTTTCATGGCCAGGTGCTTTTCATAAGTGGGATGCCAGCTACAGCAGGGATGGTATGGCCAACCGTCCCTGGAATGAAAAGTAGGTGAACGGGGGGGGGGGGGGTGGAGGAGAGAGAAGGGAGCCGATGAGACGGAACAAATAATTTGGCCATGTAATTTTCCGTCTGCACTAATAACAGCACGGGGAGTCACGCTGGGTGGATGGAATGGTTGCCGCAGGAAGGCCCCCTTTTAACTACAGCCCTGGCTCTCCAGGGAACTGCCTCAACACCCTGATCAACTCATTTCTGCCACCCCACAAGTATTTCTCTTTGAGAGAGTTTGGACTGTGCCCCACACAGAGAATAGAGCCAGGCAGAAGGGACAGTGTTTAGTCAAGGATCTTTTTCCTTAACCACGAGAGAGAGAGAGAGAGAGAGAGAGAGAGAGAGAGAGAGAGAGAATTGCAGTCTTTATGTGGAAAACTTCATCCTAGAGGCAATCAGTCCTTGGGCCACCGCCCCCCTCCCCGATCCCTGCTTATCTGAAACTGCTGACCGCCACAAAATTGTAAACTTGCACGTGTGTAATCGGATGCCCGACCCTACATTTTCTTGGACCAGGAGATCTGCACTTTCAAGATGAGATGTGACTTTATCTGGCTTTTATAATCTGACAATCCTGGCTCCACCAAATCTGTTATCTGTAAAGAAAATAATGCAATGAACATTCTGACCGACTGGGTTTCCACCAAGGAGAGTTCGCATCACTTTTTTTAAAAAACAGCCTGTTCTGTCTTTTTCAAAAGAGAAAACTCCTACCTGAGTCTTTACCATGTTTCTTAAATAAAACTTCAGGAGATAAAGTTGTTGTTTTTTTTCTTATTCAGTTGCAGTTCTCAATATGTGGTCCCAGCTCAAAAGACCCAAGCTTAATCCATCAACTACAATTTTAATGGCATATTTAAATTTACCCCCAGTTTAATCAATCAGGAAGGCTGAGAACAAGCAAAGGGTTGAGGACTTGAGGGATCAGTAAGCCACACAGATACCCCAACTTCCTTTCCCTGGCCCAAACTGATGAAAAACAAACGCCAAGATTTTCTTTTTTATGTATACAGTATATCCAACGTTAGCGACCAACCAGTTTGGCTTTCAGGGTGAAACAAGCTTGGCCTAGCAAAAAGCATCGCTGCTGATGTAGAGTCTGCTCAGCTGAAGTCAGTTTCAATCCGCACCTTCCAGGACACTGATGGATCTTGGACTTGTTTATTTTTGAAGCCATTATTGTGTTACTATTAGAGAAAATTCCATCTTCAGAAGGATGTAAGTATTAGACATAAACATTAAACTGACAATTATTAAATTGTCAGTTACATCTTACATAACAGAGAAGCAGTGATCTATGAGTCAGATAAAAGACTGAGGATCAACTAAAAAAATGTTGATTTATAGCTGCGTTGTTTGAATACTTATTTTTCATATGCTCTCTCTCTCTCTCTCTCTCTCTCTCTCTTACACACACACACACACACACACACACACACACACACACTTCTAGAACTGGTTCCAAGAATGAGAGGGCAATTGGTCTTAATGGTGGTGGCGGAGCATGAATGTTCAGTGAGACAAACTCATGTTCCTGGCTTGGGTCCAGTCCACTGGAAATTGAATGTATGCCAGATGTGTATTTATTTCATGCATTTTCCTGCTGCTAAGTTTGCCACCAGGAGAGCATTATACCAGGATCAATTCCCATTGCGCTTCTATTCCCTCTCTCTCTCCCAGCCATGATCCCGAGCCGTACCCTCCCGCCCACCATATTGTATATCTCATGCTCTCAGGCTATCATGATAAACAGCTGCAACTGGTTTCCCCAGTGCATCTGTTCCAGAGTACAGATGAAAACACTCGATAGTTGAACAGCAGTTCGCAAGTGTTCCATCGCCTGCGTTCTAGCATTTGTTGTGGTTGTCCAAGGCTGGCCATAATCAAAGGTGGTGGGTGAGCAGCAGCATTTGCTGCAGTGTACGTGCTCTCTTCTTTTGTCCCATCAGAGCAGTGGGCATGCCCTTCTGGACTGCACCAAAACACCACCCAGGTGCAGCATCCTGCTTCCCACAGTAGTCAACGAGACTTGGAGTCAGCTTCCAAGATGCTGCCTCGATGCCCGTAAGCAGGAGATGAAAGCCACAGCCCTCTTCTGCTCTCGCTCCCAAGAAACTGGCATTCGATGTGCAAAGCCTCCGAACATGGAGTCTCTGTGTAGCTATTTTGACTACTGGCCAGTGACCGAGCTCTCTTCTTCCATGCATTTGCCCAATCTGTTTTTAAAGATTTAGCAGAGAGGGTTTAGCCGAGAGGGTTAATGCCTCCGTTTGCCCGAAGATAACACCTGAAGATCTCAAGGTCGTGAGCTCGGGACTGCCGGAAGTCTCTGCGAGCAGCAGACCTTGGAAACTGCGGCTGATTACAAGCTGAGTTTCAGCTGCCTCGTGGGAGGAGGAGTGTGCTGAAATCAGCTGCATCTCTGGTGGCAGCAGGGAAGCCTCATCAGCCAGCAGACGACAGACGGGTGGCTAAAGAAAGAAGGCTAAATCCAGAAAGAAAGATCTGTATGAGTGTTATTCTTGGAAGACAGAACATTCTGTAAATTGTAAAAACCTTCGGGTTTGTGAGAAAGTCTGCCTATGTAAACCGCCTTGAGTTCAATCATTAGAGAAATCTAGTGATATTAAGAAAGGCGGTATATAAATAAATGTATTATTATTATTATTATTATTATTATTATTATTATTATTATTAAAGCCATCTAAGTAAGCGATTTACCATCAGTGGTGGCACGTAGGGGAGGGACTGCAGCCCAGGGGCAGAAAACAGGCTTTGCATGCATCAGCGTCCAAGTGCAGATCCAGATGAATCTCCAGGTACAACCGGGAAAGACCCCACACACGCACTGCCAAACAGCATGAGCAGTATGGCGATCGATGGATAAAGGAGGAAGCTTCCAATGAATTCTTGCTATTGTTTCTGGTAAAGCAGTTTTTGCAGCGCTTAAAAGCCTAGAAGACCTGTTTGACCAGAGTATCTGTTTGGTTCAACAGGGCTTCAAAGAAGATGTTCCTGAAGGCTGACTGCACCCGTCGCTCTTGAAACACCCAGAAAGAGCTCCTACGAGAGCGCAGAGGCGGCAGCTGAAGGCCGCTCCACTTGGTACCTCCGTGCAGCCAGAGACTGTCGTCCAGGTGGTCTCCGTCAGAAACTCTGATTTATGTTAACTCGCCCTCTCTCGGGCTGCTTTTATTTAGTTAGCGAGAGTTGAGAGGCCCAAAGGTCACGGACCCCTCAAGTCACCGGTGTTTTCTCTGCTGAAACGGAGCAATGCCTTTACAAGGAGAAGAAGAAGAACAGGGAAGCAGGAGGGGAGGCAGTGGGAGAAGCAGGAACGCAGCTCGCGCTTGCCTCTGTCCAGTAGGGCCACCGGTGTTGGCTTGGCAAACCCCTGGCAGCCTCCCCCACCTCCTCTCTTGGGGCTCCTGGCCAAGCAGCTTTCATCCATCCCCTCTGGACAGGGGGATTTCCCTTAGAATGGGGTCCCAGCCGACTCCCATCTTCCCATGAGCCGCACCACCACCCGGAACGGAGCGGAGGTGCAAGCAGGCAAGGTGGAGTTCCAGAGAAGGCACCCCAAGGTCAAGGGGCCCGAAGCACATTCATCACCAGAGCCAGGCAGGAGGTGGTCCCCTGCCTGCTTGGACTCTTTGGAGCCTCTGCACGTGCATCCACATTTACTTCCATTGTACAAAAGGAACATGTGATCGCAGCCAATCAGAGGCTGATGCCCCGTGACCAGCAGCGTCATGCAGCCGGAACGCTGGGCGGAGGAACGGGTGAGCGGCAGCCCATGGGGGCGGGGAAGTTGGCAAAACGGAGCGGTACGCAACGGGCGGGCTGCCACTCACCCGTTCCGGGGGCGGGGAAGACGGCGAAAC
>JAJKFI010000088.1:1640658-1664853 GCA_029204185.1 Lerista edwardsae
TTATTATTATTATTATTATTATTATTATTATTATTATTATTATTATTATTATTATTATTATTACGATTTCATCCCCCCCAAGGAGAAAAAGTGCATTTTTATAAATTATAATAGCTTTTAAAGTGTATTAGATAGGTGATATAGTTGGTACAGGTTTCAAGGTTGGTTGGTTGGTTGGTTGGTTGGTTGGTTGGTTGGTTGGTTGGTTGGTTTAAAAAATGAGAAGTGCAGAAAGTGGTGTTATGTATTTTTATTTTATCACTGAAAAACCACGCCTCTCTGGATGGAAGCTTCTTTGACTTTCCTTGAAAACTTAGCTGTTTCTCCTTGGAAGAAACCCTGTAATTTGCTTTTGAGTTACACTTTGTGTGACGTTTCTGCTTTAGCTCTAGCAGGTAATCCCTAGTGTGTTTTCACTCTGTGTGTGCCAAATACATAATAAGATACCAAGTAAACATACAGGTGTGTACATCAAGGAGCCTTTGAGAGAACTACTTGAAACTTCATGGGCCAATGGGATGAAGCTGAGTTTGCTGTTGATAAGAGACTGGAGGGTAATTGTGTTATTCTGGCATGTCCTTAATTAAAAGAATGAATGCTTTCTTGGTCCCTAAAAAAAATGCAGGACAGGAGGCAGAGAAGAGGCACGAGCAATCTGTAAGGATGGACTTGTACTCAGGCAGCCACACTTGTTATGAGTGTTACAAAGATGGCCCATTTTCATCTGTGCACATTGGAAGATATGAGTTGTATTTGCTGCTTTGTTTTCTCCTGCCCAGAATGTTAATGGATTTTTAATGCAAACCACAGTCTAGGCCAATCAAGACAAAGAGAAGAAGCCATTTCGCTCAATGGCACTATCTTGGTGCAGTCAGGAGCAGGACCATTTTCAAGCCTGCTCCAAAAGCTTCCCTGTGGGTGCCAGTTGTGAAGCGTGTCATCCTCCATCAGATGGTTTAGCTCAGTTGTCATTTCTGCTTCTGCTTGCAGGCCTCTGCAGTTATTCCATTTATCATTGTCACTTTTTCCTTTTTCTGAGAAGTGAAAAAAGCCAGGGGGCGGGGGAAGAGGCAGAGAGAGGGAAGCACACGGCTGTGTTGTCATTCTCTGAACAAGGCTTTTTGGTCACTTTCGTAAGTGACATCTAAATGTTTTGTTTTCCTTTTGATTTTATCATTTCCTGCTTCTGAAATATGAGTGCATAATCTGCCGAAGCCAGAATGAACTGAATATTTAAAGATGCACAGAAAAACATGCTAGAGACCATAAGAGGTGTGTAATGTCTCCTGGGTGAACAATACATCTGTCATCTTTGGCGAGTAATTTAAATGACTGTTTCATAGAATCAAATACTAGGACAGTTAACTAGCAATGCCAATTAGCCTCAGTGTTCCTAGAGGGGGCAAAACACTATGTTTTGCAAGAGACTGAGCTCCTGTGTAGCATGCCCCCTCCCTCCCACCCTCAGAGCCATTCGTGGCTTGGAATGTAAAGCCACCAAGCCATGAATGACTCCAGAGGCAAGGGGGAGAGGCCACTTTCCATCAGAGCTCAGGCTCCTGCAGAACTTAGCATTTTTGCCCCCGCATAGGAATGCCACTGATTAGTCTTGACAGTAAATTAGAACCTTCATGTTCAGAGACAGTATATCTCTGAAGTTCAGGCATCGGGGTGAAATATCAGCAGGCATCCAGATAGCTGGCACTGGGCATAGCACAGGTGGCTGAACTCGATGGGCATTTGGTCTGACATCCAAAGAGCTCATCTGTTAGAGAGAAAATTCTCTTGAAATTAATAAGTACATGTGTTGAGAGTTTGGATGGGCACTGAGTTAACTGCACATGCTTAAGATTTATAAACTGGTGGAACACATTTCCCGTATTTAATCAGCCTATCAAAAAGAATACTCAAAAGGGATTTTCAGCCCTAGTCTTTTGTCTAAACAAGAAGAATAAAAAATATGACTAAACATTTCTAATACTGAACAGGACATATCTTACCAATACATAGAGCGGGAAATGGAAGATACCAATCCAGCTTTTTACCTAATCTGTATGCCTTAAATCTGAATACACAATTCTTTTTAAATGTTGTGCAGTGAATGCTATAAATACCGTTTAAAACAAATCAGGCCAGTTACTAAGGCAGAAAAATCTCTCAAAGCAAAAGATTTTATGGCTGGGAGTTGAGATGGGAGGCAAATCACGATAGATACGTAATAGAATTTGGGGTTTTCTAGTTCTGTCTTTTGTTCTATGCAAATCCATAGACCCACGTCCAAAGAATTACTCTGCCCACTCCCGGCACCCAAGTGGAGTTTTAGAAGGGGCGGGGTCATGCAGAAGCCGTCTAAGCCACGTGGGCAAAACAGTTTTGAAACAGAATGGAGGTTTTCAAAAGTAGTTTGCGTACAATCTAGGAACTGACATTCAAAGGAAAAGTGTGGATCTCGCATTCCACTGAGCAGGCCTTTTGCTGCATGGAAAGCAGCTCTTTGGACTTTTTCTGTCATCTCTTCTTTGGGATTTTTTATTTCCAGTACCTCTTCATTAAGTATTACTCAGCCATTATCCTGGGAATAATGTTATCCCATTATCCAAGGTTGTATACTGTCACCCTGCTTATTTAACTTATATGCAGAGTACATCATGAGGAAGGCAGGGCTGGATGATTCACAAGCTGGAATCAAGATTGCTGGGAGGAGAAATATCAACAACCTCAGATATGCCGACGATACCACTCTAATGGCAGAAAGTGAGGAAGACCTCAAGAACCTTCTGATGAGGGTGAAAGAGGAAAGTGCAAAAATTGGCTTGAAGCTCAACATTAAAAAAACTAAGATCATGGCCACCGCTCCCATCACTTCCTGGCAAATAGAAGGGGAAGAAATGGAAGCAGTGACAGAGTTTATTTTCCTGGGGAAAAAAATTGCATCCTTTTCTTCCTATAAGGAAAGGAATTAGCATCGCTGTGAATCAAAGGTGCACTCTGACCTTGCACTCCAAGTTAGCACCTTTCAGGCTCCCCTTTTTCTTTTTAATCACAGCTGCACATGAGGGGGGATTTATTTCAGGACCCAGATGCAGCAGGGGAGCAAATCTTTGCTCCTGCACCATTTTCCCGATAGGAATAAAAAGGGAATAAACCTCACTTCCCTCTGCATCTTATCTGGGGGCCAGGTGCATGCACAGCCTTTTAGATCTGTTAGTTTCAATGCTACAATTTTATCTGCGCCGCTGTTTCTATTATGTGGCCTTATAATTGCATACTGTGGTAGATTTTTTTGGATTTTCACCCTCTGTTAGCCAAAAAGCAGTGCAAGACGGTTTTCAAATAAATAAAAATGAAAAGCAGTAACTGCTGGTTAGTTGATCAGTTATTTGAGAGCATGCATTGCACTTTATTAACAAAAACTGAGGAGGGGAGATGTGTTGTCCTGTACACATCCTGTTCACATTTTCCTGTTCACATTTTCCTGTTCACATTTTCCAGTTACAAACCAGCTCCTTTGGCCACAAACGTGTGCCCTAGAAGAAAACCCTATTGAATTTGGTGGGACTTAAACATGTACAGAGTTGAGTGATTCGAAGGCTGTTTGTACAGATTTTCCTTCACACAGACATCTGTCCTTTTATTTCTGAGACCTGGAGGAGGAAGGGCTGTGAGATGGAAAATAATTTACTCCCATGTTCATCTTAAAAATGTTTACTTGCAAGTTCCAGTGAGTCCAACAAGAAATATGCTTAAAAGATTGCAACCATAAATATGAAAAGTGTTGGCTAGATTGTGACTAGGACAGTTAGCTATCTTGAGCCCTTACACGATAAATGTACCTAAATAAAATATGTGTGCTTATTTCAGATAAGCAACCTGATCCAAATTTTCTCCCCCCCCCCCTTCCTTTGCAGATTGTGTTTCTGCATTGTGGGTTTAATGCTTCAGTTTCATGCTGTGTTCTGGGCAGAGATTGGCCACTTCCAATCAGCTCTGCAAGGAAACAGGTTATCCAATATTTTGGATTTGAGACTACTATTGAGTGAGCATATAACATGAGCTGAAAGCTAATAATGTAACGGGGGGGGGGGCGGGAACAAGACCAAACCACCCTTGCCAGTTGCCAATGCCTGTTAAATGGGCAGATTAGCTGTCTTGCTTTTTAACATATAAACATCTGAAACCCGTTTCCTGTTTGGGGGGGGAGTTAGGTGGGTGACCTCAGGCAAGCCTTTAAAAAAAAATTAACAAATGAGAATTGTATATCATCATGAAAAAAAAATAGGGCACTCTTGGTGGTCTTGTTACATTCTGTAGATGGGAGCGAGAGGGAGAGAGAAAGAAAAGCGAGCTCAGGAGGAGAAAAGAAATACAAAAATAAACTTTTACCTTCTCACTTTCAGGGTGGGCAGCAGGACCATTTCTGCACTGAGTTTGTCTGTTCTGGGAAGTGTTATCGGCTGTCACTGCAGACACAGTCCCGGCAGCCTGTGTGCTCCAACCGAGCCCAAAATGAAACATTCCCTGGCCAGTCCCTATCTTGGGTCTCTTACCCTCTGCCTCTTATCCCTGCTGTCAAACAGAATGCAGGCGATGCCGTGCAATGCATCTCCCCTTTGCAATTCTAGAACCTTCACTTCAACAACACAGGGAAACGTTCAGAAATCTGTGTTAGAGACTCTTTCCTATTTGGGGGGGGGATGAAAGTTAGGAGTTATAATAACGACCCAGTGACAGCTGAAAGATGTTGCTGATTGCAGTGTTTCTCTAGATCAGGGGTCTCCAAAGTACAGCCCAGGGGCCAAATCCAGCCCACCACAAGGTTTTATCCAGCCCGCAGCAACTTAAAATACTTGACATTTTCACCCATTATATATAATTCCTCAGTTTCAGCACGGTATCGTTTCTTTGTAAATCAGAAACAGAAACCTGTATTGGCATACAAAGCAAAAATATTACATTTGAAGGACAACAGTAAACACTCCAACAATGTTAAAAAAATTATTCTGGAATATAGACATGATTGAATCGTTCTCTCTGACATTTAATTATACAGTCTATAAAATTGGCCACTTTCTCGATCTTGTTCGTCGCTACATCACTCAAGCGTTTTAGCACCAGGACCAGTGGTGTCATTCAAATGATTTAGGAACAGGAATTCACTTTTGAGTTCAAATTCAAATGTTGAAAAAAAAAAAAACCCGGAAGCAGCCACGGAGCCCGTTAGGATCCGGAACGCCCGTTCTGGTCCGTTCCCCCTGAATGACATCACTGACCAGGACCCACTTTTTAGAATGACGATCTGTCTGGGACTCACCAGAAGTGATGTCATGCCTGGGAGTGCCAACTTTGTGAGACCAGAGCCTGCTGCTTTCCTGAGAATACAGCCAAAAGTTGGGTTATTTCTCAGCCATTTTCCAAAAGCAAAATAAATCAGAAAGGAAAAAGCGCATTTACAACCTTGACACAAGCAAAACAACCACACAGCCCTTCCCCTTTCCAGCATCCCATCTTCCCATATTCTCAATATGGCTGCTCTAGGTGCTTCATGACTCACCTGAAACTGGCTCACACAACCCACTGACGTAGAAATATTGGGAACCGGTGCTGTAGAATTCAAGCTTCAGCTATGGAGACTCGGATTCGAATCAGTGGTGTAGCTGAGCCACCTGCTAACCAGGGTCAAAGAAGATTTTTTTAGCTCCCCCACATGATGAAATAAAATTGAATTAAGGTTTTCTAGTTAATTGGCCATAACATTTGATAGAATACAGTTATTCCAATGCTGTTTGTTTCATTGCATTCTGCATTAAATTATCTTTCCAATCATATGTAACATGATGGTCTTATTCATACTTACCAAGGTTTTCACAATTTTGGTCACCAGTGTCAAGCTCAGCTTGTTGCACCCCTAAAGCTTGTTGCCTGGTGCAATTGTCCCCTACTACCCCTATTAGCTATATGTCACTGATTCAAGTCCTTGCATAGTCTTGGACCGGTCACTCATCCTCAGCATATCCATCCTCACAAGGTTGCTGTGAAAATAAAAGAGAAACATTGTGTTCTGTGCTCACTGGAGGAAGGGGGGGATAAATATGATTATGAAATAAACTAATTCCCCAACCCAGCTCTTGTTGCTGCTGAAGGTCAGAAATTAAGCCTCCATCAAGAGTTTTGTTTGAATGCAACTATTCTGTTTCCATAGTCAACGTTTCCATAATTTCCCTACGTGATCCCAATGTTATTTCCGGTTCTGAAATTCAAAATAGGAATTCGGCTAAAGCGGATATACCCGCACTGACCAGCAGGCTTTGTACTCAGCGCTTTCCTGCCACACTTGTTTATCCGCAAGGAATGAAAGAGGTGCTAATTTTAGCTTGCCAGAATGGATCACTCTTTGCGGCTAACAAACTTCAAGGAAGATAACTGGGGCACCAATGATGTCATCTCAACATGGCATCCTAAGAGATCAAAGGAAGAACTGTATACATCTGCTAAGACTGATTGAAACGCTATTGGGACTCGCTTCCGTTCCGCAAAGGATGTGCTCCATTGATATAATTTATTTGCCAGCACTGAGAAAGGACAGCCAATTGATTTCTATGATATCTTGGAGCCTTTTCAAAATAAGGACCCAAAATAGACATACCCGGGTCTCCTTTCCACTTGCGCTCTGGCCAACAGAAAATGGCAAACGTTCAAATTATACATGTATTTTTTCTCTCTCTTTTTTAACTGCATGGATGTCGATAACCATCTTGCCTTCCCATGACTAAGAACTGACATTTCAATGTTTAAAATAGAGTCAAAAATGATACATTGCAACTCCACCTGAAACTGGTTTTCATTGTCTTGACTTCCATTTTCTGGTCTTCTAAAAAGGGAAGCAAACATCTCAGGGGTGATGGTGTGACATCATCTTCCATTATGTTATGGAAGTGGACGTCAGTTGCATCTGAACAAAACGGGAGCAGTTCCTCTCTCTGGTATTTTTCTGCCGAAATAGCCTTGATGCTATCTCACCTGTTTGGAACTGGCTGGATACCACCACCACCACCACCACCCCAAAAAAACCTTGCTGTTCCCTGCTGCTCCAGCCTAGCCTAGGACAGGCTTACCTTGAACAGCAACAGTTAAGCAGTGACAGAATCAGTGTGGGACATTACCTTTCTAATGCAAGGAAGATGTTGCTCAGTGAAGTACCTTGGTATCCTAGAGATCTTGTCTCTGTTTGCACTAGCACAGCTTAGGATTGGGCTGTTTGAAGCATAGAAAGCTGCTTTGGGTATCCTGACAGAGACGCCAGGCTACCTTGCCCAGTTTCCTGAGCGATGATGGGCAAGCATCTCTCCAAGGTTTCAGGCAGGAATTTTTCCTAACAATTTTTTTCCTATTGCTTTGCAACAATAATTTTTATTACAAATTGTAAGGCAAAAAAAAAAATAAGCCATGGGGTAGAATCTGTTAGTTGTAGTCAATAAGACCATAAGGAGACAGCACTGGAAATTCAGCAACCTTTCAGTTTTGCAGGTTGCTGTAGAAAAAGGCTATATTTGCGAGATGGAGAAGTGAGGGGAACTGATACGTCTGTGACACAGAGCTTGGTTGTGGGAAGGAATGAGTGACTGAGATGGGGATATTTTGCGGGAGATTTGCTATGTCAAAATGACATCCCTTAAAATAGAGACGCGGTGGTTGTTTTCGAGCATTGAATAGCATTTTGGAGGAAAAAGTGGAAGGAATTGTTGGAGAAGTTCTCCTTTCTCAAGTTTATCGTGTGTAAATGGTAGGTGTAATCCTTACAGAAGAGAGACTGAAAAGCTGGGGGGAGATGCTTCTCAGGCAAACATTCGTTTTATCAGGAGGGAGGGAGGGAGAGGCTGCATGTAAGGTAGTGAAATAATTAGAAGGCACTAGCCATGAAACTTGCCCTTTCTGCAACACTTGTAAGGTTAAAAGGATAAAGATCCATCAATTTGTCCTGCCTGACCCTGCTGTGCCGGTTCCCCTCTGAATTCAGATGTGCAGGATCAAGCCAGAGACGCTCGCCTGACACTGATTTAAAAGCTGTCTGCTGAGCGCCTCCCAGCAAATTACATTAATTGGGATCTTTAATCTGGAAATGAGAAAGGAGGGGAAGGTCCCTTATCGGACGTGCGGCATATGATAAACAGATGTCTCCCTCCTATGACGGCGGCATTTATTGTTCAAGCTCTGCAAATGAGGCATTTTATGAGCCGGGGAGGGCAAAGGGGTTGAGCAGCACACAAGCCACAGGCAGCCTCAATAGCCATCTTGGAAGGTCGGGAGCCCCGGAATAAAAGGTCCAAACATTCATCTGCACAAATGCTGAAAGGAGCAGCCAAAAGGAGCAGAGGGTTGGAGCCCCACATAGGGGATGTCATGATTTGGGGAGGAAAAAAAAAGTACAGACGAAGGTGGCAGTGGAAGCTCCATGTACTGTCAGAATTTCAGCCATCGTGAAATCGATAAGAAAGCTCTTTATAGAAAAGGGAAGTTTTCCAAGCCCAACTCAAAAGTGAGAAGCAAAGGGGCTTGGTGGATTTTCTGGAGGAGAGGAAAGCATTCTGTACAGGGGGGCGTCACACCAAAAAGGCTCTGCCTCTTATGCCTCTTATGCAGTGGTGTCATCAAAATGATTTAAGAACAGGTACTCACTTTTGATTGGCATGTGTCGGGACCCGCCCACCAGAAGTGACGTCATAAGCCAGAAGTGAGGTCGTGGCAGGAAGTGACATGAAAAAAGCCCTTTTTGAGGCCTCAGATGATTTTAAACTGACTCAACAGTTGCAACAGTATTCCACAGCACCCCCAGAACATGTTAAGGAGGCCTGGCATCAGGTTAAAACCCCAGAGCAACTCATTTTTCAGTGGCAAGGAAAGGAAAGGCTCCGCTCACTGCCTGCCTGCCTGAGCTGCCTCTGAGAACATGCAGGCAACTCAAACATGCAGGAAATTCAAACGTTGCAGAGGGCGGAGTCGACAAGTGGGCGGGCGAATGGGCGGGGCCAGCTGTAATCCTAGAAACCGGTACTCACGTACCCCTGCGTACCCCCTGCATGACATCACTGCTCTTATGCCTGCCACTGCTGGGTGGACAGCAGATCGTAACACGCAGACATTGGTATAAGATGGCTTTGCACAGTCATATTCCCTGAAATCCAGGCAGTGATGTAAATAGTAGCAGTAGCATCTGGCACCTGGGGCCCATAAGGTTTTAACACACACACATACACACACACACACACACATACACACACACACACACAGAGAGAGAGAGAGAGAGAGAGAGAGAGAGAGAGAGAGAGAGAGAGAGAGAGACTCAGAAGTCCTCCTGGAGGCCTTAGAAATGCACTTCTAGATTTTGTCAAAAATCAGAAGTGCCTTTCTAAGACCTCCCTAGAGGTCTTAGGGGGCATGTGCATCCTCTCTGGGCCTCAGGAGATCTCTGAAAGGCACCCCTTTAACTTCCCCTCAAGTTGTGGTACCCAGGGAAATTGACCCCCCCCCCGCCCGGGGGGGGTCTAGGGGGGAGCAACAGGGGGCAAGAGCCATGGGTGCCATTTTCCAGGGGGCGCCGATGGCCCTTACCCTCCCCCATGCAGGCAAATGTGCCAAAGCAGCGGCCAGGAGAAGCCGCGCACCTCCCCGGTTCACCCAGCTGGAGAGGCGCACGACTTCTCCTGGCCGCTGCTCGGGCAAAACAAGGAGGCAGAGACTTGACTTCTGCCCACCATGTAAGTTGACATGGCGGACAGAAGCCACACACCCCAACGTCATGATGGCATGACGTCATGACGTCATGACGTTGCGTGCCATGGGCACGATTTCGCCCTGGTACGCCTCTGCCCCCCCCCCGCCTTCAGCTACACCACTTCAGGAGACATGACTGAGGCCGTTCTGATCTCCAACCCCACTCCAGGGACTGAAGTTGTCTAAAGCATCCACATCCTTGAGCCCATTCTGGGAGAGCAAACAGAGAAACATTTTCCCAAAACGCAGGAATTCAAGTGATCCGCAGAAGCCAGTAAACAGGCCTGTCGTTGCCACCTGCTGCATCTCATGGGGTGGTGGTGGGCATTGTCAAGAAGGCCTCCATTGTTCAACAGAGCACCCAAGAAAGTTCGTATGCGAAGAGGAAGCTCTTGAGATTAAGAGGGGCAGAAAGCGGGTCAGTCCGATGCAGGCCACCCCATAATGCGCATTGCCCAGCAGTGGAGTGGGAGAAGTGCTCTTGGCTTTTTAATCCGGGCAAGAGGGAGAGCAGCAGATGCTGTGGCTGATGTTCTGCCAGGCAAGGGGGGCAACATTTGACATGCCACTTCAGATGCGAGGTGGTCTCAGGCCAGCCCAATTGTTCTGTTCCAGAAGCAGATGTGGCGTGCTGAAATGGAAGGCACACAGCTGCTGCCCGCCAGGGCCAGAGAGAGACTGTGGAGGAGATCATCCCATTCCCTCCACCACCCTGTTGCATGCTATGCCAACTTTGCAGAGTGCCAGGTACTCCCAGGGAATGGTGGCAGCCCATGTCCCCTGTTGCCTCCACTTCTTACCACCATTTTTCTCAGTGACCTCCTTGGGAATGTGCAAGATTCAACTGCATCCCTCTTTCTCGAGGGGACGCAAAAAATAGACCGTGATAGCAGGCAGATGAAAGGGAGCGGGACATGAGAATAATTAGCAAAATGACGGGATGTATAAAAAAAGAAGATGAAAATGTTGCCAGTGAGTAAATACAGCTAAATAAAGAAAAGATTATTTGGTTGTGGAAGTCGTCGGAAATCTCTTGACCTTTTCCTGCACCCGCTGGAGGAGGGAGAAAAATGTCATTGAGTCAACCATGCTCTGAAGCGAAGGTACTGCCCCAAACAGACATTTTTTCCCTGAAATTTCAAGTCATGCAGCCATTACACTGAAGCAGATTCCCCTTCTAAAACAACACACTGAGTTTAAATGTCTGAGCGTTTGCAGTATTGGTGCTGAGCCATCTGCCCTGCACAGGGAGAAGTTGCCAAGGGAGGGAAATGACCACCAGTTAACGCTTTCCAATCCATGTATGTTAATTCAAATTACTATGAAGGAGAACAAAACCCATCACATTCTCTGCAATCAAGGCAAAGTTTGCCCTCCAAAAGGATGTGTCCTTCCTAGGTGGCAGACAGGCTGGTTACATTTTTCATCAGAATTAAATAGGATATAGATAATATGTGCTGCTTGTTAAGATACATCACAAACGGTGTAACCCCAACCCCTCCTTTTTCCCCTGGATTCAGAACCAAATTAGATGTGAGTCCTGTTATCGCATTTCTGTATTTTATCACTATACTTTAATAGCAGCCGCGGGAGGCACAGTTCAGGCCAGGATTATGGAGTCGGGGGAGAAAGGGAGGAAGGAATTTAACCATTTCCTGGGGTGCCTTTTCCCCTCCCCTGAGCTGCTACTTGCCCCAGAAGTGAAGTTACTCCTTGCACTCATACTTTTCTTTCTTCCCAAGGAAAATATCTTGTGAGCATCAGTGGAAAAATGGCACAGGGGTAAAAAGTGGAAAACTCCCTCCACCCCATTTCTACCAGTCCTGCTGTAGATCACATTCCTCCCCGCAGCTACTGCTTATTTAAAACGTGAAAAAGATGGAACTATGAGAAGACATTTCTCACCTGGTCCAGTATTGGCTCTCAGGTCACACGCTCATTGTAGTGATAAACGTGCATCTGGACCGTGGTCAGAACACCGGTGGGGGCTCACGGGATTGCATGCTACTACACTTTTTTTTTTAACCCTGAGCATAGAAAAACAGCTGGTTGGAATAAGAATTTCAGCCCACGTGCTGCTACCTTTCTATGTGCAGGCCAGTGAAAAGGAGCAGAAAATTATATGAGCCCTTGTTTGCCGTCTAAAGTGGTACAGCCCAGAAAAGTGGTATAGCCCAGAAACAGGCTTGTAATTCAGTGAGAGCAGCTGCCCAGTAGCAAAGAGATCTGCCCAGTATGAAAGAAGGCAACATAGCCAGTACTCTTGGACTTGACTCTGTCAACTGGGCCTTCCATCTTCACAGCAAACGGACGGACACCTTCCCTCCTCGCCGCTCCGAGATCTCTTGAGAGAGGCCAGCCTCACAATTGGGGGCCCGTTGCCGTTTCAGCCGTGATTCAGCCGCACAAGGAGCCCTGTAGGTGGCTTTTTGAAACACAGCTAACTGGAGTGAGTTCCACTGGCCCGTCACGTGTGCAAAGAGAACAGAGTGGTCTTGTTGGGAGGAAGCTTTCCTTGGTCTTGGGGCCTGTGTCCAAGCTTTGTGAAGCCAGGCCCAAGACCCTGACCCTCTCCCTTCTTTCATGTGCTCGGGCGTTTGAGCTCATCTGCTTCTTATTAGGACAGTATAGATGTTATTTTTGAATCCCATGTTCAGTGCAAGGCTTTTTCTCAAGAGATTACTACCAGAAAGAAAGGAGGGGGAAGAAAGCGGCTATTTTTGGAAACCTCCAGCGCAGCCATTCTTCCCACAAGCGTTTTCAGTGGCCAAGTCAAGAGTCCATTAAACCTGCAAGGGAGACCCAAACCCTTTCCTGTTTGATGACCCAAACATGCTTCCCTTGTCCCTGCAAGGGGAGACGAAAAAATGTGACTCGTAAGCCGATAGCAGCTAGATTTGGTAAAAACGATGGCACTGCCTTGACTCCTTCTGTGTTCCAAGAGGACCCCAGTCCAGGAGATTTTGTCATCTTTGTGCAATCTGCAGCTCTCTCTCCCCCCCACCCAAAAAAATCAGGAAGGTCATTTGTTTCCTAGCAGATAGATTCCCCATTATCCCGAGCTTACGAGAGCCCAAACAACAATTTATAAACTCTAAGCTCCATTTCTCCTGCAAGATGAAGTGCTTTCGTGTCGAAGCCAAGCTAAATCTTTAAATGGTGTAAGAGGCATTTGGGGTTTTTTTTTCCTGCCCAGCTGACAGTAGGTTTACAGTTTATAATCTGGCCTTTGTAAAAGCATTTGTCAGCCTGTATATTTCATTGAAAACCGCGACCACCCATGAGCTCGGATGGGCAGGAAGCATCTTTGCGCTCGCACCAACAGTCCATTTGAGAGCTGGCTGCAAAAGATCAGAATTTTGTTGCAACGGCGGCAAAGTTTCTTGGCACAATCTCACTCACATCTCGGGGAGGGGTGGGGGGGAGCTCACTTTTGTTTACGCCAAGTCAGTCCTTCACTCTAAATTTGGAAGTCCGAGGTATTCTCCTAATCCTCGAGCCCTAACAGGGATGCTGCTGGCTGGGTGTTGGCGGCTCTTGCCCACTCTAAGGCAACATTGTTTTAACTATTTAAATTGGACGGAGTTTGTTTCAGTAGTTACACTAACAATGAAAAATTGACAAAAGCCCATTTTCCCCACCCAGCTCTGATCCACTTGTTCCCTCCTATGCTGCATGTATTCTAATATGTAGTCCCGTTCAGAGAGGTGGTGGATGTACTGTCATCCCAATCAGGCCGTCCGAGACTCAAAGCACTTCTGCTCTGAATTCAGTGCACATGGTGACCATAGTCCTTTCCTCACAGCCACAGCTGCAATCTGGCGGATACAATGATTTGCTTATTGTACACAGTTGTAGCAAGGACCACATCAGGAGAATGCATGTGACACATGTTGCACACTCAGAAAGGGCTGCACAAGCGCTAACTTCTGCTGTTCAAAGGAACCATTTGCAAGTTATACCAAAACAAACACAACAAAACACAACTTTATGCAGGGTGGTGGTAGAATGACCCATGTCTGATTTTGCAGTCCCAGAGCATTCAGAATTAAGTTTCAAATGGATCAAAAAGTATTGATAAATTAGCGCGCAATCCTAACCTGGTGTTAGGCCAACACAGTTAGGCCAGCAAAGGTTTGGCCAGCACAGGAGACACTGTAAAGTAGGTTTGGACCACTCTCGCAGTCAGAGAGGCCAGCATGCAGACGTGCGCCATCCTCCCTGACTCTGAGAGTGGTCCAAACACACTTTACGGTGGCCCTTGTGCAGGCAAAACATAGCTGGCCTAACTGTGCCGGCCTAACTCCAGGTTAGGATTGCACCCTTAGTTAAATGTTTTTATTTTGTCTTGTCAATTCAACACTATTCTTCCCCTTTGATTGTTTACATGTGTTCTAACATCTGGTAGGATGCAGATTGCTGACCTAGTTAGGAATAGAACCTTCATGTGCCGAGGCACTATATCTCTGAATACCAGTAGCCACGGTTTCTGAAGGAAGCTGAATACTGGGCCGCAGAGACCGGATGCTGCCCAGAACAAGGCATGTTCTTACATGTTCCTGCAAAATTGGAAGGTTTTTTTTCCAGAAGGAAAAAAAAAGAGATAGAAAACCATTGTTTCCCATGCCCTTAAATTTCTAGAAAATTATTTTGCATCTCCACATTAGCCACAGCATCACTAAAAGGGTATGGGAAAGAATCTGTTAGAACAGCCAAGACTGTTTGGAAGAGTAACAGATAACGGCTTTGAAAAAGCATTTTTCTTCCACGATCATAAGTAACACTCCAATGTTATCTCTTTTGCGCAAAGGTTTAAAAGGGAGGAAATAGCAGAGCTCTAACTTTTAAGCAAGCAATAAACCCGTGGGGTCTCCAGCTCTTTTGCTTAGTTGCAAATCAAGCTCAGAAATTTATTGACTGAGAAGGCCAGCTTGGAGATAGAGCTTCTAGCAGTGTGCCTTTTCTACGTCCAAAATAAATCATGCACAACATGGTATTTTAATGTCTAGCTCGCACACTGTAGCAGAATGTCCCTGAGCTCTGAAGCGGGAGGCCCCACATCCAAATCTTGCCTCCACCGTGAATTCACTCTCTAGGTAGCCTATGGATGCCAGCGTGTGTGATATGAGAATAATATCGCTCACCTAACTTACAAGATGGTGACAAAGATTGCTGCCATTATGTATGGATGACATTTGTAACTGGTGATGGTTTATTGGCACTAACTGCAACTAACCTTTGCCGTATCTGGGCTGCATCTGGTGACTGCCGTAACAAATGGGATAATTATGCGCGTCAGGGCAGGATTTTGTTTTTTGGCCTTCTCAATTCCCGGAAACCTTTCTCAGCCACCATCCTGGCTTGTTTCGAGATTTATGAAACTGGCCTTTACTGAGTCAGAGCCAGGACTGGATGAGGCCATGCTGGGCTCCGAATGATGTCAAACCTAAGAGGCTCTACCACATAACGTTGCCCCCAAAACGTTTATTGTTCTAAAAGAGGAAAATTAAAGTTTCACGTGGCTTCAGCTTAATGGCTGAGCACAGATTTGAACTTCAAACACAATCCTGGCTTTTATTGTTGTTTTCATTATTCACCACCAGTATTTATGCAAAACTGGCAGCTTTGTATTCGGGAGCTTCTTGTAACATGAGACCCCGAACTCTGGCTTACTTAGCTTGTGCCTAAACCAAGAAGGTTAGATGACTGGAGTCGGCATGAGCTCTATTTCTTGAAGCTTCCGGGGCACACAAATATGGCTGACTCAGACATTTCCCGCCAATGAGGATTGCCGCGAATTCATGATTCAAAATGTCCCTGCACGTGTGTAAAAGTTAATCTCAACGTCTGCAAGCATACCTCTGTGTTCTGCATACGGGTGTGCGAATCGCTGTACAAAAAATGGGATTACTTTGCACAGGTAATTAAAATCATTGCATCTGGTCTTGATGTCTTTAGGAGGGAATTGGACCGATTTCTGGAGGAAAGGTCCATTGTGGGCTACAGGCAATGATGGATTGTGCAACCTCCTTAAAAAAATTCATGATTCAAAATGTCCCTGCACGTGTGTAAAAGTTAATCTCAACGTCTGCAAGCATGCCTCTGTGTTCTACATACGGGTGTGCGAATCGCTCACCCTCCCCTTTTATTCTTTCCTTCCCGTTCACACTTTATTTTTGGTTGTGTAGATTGCAAAAAATAAGTCTGTCAAAACAGTGCAATCCGAGTTTAAATAGACAGCAAGTAGCATTTCGTCCGGTGTGTTCAGTAATATAATTACGCGGAATTAAACCTTGGAATTGCATATTAACTCATAATATGGTTACCACTGATGTTTCTACACGATCACACGTTGTTATTTTGGTAAGTTTTTATTTCAGGAGTAAACTATTCAGTCCCAAACACTACCAGAAAAGCAATCTGAAATGCTTGGAATCTAGATTGTTTGGGGCACACAAACATGGCCGCTAAGCCCGCCCCTTGGCTTCACTCGATTCCTATCAATTTAACAGGAATGGCGACTCCAGTCATCTAACCTTCTTGGCCTAAACCCATCCAGGCCCATCCAACTGGGTCCTTCCAGTCTGCTTTGTGTTCCAGCAGCTCTCCAGGGATTTGGGCAGGCATCTTTTTTATCACCTGCTACCTGATCCTTTTTAGCTGAAGATGGCAGGGACAGAACTATTGTGATGCACAGCACAATGCAGCTGGCCTCTGAGATACGGCTTTCTCCTCCTCAAGAGGCATTGCCCACCCATAAGAGTGAGGAAGTTGCTCATCTTAGAACAATGTTTCTCAAACCGTGGCCAAGTTCAGGAGGGTTTTCGTGGCACCTGGAGCAGCCATCATTGAAAATATGGAAAGATGGGACACTGGAAAGGGGAAGGGCTGGGCGGTTATTTTGCTTGTGTCAAGGATGAAAATAGGCCTTTTTCCCCTTTCTAATTCCCACTTTGCTATTAGAAAATGGTTGAGAAATGACCCAACTGATTGCTGCATTCTCAAGAAAGCAGCAGGCTCTGGTGTCACAATGATGGTACTTCTGGCCTTGACACCCCTTCAGGTGGGTTCTGGACAGATTGTCTTTCAAAAATGTGGGTCCCGGTTCTAAAAAGTTTGAGAGTCACAAAATAAATGCCAAGAGTCTAAGGAAGGTGATTTTGTGTGAAATATTTTGTATTTCCATGCCATTTTTGTCTTTGTAAAGACAAAGCTTCAAACATGGTCATTTGAAAGTCTGAGAAACATGGGCTCTTTAAAACCAAAAGTTAAGGACACGTTCATTGACGGCTACACTTTTTCTCTGGGCTCGGTAGCAGCCTGTCTCTGGGTACCAATTCTGGAGGAGCATTGGGGGGGGAGAGGTGCCATTAACTGCTGCTGGGGGGCTTTGTTGTGGCAGCTGGTGGACCACTGTGGGAAAGAGATGGGTCTTTGGGCCTGATCCAGCAGCAGGGCTCTTCTTACGTTCTAGGTTCTTATGAACAATTAGTAACTGGATCGCACGCTCCGACCCTTGGCTCGGAGACTTTTGACAAATGGGGCTGGCAAAGGAAACCTTCTCCGCTTGCACTGCAGTCCTTGCTCCACCAAAGATCTGGCAACCAGCTTCGCTTGGGGTTTATTTCCTCATCGGGTTTGCTCGCCAACAGCTGCTTGAGTGAGCAATGGAGAGAGCATGGAATTTCAGAGAAGATGAGGCTGCCCGGAGGCTTCCATCAGCTGCATCTGATTTCACCTCTTTGGTTTCAGCTCGGACCACTTTGCCGCTGTGTACCATGGCGAGAGCTTTGACCGCCTTCAGTCGTCGTAAGTCGTTCCAGGCTTTCAAGTGAGCAAATGCACTTTCCAAAACAGGGATCAAGTTTCGGTTCATGCGAAACAGCAGAAACCTCGCTTTTAGCAGCAACGCTGTGTAATGTAACTCAAGGAGGATGAGGGATGCCATGTTCTCTGCTAATTTGTACATGTTGTGCTGATTGCAACAGTGGAAAGGGGGTGATAATTACCCTGTCTACATTGGAAAACTCCTATGCCGTCCAAATTATGGCCAGGGTAATTATGTGCCAATGCAGGAAAAGCACAGAAAATGGAACTGGGTAATTAGCCTCCAGCACATTTCAGCATTTTTTTTTTCAGGTTTCTAGTCCCCGTGATTGCAAAAGTCTTGGTAGGTAGGAGGTGTGTGTATGTGTGTGCAGTGCCTGATAAAATCTTAGATACCGACAGTTGGCTGTCTGTGGGAAGAACTGTGTGCTCCTGACTGGAACATTTCTACCAGTTCTTCTTCTGAATTTGGTCTACAGCAGGGGTGTGAAAGCCATTTTGTACAATAGGCCGAATAGTTTTCACAATGCCTGCTTGAGGGACAGAGGTGATGTTACCAAGTGGGAAGTGATGTCATTTAGCAGGTCATGACCAGAAATAAACTCCTTCTCTCATGTAGGAATTCATTAGCTGCACATGGCAGAAGAGAAATTACGCAAACTGTGATCATGTTCGCAAGATATGGGAGAGCCCAATTATCATGCAGGCTGACCTTTCAGCAGGGACACCTCAGCACAGCTCAACAGGTGAGAACAGCTGATCCTGGTGCTGGGAGAGCCTGAGGGCTGGATTAAAAGCTTCCAAGAGCTGCATCCGGCCACCCCTGGTCTAGAGCTTGGGACATTCCAGAGAGGCTTGCTCATCGCCTCATCACCATGGCCAAGACCACCAGAATCTGGCTTAGACATTACATCAGGTGAGAGACTGTGGTCACAATTCTAACCTGGAGCTAGGCCGACACAAGTCCCTTGTGCTGCTCGGGAGTATCACAAATGTGCCGTAAAGTGCATTTGGACCACTCTTGGAATCAGGGAGGGCTGTGCTTGTCTGTGTATCAGCCTCCCTGACTCCAAGGGTGGTGCATACATTTGTGACACTTTACAGCATGTTTGTGACACTCCTGGGCCGGCACAAGGGACTTGTGCCAGCCTAACTCCGCGTTGAGATAGTACACTGTGTTTCTAGTCCCTGTGAATTTGAGATCTCCTAGTTAAACTGGGTCAGGGCGGGCTCTTCCTGACTGCTTCTCCCAGGGCTCACAGGCAAGCAGCATTCCCAAATGCTTGAGCATACGTATATAAATCTTTTAAATAAATAAATGTGAGGTTTGAGAGGTTGGGCATAATCAGTGATGTAATGCAGGGGGTACGTGGGGGTACGTGAGTACCGGTTTCTAGGATTACAGCTGGCCCCGCCCATTCGCCCGCCCCCTCGTCGACTCCACCCTCTGCAGCGTTTGAATTTCCTGCATGTTTGAGTTGCCTGCATGTTCTCAGAGCCAGGCAGGCAGGCAGGCAGCGATCGGAGCCTTTCCTTTCCTTGCCACTGAAAAATGAGTTGCTCTGGGGTTTTAACATGATGCCAGGCCTCCTTCACATGTTCTGGGGGTGCTGTGGAATACTGTTGCAACTGTTGGGTCAGTTTAAAATCATCTGAGGCCTCAAAAATGGCTTTTTTCATGTCCCTTCCTGCCACGACATCACTTCCGGCTTATGACGTCACTTCCGGTGGGCGGGTCCCGACACGTGCCAATCAAAAGTGAGTACCTGTTCTTAAATCATTTAGATGACACCACTGGGCATAATGATGTTCCAAAGTGGTCCTGGGAGCACACAGGGTTGCCACCTATCAATCTCCTTTCAGGCCAGCTGGTGGTGCACGGACATTTGAAATGGAGGCGAGGAAAGGCAGAGGCAGAGATTGCAGGCAACTGGTGACTGAGCTGATCCCCTGGAAAGCCAAACACTTCCAAACACCTTAGGCCACAAACCTGGGACTTGGCAGCACCAGCTCCTTCTAGCGTCCCGTCCTCTGTCTTCTCAGCCCAAGTACGAATCTAAAGCCTGCTGTCATTCCTTGAGGTCATGCCGAGACTAGGAATGTTCCTCATGGTTAAGAGGCATATCTGAAGATCGGAGAGCCAGAAAAGGCAGCCCAAAGAGACTCCGCTGTCCTCCTATAATGATGGCCTTGCTCTGTGTATATACTTAGAGGTCAGGGGAGTGCCCGTATGGACGGATTAATACAGCGGTGGGTACCGCAAAGTCTTTCTCCCATCCATAATCAGCGTCTGGCCAGGGGGAACAGCGGCCGCCACAATAGCTCTGTGTGATGATGCGGCATTCCTGCCTGGTCCACTGAATCAAAAAGGAAAGCACCCAAGGCATTTTCCGAGAAATGCACAAGAAGGCAATTCACATGCCTAACCAGTGACAGTAGAAGTTGCTGGGAGCCCAGGGCTGAGCTTGGGGTTGTGATTCTGTACATACATTTTGTTTCTTTTCCAAGCTGAAAGGTCTTTGGGAGAGAGCCACAAGGATCCCAAGTTTGACTTTGTGGTCGGGTGCCAGCAGGAAAACAAGAGTACCCTTCCTGGTTTCCTTTTTCCTATTTGCTACTACTGTTTTTCGCTCCGGTTTGGGGCAAGCGAGAACGTTGGGAGCAAAGGGATAGAAAGGTCCCTGTTATTACGATCTCTCGCAATAAGTGTAGCAATGGAACCTCTGCACGGTCTTTTGAACAGCTGGCTCAGGTCCAGGGATGGAAAAAAAATGTATTTATCAAAATATTTTTACAAGTGTAACCTCAAAACCTTGCACATCAAAGAACAATTTGAAAACACGCTACTAAAACACTAGGAGCAATATCCAAACACAGTGCAAGTCTGAGAGGTGGGTAAGAAAAAAATAAGAGTTTCATTATTCCACTTGGGTTTATTTTTTTTTTTTAAAAAAACTCTAATTCATTTTGTTATTGATTCATTTTGCTCATGTTTGTTTCGTAACAAAAGTTCATCAATTTGCTTTATTTGCCTGTTTCAAAATTTTAGCATTGGGGGGCTCCCCCCCACTTATGCATCACATGGACTTTTCCATTTGTTACAAAAAAAACCATGAATATAAAATGGATAGGCCAGTTGTTCTTAAACAAATATATACCTCTAACGGCCACAGAAATAGGACTTCAATCAAAAGCGGTACAAAACGGCTGCCAAATCATAGTTTTTCTTGTCTCTTCCAAGAGGAACTCTCATAATTTTGGAGCAGACATGAGGGCTTTTCACATATTAAGATGTATTTGGATAGATCCATGTATTGAGACACAATCACAGAGGACCTGTGAAATGTTAACCACACATTTTGTTCAGTGCAGATATTATCTGTGTGCAGTATACACAAATGGTTGATCTGTAAAAATGAACCCAGCAACTGTCATTCACATGGAAAGGTGTACAGGACACAAACAGATTCATTCATTCATTCATTCATTCATTCATTCATTTGAAGAATTTACACCCTGCCTTTTCCATGCCTAAGCTAATGTCCAGGACAGCTTAACTAGTCTAAACCTAGGGCAAGCTAGTCTAAACCACCATTTTTCAATAGGGTTTTTTCAAATATACAGTATTCTGTGTTTCATCAAATCCTCAGTCCCAGATGTAGCCTTCACAGTGTGGTTCTCTCCTCTGGCTGTGTGCCGTTGAGCTTCAGCAGGCAATTATAAGTCCAACCTAGACAGGTCCTCAAGGTTGTACTCCATTCTTTGGCCGGCTGGCCTTCTCACACACTCCCTCACAACTCTCACTTGTGATGACTAATCAGCCCAACAATGCCTCCATCCTGCCACAACAGGTACAGCAGTTTGTCACATCCTGCCACAACAGGTACAGCAGTTTGTTCATTCATTCATTCATTCATTCATTCATTCAGATTTTTACTCCGCCTTTCTCCCAGAATGAAGGGGAGTCAAGGTGACATTTCGTCTCCCAAAATAAGACCACGGATTTTCCTGCTAAGCTTCAGGCTGTAGCAGCAGCTCAATCAACAGCCCATACCTGCTATGTACTTATGCCCAGCTATCCTGTACCTGGATACCGCCTAGCATGTAATAACCCTACTTGAAAAGCCCTTTGGAACCACACCAAGCCCTCTAGGACACAGGACTAGACTAGCTTCAAGGACAGGGACAAGATCCAAAGGCCAGAAAACACGACGTTTGTGCTTGGGCTTGCAGTTACGCAAGCTGTGCTCCCGACCAGCTGGGAGTAACAGGTTTTCTCAAGTGGAAGATTTCCATGGGATACAACTTAATTGGCTCCATGCAGAGCTTTCTGGCACAAGAGGAATGCCTGATCTACATGCCAAGGCACATTTCCGCATGTAGGAGAACAGCTCTGGGTCTGGGCCAGTGGTGGGGCTTAATGCAAATTTGGCCAACTAGAATTAAAATGACCAACTGTGCTGGTTCAGGGTCTCTCCTGGTGATGAAGCATGCTAGGGAAATCACAGCTCCCTTCGGGGAGAAAGGTGAGATAAAACGTATTGTAAATAAATAAATAAATAAATAAATAAATAAATGGATTGCGTGGAAAAGCTGGAAAAGTTTGAGTTTGCAATGCAGACGTGCCCTGGAAGAGAACAGCAACAATTCTGCTGATAATTAATATGAAAGATACATGTTGTGGAGTTTCATAGGCAGAAAACAAAGACTGGCATAGCTACAGCAAAGATTCAGAGCGCAACCCTTACCTGGAGTTAGGCCGGCACAGGTCAGCAAAGTTTGGTCTACACAAGGGCCATCGTAAAGCGTGTTTGGACCACTCTTGGAGTCAGGGAGGATGGTGCACGTCTGTGTGCTGGCCTCTCTTGACTCCGAGAGTGGTCCAAATGTGCTTTATGGTGTCCCTTGTGCTGGCCAAACTTTGCTGGCCTAACTGTGCCAGCCTAACTCCAGGTTAGGATTGCGCCCTCAGTGACAGGCACGTACAATTTGGCTGAGAATCCAAGCGCAACTTGAGCAACTAAAGGTAAACTCTTGGGAAAGTAGCAATGATATTTCAGGAGGAGGGGGGATAAGACCGTGGAATAATAGCATGAACCCATGAAAACAAAATTTAGACAGAGTATCAGAAAAAAATTCCTTTCCTAGTGGCAAAGAACTGCCAGGCTGTGGAGTGGTCTCCGAAGGGAAGGATAATCAGATAAATCAGTCTACTGCAAATTACAGGATCAACTGAGAATGATTTCAGAAGTCACCTTGCATGGGGAGATGCAGATGAGCTCATGAACAATTTTCATCTCTCGTTTCTGTGATTGCGGAAGGTGGGGGTAGCACACGCCATGCGTTCAAACCCAATGGCTGCACTGAGCACAGCAACAGAGACTGGCTGCTTTTTCACTTTCTCATGTAATTTTTAATGCCCCGAACCCAGTGATGTCATTCAGGGGGAACGGACCAGAACGGGCGTTCCGGATCCTAACGGGCTCCGTGGCTGGTTCCGGGTTCCCAACAAGTGCCAATCAAAAGTGAGTTCCTGTTCCTAAATCATTTGAATGACACCACTGCCCGAACCCTTTGTGGCCTTCATTCCAGTGTCAACACAAACATGCCTGGTGAAGCTTCGTCTTCCTTTCATCCAGACTGAGAACTGATGGCCTTATGATGCTGCTGTGCTGAGTCAGATTCTTCTCCATCTAAGTACTGTCTACCTACCCAAACGGGCAACTGCACCTGCAGGGTCTGAGGCAAGGATCTTCCCAAAGTCTCAGATGGAGATGAGTCAGGAACGTGTCTCATGCATAGGTTGTGCTCAACTACTCAGCTTTGGGTTCTCCTCCTCAAGTACTTCCCACGCATGGAAGGCAGGGCTGGGGGTCACTGCAGTCACAACCCCCGTTGTCCACACATTCATTTCTATGCAGAATGAGTGTTGCAAAGGTGTCATCATGAGAACAGGACCCCTTTTGCAATTTTCACTGATTTCCCCCCAGCACAACCAAAAGCCCCTGTCTTGCCCTCAGTGCTTCACACATAAGCCCCGACTGAGATCCACGATTGGTCGGTGACAGCCTTGCACCAACAGTGACTGCACAGGTGTAAGTGATCAGTGAGACACACTTGAAGAAACTGTTGCAGATTGTACAAACATCCAGCAGATGTCAAACGAGACCTCATTTTTCATCCTTGATAACATAAATATCGCTCTTCTTTGTCTTCTGTCCAGATCACATTGTATGATGTTTTTTATTCTCAAGCCGCAGCCAACAATTCCTTACCTTTCCTGATTTCACTTCTTCATTTCAGTCTAATGTGCTCACATCCACCTCTTCACCAGTATCTGCTATTTCATTTCTCCCTCTCTCCTCCCCAGAAATTGAAGTGTGGGGGCCACGTTTGGGATGCCACCTCCAGTGTCCTGGGAGGAGGTCTTGACCAGCCCTGTCCTGGGGGTGTCCGCTTGGTCATTGACGGAAACAGGACTCCAAGCGAGATGGACCTTTGGCCGGATCCAACAGCCAGGCCAGTAGTGTCAGCCTACCGGTACGCTGGGCGTGTCTTCCGGGTGAGCGGCAGCGCGATTGCTGCGTTCTGTTGTGTAAC
>JAJKFI010000088.1:1669853-1688825 GCA_029204185.1 Lerista edwardsae
TGAGCGGCAGCGCGATCGCTGTGTTCTGTTGTGTAACGGCGAAAGCCTGCCCGCTACAGCGGGCGGGCTTTCACCGTTACGCAACAGAACGCAGCGATCGCGCTGCCGCTCACCCGGAAGACACGCCCAGCGTACCGGTAGGCTGACACTACTGGCCGCCGCCCCCTCCCCATAAAATCAAATTAAGTAAATAAGAGGTTTCTTTTTAATTGGCCATACCTTCTGGCAGAATACTGATATTCCAGTGTGGTTTGTTTCATGGCATTCTGCATTAAACTACCTTTCCAATGACATGTAACATGACGGTATTATTTGTACTTACCAAGGTTTTCACAATTTTGGCCGAAACTTTGGCAATAAGCTCACACCCCTGACCAAATTACTGAATGGGACTTATGACCAATCACACAGAGCCCAGGAAAACAAGCATATCCATTCCATTCATCCAAGAGCAAAAGCTACACACAGCCATCACCGCACAAAAGCCATTCCATTGTTAGTGAAAGAAGAAATTAACTTGCTGTTATTGTGATGCCTGGAATGACTGTTAAATTCCTGCTGAAAATTCATCTTGCCGTCCAGACGTACTCTGGCTTGATTCATGCTACCATTCGAGAGATGAATGTTTCATTTATCAGGGGGTTGAAGATTTCCTTTCCTTCAATAAGTGTCTGAGACCCCACATACCAATTAGTAACTAGCTGGCCAGAGCAGAAATGATTGCCAGGTTACACACACACACACACACAAACACACACAACACACACACACCTAACAGGACAAGTTCTGTTCCAGGAGAGAGTTAAGTGTTCTAATTTGTGCCCAGGCGGATCTTTGCACCCATCCATTTTTCTGTTCAAGGGGCACAGTTCAAAAGTTACCCTGCACTAATTGGATTATTCTGGCGTTTGACAATATCTGTGGCTCCCCAAAGGGTCTGCTGTCATTTGGTCTCATTATGGCCGCGTGCAAAGCTCCCATTTCGTTTTCCCCAGGAAGAGGCCGGGATCCAGCCCTCCCCCACATCCCTGCAGTTGCTTGCTTCATTTCCCTGCAAGGAAAGTGGCCCTAGATCACGCTGTCCATTTTTCTTCTGTCTGGGTCTTGCTTCTGGTATGATAAGGACGGCACTCTCCTTTGCCGGTGACTCCACGTTTAATTAGCTCCAGATGCGGCCTAATTAGGCAGTCTGCAGCAAAAGCATTGCCCCATTGTCACTTGTGCATTTCCCCACCCCACCCCTTGCGGCTACGCCAACGGACAAGGCTGAACATGAAAAACAGATGCTGAAGGTGCGCACTGTCCACAGCACTGGGCGGTCCCTCTCACCCTCGCCGAGAGCTGTGGGGACTGTGCAAAAGAGTGAGCGGAGGCCGCGAGAGAACTGCCAGTTCCCAGATGAAAAAAGCCCCTTTTTTTAGTGCCTCCCCTGCAATGTCTACATTCACCTCCAATTACCAACTGTAAGCATAACAGAAGCAAAGAAAGGGGGCAGGCGTTTGTCTTACAAATGAGCATTCTGGGTCATGTAGGTTTTCCGTTTCCATTGCAAACCAGCCTGAAGTGAGAGCGGCTTTGGGCTTCAAGGTTTTTAAGAGACAGGTTCAGCAAAAATGGTATTAGCACCTAGTATGTCAGAATGGGTCCCATTCAGAGGCGTTTCTACAGGGATGGCAAAGCTCTAAGTTTTGCAAGAAGCCTTACCCTGTCATGTAAATCCCTCCTCTCCCTTGCTGCTGTAGCCAGTAAGCAACGCCAAGATGTTGCTGTTCCCTGTGAGGATTGGCTACAACGGTGCAGGAGAGGAGTGATTTCTACTGCAAGGTAAGGCTTCTTGCAAAACTTAGAGCTTTGCCATCCCTGTAGAAATGCCACTGGTCCCATTTAGGGTGCAATCCTGACCTGCACTGGAACGGTGCAGGTTAGGAGCAGGCTGGGGCACAACCCAGGCCAAGGGGATTTTATTCCCCTTACTCATGTTGTGTGCCAGACAGCTCTTTGGGGCTACTCAGATCTGTGCCCACAGAGGCAAATCTCAGCAGCCCATGTAAAGCTGGTTGGGCCAGGGACAGCGGTTAGGATCCAGCCTAGGTCAACCAGGCCAGTCCCACCTCCCTCCCAGGCCTGACTGCCCCCCCTCGCTTTTCCCCTGCCCAAAACTGCCTCCGTCCTGCCCTCCCACACCCTCTCCATCCCCCTGTGCCAGCCTGCCCAGGTGAGGAGACACCTACCTGCTCCAGGCGTAGTAGGTCCAATGCTGCTGAGTCAGCTCCATGGGCCTGAGTCACATGCCTCACGCGCTGACTCAGCGCCTTCCGAACCACTGCAAACATGCTTTATGGCACATCCACAATGTTCAGCAGGGGAGGCTGGATTGTGCTGTGAACCTCCCGTGTGCACTGTGCAAACCTCTACACTTCTCAACGCACACCTCACTTACAGTTTGTAAAACTATAAAGAAAACGGTACCTTTCCAGTTTTGCTGCTTCTAGGAGACACCAATAAAACCAGCACAAAAGTTTAAGCAAGATACAACTGGGGGGGGGGGGGGAAGGATAGTCCATCAAGCCCATTTGGGACACAAAGGTTGAAAAGGAGTGTCTGCATGTGGATTTTATTAAAGCGCTGAAGGCTGACAACAAATAAGGGTATTAGGGATAATTGACCCCTCTCAGGACAAACCCAACCATCACAGAAGCTGCAATTGTGTGCGGGAATGCCGAAAGACTCTCCAAGTGGGGCCGAAGCCCACTGGAGTGGAATTACACCAACTCATTTCCAAAGACAAATTTCCTGGAGGTATGTAAGTAATCGGGTAAAAATATATTACAGGAAAAAGCGCCTCTCCAAAGGGCATCTGAAGAGGAAAACATCCCGTTGGAAGCAGACGACTTAATCAGAGGCCTGAAGACTGAAAACCCGCTGCCTGGGAGCAGGAAGGCTCGCTGGAGGAAATTCACAGGCTTGGGCAGCAGCCCTCCGCACGCTTTCATCCCTTTCATCCCGGGGAATCCCATTCCATTTAGAAGGGAACGGAAGGCAGATCTAAGGGAGGGCAAAGCTCTAAGTTTTGCAAGAAGCCTCACCTTGCAGTGGAAATCACTCCTCTCCTGCACTGTTTTAACCAATCCTCACAGGGAAAAGCAACATCTTGGCGTTGCTTACTGGCTACAGCAGCAAGGGGGAGGAGGGATTTACATGACAGGGTCAGGCTTCTTGCAACACTTAGAGCTTTGCCCTCCCTGTAGATCCGCCTCTGCCGGTAACTGGAGCATTACACCAGAAACAGGATGCAAGTGCCACTTGGTGAAATTAGCTTGCTAGACTCTTGGTATATTTCTGGCCAAGCCATAAAGCCACATGGGCATATCTCACAGCTAGTATCAGGTAAGGATATAAGAAGGGCCCCTGCAAGAGCAGAGTAAAGGCCCACTGCCCCACACCAGGTGTGGGGGGTGTATGATACCACTACTGCCCCAAATGATAAAATCTAAGTGATTGTTCTGAGAGCCAATGAGGTGCTATTATGACACAGCAGGGAACCAATAAGGTGCTAGTAGGATTCAGCTCCCATGCATCTAATTTCATGTAGCACCAATGCTAGAACTCCAATTCAGTTTTGAGAGTGTCATCAAGTTGGCCATCAAGGGGTGCGTGCGTGCGTGCGTGCGTGCGTGTGTGTGTGTGTGTGTGTGTGTGTGTGTGTGTCGGTTACTGATTTGTTGGGTGACCTGTCTTGTTCAATATTTAAATAAATAAAACCTATTGATGCCACTGCATTTAGGTTGTACATGTATTGCAATTTATTCTGTCTGGTCTGGTACGGGAGGAGGTCCGCCATGGGGGTGACACAATGGGCTCTCGCACCGGGTGAGGCAAGCCCTAGTGACGCCACTGCTCCACGCTGCTTCTCATATTGAACACCTGATGCTACCCAAGCAGACCCTCAGCAACTGGCATTCACTGGCATCAGGGTGTGGAATGCCAATTTGGGACAGTTTTGTCCTAGCTTGTTTCACCCATAACAGATCATGTTCCAACCTGGCTCAGCCAGACACAGGATACAGTTGCCTTCAGCGTACCTGATCCCACCCTTGTGCTGCACCCAGAAACCACCATCTGGTAAACTGGCATTCAGATTCAGAGGCACTTACTTTTTTCGTAAAGTGGAAAAGGCATTTGGTAAATAAGGGCTTTTATTTGGAAATTGTATTTGGCACATGAATTCTTGCAAGGAAGAAATGGCATGCCACACATGCTCAGAGGCACTCTTTTTCACAATGTGGAAATTTTGTTCTGCACAGAGGCACTCTCCCTTTGCTGACTTCACTTGCACTACAATGAAAGCCTTGGCATTTAAACAGGCTACAGCAGAAGTGGCCCTGGCTCAAATTAAGGCCAAGCTAAAAAGAGCCAACATTTCTCTTTAAAACTTGGAACTGTCATGCCTTCCGCCCCTGCCCCCCTTTTTCTGTTCACTTTGCGGCAGGGGAGAAAATGGCTGCTGCCACCATCTGGAATGTTTTGGAACTTGTTCATTCTTTCAGCTGCAACACAGATGCCAAAAGGAAAAAAAAAAGGCTTCAGGAGAACACACTGTTATTTTTGGCCACTCAGAGCAGGAGGGATGTTACTGAGCAAATGCTTCTTGCAGTCACCAACAGAGATTGTACAAGATCCGATACATTTCCAAAAGCACAGCTTTTTTTTTTCTCCCCAGGGGCTGTGTACTGCACAAAAATGTAAACCAAACCAAAATGGAGCTAGATCATTTCCAAATTCAATTTATTGCAAAGGATCTCAACAGTTTGGGTTTTTTTTCAAAGCATGCAAGGTGCTTTACAATGTCTGCAGGGGCTGGTTCACACGAGCAGATTTAACCCTTTGTGACTGCTACATCTAATGAAAAGCTGACTGTTTAAAAAGGTGTCACAGATTTAACACCGAGGGTGGAAGTTTCACACGATGCCATTTCAAATGCAATACTGCACTTTGTATAATGGAGTTGGTCCAAAACATTCAGCTCACAATATTTAAAGCGTACTGCATGGGGGAACCAGTCCTAAGTAAGAACTTGAGAATATAAGAAGAGCCCCATTGGATCTGGCCAAGGGTCCATCATTTAGTCCAGCTTTCTGGATCTCATAGTGGCCCACCAGATGCCTCAGGGAGCACACGAGACAACAAGATGCCTGCATCCTGTGGCCACTCCTTTGCAATTGACATTCTGAGTATCTCACTCATGTTCAGTTCAGCAACATGCAAGTTCAGTTATTACTGATTTCCATTTTACAGATAGCAAAAAGGTAAGCCAAGGCCCTGACTGCATGCTCATGCTTCAACTGCATTTTGTCTATAGAATGGTTTAAAATCCACCCAAATGCCACTGAGACAAGCACAATTTGATAATAGCAACATGGCAGCATTTGAGAGGACAGTGGATTTTCCCTGTAGAGAGAGTGCAAAACTTTTATCAATGGTTCTTAGATTGACAGGTGTTACTACAGCTGCGGGGATCTCCACTTTGAGTTGTCCCCTGCACTTTAACGCAAGCATTACCAAAGCAGTTGCTCTGAAGGGAAGAAGAGAAATGAATTTCATTGGGCAAAGCCTGCGTGATGAGTTGAAGTGATTTATGAATAGATTGCAGATCGACGTGCAGAGAGGTTTCTGGAATGCCACTCGGGGGTAGATTTTGATTTAGTCCATGCCACAGAAGGCTTTTGCTGATGGATGGCCTTTGCCCTTTGACCCCAAGACCTTAGCTGTTCTTCTGGCCAAAAGAACTACTGTCTGTCCTTCGATAACCCCAGTGACTTCACTCAGCTGGTTTCCATTCCCCCACCATTGTTTATTAAGAAAGATGCACAGGGACTAGAGAAGTCATGAGTTGGATTTTGGAGCACTGGCAGTCTTCCTTAAATTTCCTGTTCTAAACTTCTTAGCTTTCCAGGACTCTGTGGACTGAAATGAATGGAAAGTCTAAATAACTTCAGCGGAAGTCTTGCCTTCTCCTCAGCCTTGCCAATTTCTTTCTGGGTGGCTAGGCTCCCCTGACCTTGGCTTGAAGGACAGGACCCAAGAAGACCCTTCCTCTAGCGCAGGGGTTCCCAACCTGGAGGTCAGGACCTCCAGTGGGTCGTGAACTGATTTTCAGGGGGTTGTGAAGAGCTTGGGGCAGCCATTTTAAAAAGCTGGGCACCACCATCTTGGAAGCTTCATTTTAGCTAGGGAAGAGGCTTCCCCATTAAACGGCCACTTCCTCAATGCTCGTCGTGGTGTGTGCATATGCATGTGAATGAAGTCTCTCCCAGGTCTCTTTCAGAATGGGCATGTCACATCTTCCCTTTGGGCATGCCCAGGTGAGTCTCTGCGCAGAGGGTGCACAGGAAAGAGGAATGGAAATACTCTGAAGAAATAAAATTCAAATTATTAACACTACCAAAAGGAATATGGCAAGAGGAAGGTCTGCAGTTTCCAAGCTGCTCCCAGCTATCCGAGACCCACCTGATATCAGGTCTGCACCCAGAGTTTGAGAATCACTGCCCCAGCTGGTGAAACGTGCACTTTATGCATGCTGGGGGGGGGCTTATTATCAGGATTGTGCTCCATGGTTTGACCCAGCCTGGTACCAACCCTGCCAAAGCTATAAAACCATGCCATCCTTTTCTAGTCCTACTCCCTCCTGTAGTTTCCCTGCCGGCTGCTTCTTCGCTCCTGTTCGTTCTAGGTCTCTTCCTTCCATGACTTTTAACTGCATTTTTGTCATTCCTTGCTTGGGACTGGCTATTTCTCCTCCTTTACAAAAAAAAGCAGGGACAGGAAGTCCTGATCCAGATCGGGACTGTACAGTTGACGGACAGTTAACCCTTTCCCTCCATGCCTTCTTCCCACCGACAGTCAAACAGATGCAAAACACCTGAAGCTGCTCTTACATAATTTGAGAACTGCTGAAAAGGCTCAAGATAGTGAAGAGTCAAACTGTTGAATGAAAGAATCTCTGGGAGAGCTGTGCCCCCTCTCCGTAGGATTTATGATGCTCACCCTCTTCTTTGCACTCTCCCTCCCAGCACAACGTGATGAATTTTGTGTTGGTGTGAAAAGCAGAAATGTTTCATGTTGCAACTGGCATCTTCCAGGCTTGATTTATATGTAAGCAAAGTCTGCAGCACAGGCAGCTTCTGGAATCTTTTGCTGGGTAAAATGCCAGACTTTTTATCACTCCTGAAAGAATGTTCCACTCATCTCAGCTTTTAAGGTGAAAGCTAAAACCTGTACTGAAAGTTTCATTGTTTAGGTGCTGCTTTTTCGGGGGAAAAATGCATTTTTAAATTTAAAAAAACCTGGTGCTTTCTTTTTATTTTGGCTTTGAACCATGCTGTAATTTTACCTTTATTGCAGACTGTATTGTTTTTTATCTTGTTATAACTGTGAGCTACATCGTGTCTATATAGCAAATCAGGGTAAACATGTGGTCAATGAACTTGTAGTAAACATGCAGTAGACAATGATTAATTAATTAATTAATATTGGAAGGGAAGGAAATAGGGACCTGCTTTTATTCCAAGCCAGCACACAAGTAGAAGACAAGCTTGGCTGAGTTGGAAAGGAAAAGGAAAACTCCATGAAAACAGGTTCTGTTGAACATAAATTCCTATAGCTAGATTTTTTTTTAACAGTCAGTCAGTCAGTCAGACAGACAGACAGACAGAGAGTTTCAGGCAGATTTGATTATGAATACATTACTTTTTAAAAATGAATGATGATTATATGACTTGCCTACATTTGGGGAAGAGTTTGGATCTCTGCCCACGTCAAGCAGAAAGCTATAATTTCCTTGTCCAACTTAACCAGCTCTCATAATATATACCCCAGTGGTCCTCAAACCTTTTTGACTGGGATCCACTTTTTAGAATGACACTCATGTCGGAACCCACCAGATGTGATGTCATTAACCTGGAAGTGATGTCACAGCCGGAAGTGACATAATCAAGCAAGAAGTGCCGTCACTGTGACATAATAAAAATGACTCTCCTGGAAAGCAAACTTGACATTCTTGAACTGCATCAATTGCCAACCATGACAGAAAGCAAGATTAGGACATAATATTATGTAAAAGCAATGGACTAAACACAATTTTTTTCAAAAAAAAAACCTACCTGAAGATTCAAGCTGTTAACACTCACAAAAGGAATATAGCAAGTTTGGAGACCCCTGATCTATATTGTACAACCAATGGATTTGACTAGAGAAGAGGGGTTGTGTTTTTGTTTTCCGTTGGTAGTCTTCCCCCGGTGTATTTGGATTTTGCTTTTAAAAACCACTTTTCCATAGCCTTGTGCATATTTGCAAAGCTTGGCTGCCGACAAGAGACATGAACTTACGGCAGCCTATAAGGAGGGTGGTCTCCCCAGGGTCAGGGTTGAGGTCACTGAGAGGGCAGCTGTGGGGAAAGGTTGTCTTCCAGGGCTGGTACCATCCCTGCTGGGGAGATAATCTGAAACAGAAGACAGCTGGGCGAAAAGCTGTCAGTTCTTGAACTTTTCAGAGCCGAGGTTTGTCATCTGGACAGATTGGCATGTAAGAGATAAGGAGGGGATACTTTGTCAAAAGAAGCGTGCCTGGAACCCACTCCAAAAGGTGGATTCTGGAAATGTAGGTCTGCCAGGGCTTTTTTAAAAAAAAATGCCTGAAAGTTGCATGCAACAAGGCTGCTGGTGCCTTCTTACATGCTGATGCCTATCTTGGGTGCAGAGCCTCCAAGGGAACAGAACTGAACTCTGGGAAGTGAGTGAGCTGAGCTGGATAGAGCATGACCTTGTGGCTTTGATGGCTGCTGCCTGGGTTCTAGCACAGACTATCCCAGAGGCTATCCCATGTATTTCTAATTCTAGAGATGCCTTTCCATGGATATGGGGCTAGGACGGCAGGCCATCAGTTGCACAATAATAAAACCAGCTATCATGGCAGAGATTAAAAAAATAATAATTCCAGAGATCTACTAGCAGATCCTGATCTACCTTCTTCTTGCTCTGATCTACAGGACCTAGATGGTGTCTTTATTTAGCCTGTGATTTAACTTCTTCCGCCTGAAGGTTGCACAAGACGCCCAGCTCGAGTTTACATTTGAAACCAGCCACTGCAATTTTGGATCTCGGGCAGTAAGTCACTATGAGCTCTACATGTTCATCTCTGTATACATTTCAACTTGGATTTCATCCATCACGATATGGGGTAAAGCGCTGCTTCTTGTGAAAAGGAAGTCATTTGTCTTGCCCCCAAAAGAGAAGCGGTGGGCTTCTCTTTTTTGCAGCACAAATGAGTCCATTAACTTTTCCGGAAAAAGGTTCGCCTTGACATCAAGATGTAGCTTAGCATTCATGGATCATTACGACGGACATCTAGAGACCCTCCTTTCGGTGGTAATGCCCTCTTTTTCAAATTGAGACTTTATTAACTGCTTAGATAAAACTTTTCAGGTGGAAGGCTGTGAGTTTGGGGTGAGGCGCCTGTCAAATTTTGAGAGAAGCTAAAAGAAGAAGCTCAGTGAATTAGCCGGATCTCGACCCCCGCCCCCCCCCAAGGAAAATATCTGAGACACTAAAAAAAAATTCTCCACCTCCCTGCCTGGCCTGGTCCTCCCTAGGATCCACCTCCCCCACCCAGTTCTGCCTCCCCCCCCCCGGGAAGCCTCACTGCTCTCCGGTGGGTGTTCCCAGCACCGAGGCCCAGCACGAGCAGGATGCTCATGCAGCAGGCACCGGAGTGCCTTATGGCGCTTACGCGACACCCGGCACCAGCCGTACTAGAGTATCACCAGTGGTTGCATCTTTAGGATTGGGTCTTAAAGCCCATGAAATTCGAACCTGCCCATTTAATATGATCTCTCATGGGAGTCCTCTTGTGGGTTCCGTTAGTGTCTGCGGTTCAGGTAGCAGTAACCAGTGGTGTCATCTAAATGATTTAAGAACAGGTACTCACTTTTGATTGGCACGTGTCGGGACCCGCCCACCGGAAGTGACGTCATAAGCCGGAAGTGATGTCGTGGCAGGAAGTGACATAAAAAAGCCCTTTTTGAGGCCTCAGATGATTTTAAACTGACCCAACAGTTGCAACAGTATTCCACAGCACCCCCAGAACATGTGAAGGAGGCCTGGCATCATGTTAAAACTCCAGAGCAACTCATTTTTCAGTGGCAAGGAAAGGAAAGGCTCCGCTCGCTGCCTGCCTGCCTGGCTGGCTCTGAGAACATGCAGGCAACTCAAACATGCAGGAAATTCAAACGTTGCAGTGGGCGGAGTCGACGAGTGGGTGGGCGAATGGGCGGGGCCAGCTGTAATCCTAGAAACCGGTACTTGCGTACCCCCGCGTACCCCCTGCATGACATCACTGGCAGTAACCCTCCCAGCCAGAAATAGTGCTGGTTTCTTGTAAGAAGCTGGAATGGTGCGGAGGTTTGGGAGTTGGCCTTAGACCGGGAAGATACGAGTTCAAATCACTGCTCAGCTGTGAAGCTTCCTAGATGACCTTGGGCCAGTCACGCTCTCTTGCTGCCTTGCAGGTAGGGAAAAATTCAGGTATCCAAGCCTTCAGGTGATGTATGATTAGCTAGGGGAGCAGGTTCTGAGGAAGGCAGGGCCCACTTGTTCTCCAAACAGGTTGCAATCCAAAGAAAAATAAAATACCAATTGAATGGCAGCAATCCACTGTAAGTAAAGCATTTAACTGGGGCAGGTTTTCTGCTGTTGTTTTTTTTAAAATAAGAGTTGGCAGCTCCTGCAATGACTTTTTCACAATCTGATTTAGAGAGGTGTGTCTGTGTGGGCTGAAGATCGAGCCGATACCAATTTTCAAAAAGATAAAGGAAAAAAAAATCTTGTTTTAAAATGTCACGGAGGGGATTAAGAGAGATATTAGAACAGCTCTATCAGCCCGAGCAGGCTGGGTTGCTTTCCATCTCTTGCCGGCGATATAAATCTGTGGTCTTGTCACATCACATCCATCTGTCAGCCCGAAAGGAAGGGAGGAGAAGTGTAATTTGCGGCAGTAAATTTGGGGTCGGACAAGCACTAATGGCCTAACGCTGAGGAAGAAAAACACGGGCTTAAATAGTAGGAAGCACTTTATAACAGCGGGGTCAGCAAGACAATGGGATCGCCCGGCAAGGAAGGTCACGTGGTCCTGGGCCGGCCGGCGCATTCAAGGCAAGACAGCGGCGGGAGGAGGGAAGTGCCGCGGAGCTCGCTCTTGCCTGTGTTTGGTTCGCGCTGGGAACTGCACGGGCAGGCAGCAGGAGGGGTATTTGGATGTACGTACCCTCTGGCCTGCATGGGAGGCACATACCTGGAGGGGGGGGCTGGAGCTGAGTGGTGGAGCACCTGCTCTGCATGCAAAAGGTCCCAGATGCTGTCCCTGGCAGCAGTTGAGGCTGGGAAAGGCTCGGAAACAGTGCCCTGCCAGTCAGAGTCTAGACAGTTCTGGGTGGACCAGTGCAAAGACATCGGTCATAAAACCGCATAATATAAAGCAGCTTCCTATCTAGAAACTGGAAGGATGTAAGGGGGGGGGGAATCACCATTCTTAGTTTTCATTTTGTTTAACTTTTTTTAGTCCATTTTCTTTTAGAGACATGGATGCATTTCGTTTCTTTGCTACCCTAATGGGTTTTCATTCCCCCCCCACTCATTGTATTTGTTTTAGCGGAGGAGGTGCAGGTAAGGGCAAGCGCTACCTGTTACTGTGGCCCCTGGGCGCATCAGAACTGACCGTGGAGAGCAAGAACGGCCACCAAAAGTGAATCACAGCAGCAGAACAGCGTTTGTGACAAATAACCATGAGAGATGGATGGAGCCTCAATTGTCAAAGGCAGTCAGTTAGCAGACCGCCAGGTGCTAGGACAAAGAACGGGGGGGGGCTGCTATTCCTGACGCCCTGCCATGCGAACTTCCCAGAGGCATCAGGCTAGCCACTACTGGAGCGAGAAAGCTGGGTCTTGAATCCGGTCCAGTGCGGGCATTTCATAATTTGTTCTGAGGCCCATAAATCATCTTGGCAGCCCTGACCCCAAAGTCTTTCTTTGATGGAAGTTATCCGCCACAGAAAGAGCCCGAAGTAGCTCTGGCAGTTGCCTACCCTGGTGCTTGGACAAGCCTCCCCAGGGGAAAGAGCTTTTCAAACGCTTGACATTTGAATATGTTGTTGAGGAAGAGGTGTTTATCGCATGCACAGTAATTCACTTAGCTCTGAAAGCCACAAGTGGTATTTTGAATGGCAAGCGGCAAGCAGGGTCTGCGGGTAAATGGCCTTGATTGATCAAGGCTCAACTAACATGGGAAGCAACCCAAGAAAGGGGCCAAGTGTGGTTGTTGGTTAATGCAACATTCTGAATCCGGTTTTATTTGATTTATAAGCGCCGTGAAGGGGAGAGAGCGGCAGGAGAGGGAGGCTGGCAGGTGGACCGATTGCCCCGTCGTTGGGGCGGAGGACACCCAGGTGCCAAAAGCAACCAGCTGGGCTTTGAAAACAATCCTTTACTTGCAAGAAGAGTTAATGTTGGCAGTGCAATAGGAAGCAACTCAAACAAATCCAGGTGTAGGCTGATAAAACTCAAAGGAGGCCATTGATGCCCCTCTGCAGAGGAGGAAATTTTTGTGAGTGCAACTTTTTCCCATTTGGCAAGCATGACACGTGGACCAGTTGCCCATGCAGTGGGCACTTGAGGTGACCTCCAGCTCTACGATGCTACGATTCATCTTTTTCTGTGGGAATCTGTATCTGATCATCGTCCCCATTCTGTTGTTGTTGGGCGACGTTGCGCTCAGAAGTTTGCATACTCCATGACCAACTGACATTCACCTGACAAAAGACATTATCTGCGCTGCGCACTACCTCCTCTCAGGCATGTTTGCAAAATGCAGATTGGACTCTCTCTGCCAAAGGAAACAAACGTCCGCATTTAAGGGCCCAAAACGCTCACAATAGCCTTTGAAACCGCTGGAGTTCCGACAGCTCCAAGGAGGAAAACAGCAGTGGCCTTGTTGTCGGTGTTTCTCCAGCTGTATAAAAGAGGAGGAAATCGAGCCCAGTTGCTGTAACCATTGAATCTTCTGTTGTTCATCAATTTGGGGGGAAAAAACAGCCTTTAAAACATCCCTTCTGCCAAGCGTTTCCCATGTAAATCATTCCACGCTCTTGCCAGCAACTTGCTTAAGGTTAGACTCACTCTGTTGTTCCCAGTGCGCATGTTGTTGTTGTTGTTGTTGTTGTTTCACCATGTTCTAATTTAGCAGCTCCATTTTAAAATGCCCCCCTGCCCCCACCTCAAGAAGCCTGGAAACAGAGGAAGTGGTTCCTGCCGGCCCCGGCACGCAAACCCACAGATGCCCTTGCTCCAGGGTTGCCTTCCTACCCATTGTCAGGGCTAAGTGGGCATTGAGTCAGGCTCCACCGCCAAAGTAAAGGGACGCAGCACGTGTGCCTGCTGAGAATGAGTTTGCAAAATGCAAGTTCTGCTGAGTCAGCAAGCAGAGCAGGGCCCTCCCACCCCCTGGCTGTCTGAAGGGACCTTTGAAAGATTTCTGGGGTACTGCAAGCACTGCTTGTAGGTTTATTCTGCGGGACTCCTGAAGCCTCCGGAGACCTGCAATCTTGCGGCCAGGGCCCCTCCCACGGACCCGCCCCACAGATGTGGCAATCCCAGCAGGAAGCCTCCGAAGAGCAGTCATCTCATTGCTTTGTCCCAAGACAGAGAGCAGCCGCTCTCACACCACTGCAAGAGGGTGACGCAGTGAAGGAAAGTGGCATTGCCCATTCAGTGCCCGCCACGAGCCCAGCCATCCACACCTTGCAGTGCCAGATAAGAGGAGCCAAGCCAGCTTTTCCCCAGAGCTCTCCCCTCCCACCATGCTGCAGCCCAGAGGTTTGAGTACAGAGGCAGGCCGGTCTTTTACCTTCCAGGTCTCTCCTGGGCTAGATGGGCACAGCATGGTCTGGTGATAGGCCCGGCCTCTCATTCCCACCAGCTTTGTGCAGGAATGAAGAGAAGGTCCACTGAGATCTGGCACTGGGCCTGGGGCAAGATGCCTGATTGGCTTCCTAAACGCATTGGGGTGATAGAAGTGCACTGAAAGTGAATTAAAGCTGTAGTGGAAACACAGCCCTGGATAGGCTGAGATTGAGCTTAAATTTATTTTGTCCTGTATAGTTTAAGAGGCACAAACTGCAAGCTGTACAAGAAGTTTACTTGTTATAACAAGGCATGAAGGAAATCACCAAACAGGGATTTCAAAACCATCTCGTTTCTCAAAAAGCTGAGCTGCTGGGTGAGTCGGCATAATCGCCCGCTGACCTCAGCAATCACACCCCCGGTCAACACCCCCCCCCCAGCGTTGCAGTGGTTTCTCTCCTGCTCTTCCCCTTCGCCCTGATGCTGCTCTCTCAGTGCCCCTTAAAGCAGGGAGCCGAAAAGGGCAAAGCAGATAAGCGTTTAATGGATGGTGCAGGCCCAGCGTTTACGTGGAAGAAACTCGTCTTCCAGGCAGCTCAACTGCATGTCCCTGCCAGACAGAGCTGACTCCCACTGCCAGACCTCCTCTCCGCAACAGAGCAGGATTATCTGAAGATTTGGGAGATATCCCACAAAGGGCGCACTCCTAACCTGGAATTAGGCCGGCACAGTTAGGCCAGCAAAGTTTGGCCACACAAAGGACACCATAAAGTACATTTGGACCACTCTTGGAGCCAGAGAGGATGGCTCACATGTGTGTGCTGGCCTCTCTGACTCCGATTGTGGTCCAAACACACTTGACGGTGGCCCTTGTGCTGGCCAAGCTTTGCTGGCTTAACTGTGCCGGCCTCACTCCAGGTTAGGACTGCACTCTAAGGCATCGGCAAGCAAGCCAAGAAGGGCCCTGCTTCAATCCAGTTTCCACTGTGGCTCAACTAGGAAGAAAGGGGGCCAACAGCCAGGAGCTTCTGTGTGGTTCCATCTTGTGTGTTTGTGTGTGCACACGCATAGGCACACACACCCCTCCAGCTTCTCCAAGCTCTGCCAAGTGAAGTTGTGTGATTATTTGGATTGAGCTGTCATCAGCAAGCCAGGACAGTCACGTCTGACATTGTTTGTTGTGATTCAGGCTCTCAAAGCCGGCAGAGCGTCCATGGAAAGCACAGGACTTCCAAGCCTTACGTTTAGGCTGCAGAGAAGGAAATCTTGATGGAGGTGCAATAAGGCCTAGATATTGCTCTCTAGAGTGACTCTGAAAGGCAATTAAGCGAAGACAATGAAGACCATTAAAAACACAGCTGCTTTCATTTTCTCTGCATGTTTCCAGGAAGATTGTCTGGATTTCTCTATCCCAAATGCACCCCGTGGCATGTCATGCAGTCAAAATTGGGACTTCGCACGACTCATGGCCAGTTCGTACTCTTACAGGGGTGTGGTTTCTATCGTGAAATGTATGCTGAATACCTGCGGCATCTGAGTGGACCTTGGGAGCTGTTCCAGCTGAGAAGCAGCACGTGCCCCCTTTCCAGCACATGGGGGCCGATGGAAAAGTCTTGGCTGGGTCGTGAGTCTGGATCCGGATCACTTCAGCCCCTGGCAACCGTGTGTTGCCATGCACAGGATCTGGCTGACCCATCCCACTGGGCGTGCTTACAAGAAAGATTTTTGGGGACGTGCCCAAGGCTAAATCCTACACACCCAAATACTCGGAAACTAAAAAAGAGGCATTTTTGTGGAGACACTGTGTACTCAAAGGTGAGAATCGATTCTTAGAAAACACTCTCACGCAGGTTAAAAAAATGGGCTGAGCAATAATGCATCTAACTTTCAAGTGTTATCAACTCATTGCAAGAAATTTTAGCTGATTAGCAGTGTAATCCTATGCATGTGTACTGGGAAGCAAGCCCCACTGTGTTCAATGGGGCTGACTGTCAGGGAAGCTGAGCTTGTTGCAAGAGCGGGTCCCTATGGATAACCTTGCGGTGTCCCTATGGATTCCTGAAGGCTCCTGTTCGGTGCATAACCTGGAGGAAAGAATCTAGTAGTGATTACCTCTCCGCAATGCGGACCCTCTAAATGGACAACGAATGGAATTAAGAACACCCGCGCTGGATTTGATGTTAAACTGAAGTTTCAAAAATATGGACTTTAATATATTAAAGGACACAATCAGCAAAAAGCACAGCCCCGAAGGACTGGCTTGTATAACGATCTTACATTTGGCGTTGCATTTTATAGGTTTTTAACAATGTAATCTGTTGTTATCAATCCCTCCTCCCTGGGAGAAAGGGGATTACAAAGGCACAATTTCATGTTACAAGAAATCTACAGAAGTGCAAAAAGAGCAAACACTTAACTTCATCAAGCAATACAAATACAATGGGGTGTAGCAGGGTGTGTGTCACTTTAGATTCAGGGTGGGAGGCTTCTTAGCAGAGTTTGAAAAGAATTGTCCAGGTGAGCCTAGCTCCTTGGGTAGATAAGAGCTTGATTGAATTTCAGGCAAGACTTGTCACTGCTAATACAATATACAATAAACTAATAATACAATATACAATAAACAATTTTGATTTGGGTATACACATTTTGTCAGAGACCAGAGACCATTTCTTAAGACTGAGGGGAAAGGAGACTTACAGATGTCTCCGGCACCAACTCTTAATAGCCTTAACTCTCAGGATGAGACCCAAAATGGAGTCAGGTCTGTACATGTGTTTGGGAAAGGGAGGGGGTCCACAACCTTTCCCCCCCCTTGATGGGGTCCCCTGACATCCTGGTCTGACCTTCCCCTTTCCAAATCCTGCATTATGTGCATCTGACCATTGAGCATAGCAATGCAAGTGTTTCCTGGAGGGCTGAAATAACCACAATGGGGTATAGAGCCACGCTAAGGAGGCTCTCAAGAGTTGGACTCAGTAGTGTCAGCGTAGCGGTACGCTGGGCAGGTCTTCTGTGTGATCGGCAGCGTGCTTGCTGCGTTCGGGCTGCGGGCGGGCTTTCGGCATTACGTAACGGAACGCAGCAAGCACGCTGCCGATCACCCAGAAGACCCGCCCAGCGTACCGCTACGCTGACACTACTGGTTGGACTCCAGCCAAGAAGTGCTTCCCACCAAGAATTACTGCTGGCTGCTTACTAGACCCTTGAACACCCTCTACAACAAGCTGAGATTGAGGCTGCAATCCTATACACGCTTTTCCTGGGAGTAAGCTCCATTGAACAGAACGATGCACATAGGATTGGGCCATGAATTGATTAAGCACATTTTGCAGAATTGGAAACAAATTTTCCAGAACTGCCCCTCCCCATGTTACATGACCATTTGTGGGTGGCAAAATAGATTCATTTCAGCAGTTTGGGAGTGGATTTCAGGGGTGAATGTGCACCCTTCTTGCCCCCAGGGAGCCCACACGGCTTTGATACAGACAGCAACACTGAATCGATTCAGCTGGCTCAGTACTATCTAAACAGACAGACACCCACTCATGTGCACTTGGACAACCATCAGAGCAGTGAGTGCCTTAATGGCATACAGTGACACAAAAATCAGAAGTAATGTCAAGGATGTATGGAATACAAAAAGCAAAAGCCTGAGAAAACAGCCAAGATCTTACAGGACAACTGATTGCAGTGCGGTTATGAGTGATGACAGGAGCCATTAACCAGGCAGCCCTTAAAAGCAAACTGGAAAGGTGTGGCACGGCCTCCTCGAGCAGGCTCTGTGTGACGTCACACCCGCAGCACCGCAAGAACAATAGGCAAGTATCTCCAGCAGGCCGTCTGTCAGCGCGTTAAATTAACACTGCCTTCCAACAGCATAATCCACGGCATCTCCTGGCAGGGCTGATGACACTGAGTATAATTTATGGTTGCGATTACATGCTCTTTTGTGTTGCCAGGCTGCCTGGGGAGTCGTTTCTCACCAAGCAGTCGGCTGTCTTGGGAAGCGGGAAAAACCAAAGTTGGTGAGCACTGGGAAGTACCTGGCTGCTCCCTCTAGGATCCACAGAGCAGGAGTTGCTGTGGAGTTTGTGTGTGTGTGTTGTAATAAACAAAATGAAAAAAAAGGATATATTTGACTGTCTGGGAAAAGACTTTTGCAGAAAGTGGAAATCTTTAAGGAAGGGCTTAACCTGACACTGTGACAAGCAAGATGGACACCCTTTCCAGCACAACAGGAAAGAAGAACATGGCAACTTGATCCCCAAATCCAAGGATTCAGATTTGTGTCATCAGTCCTGACATTGCTTGGTGATGTCTCTTCTCAAACCATCTCAGTACCTTTGGTACAGAAGAATACTAAGGGCAGTGATGTCATGTAGCCAGGACGCTCCGGAACACTGTTCCGGTTGTTCCGTGTAGGGCTGGCTCCGCCCACTGCAGTCGTCGCTGCCGCGCGCCTCTGCAATACGCGAATGGGGCTGGCCGCGCCTGCACCCTGCATGCCTGCAGCCGGAGGTTTCAGCCAGGCAGGCAGGCAGGCAGTGGACCGCGGGGGAAGCGAGGGCGTGCGGAGGAACTGCCAATCAACCGTGCGTCCCAGTAGCTACTTCCTGCGTTCCGGTTGTTAGCGCAGGTAGATTCCACCACTGACTAAGGGTGTAATCCTAACCTGGAGTTAGGCCAGCTTAGTTAGACCCGCAAAGTTTGGCTGGCACAAGGACCACCGTCAAGTATGTTTGGACCACTCTCGGAGTCAGAGAGGCCAGCACACAGCATGCCCCATCCTCCCTGACTGCAAGAGTGGTCCAAACATGCAGAGGCGTAGCTAGGGTATGGCAAGGGGGGGCAAGAGCCCTGGGGTGCCATGTGCCTGGGGGGCGCCCATGTCCCTTAGCCCCCCCTTGCAATGCCCAAGGCATGCCTCGCGCCGCAGCTTGCCGGCTTCTCCTGGCTGCCGTTGGCACTTTAAGGCCAGCAGCAGCGAGGAAAAGCCGGCAACAGCAAGCCACAGCACGCCCCCCCCC
>JAJKFI010000088.1:1696634-1714987 GCA_029204185.1 Lerista edwardsae
AAAAAAGGCAAGAGAGGGAAGTAGATGCAGGGGAAAGCTGCAGAAGAATTTTTCTGTTTAATTTGTATCCTTGTTTCGGAGGTGCTCAAGGCAGCTTACAACATAATCAGAAATATAATAAAAATAAACAGTACCAGAACCAACCATGCATGCAGAAAATAAAAATGCTAACAAACAATGTGCTCTTGATCACATTTAAACATAATATAAATTTAGTTGCACTGTTCTATGGGGACTAAAACATTGGGCTGAAGAAGTCACAAAAAACAAGTTTCAATGAAGGATTCAAAGGCAATAAGGGAGATGGTTCAGTGATATGGCATGAGAAAGGAGACTTGAAGATGTTAAGGAAGCAGGATGACTGAAAGTGGCAGCGCTGAATGACTGAAGGTCAGGCATCTTGAAGGTATGGCAGGATCCAGGAGCAATCAGGAAGCTACTGTAGGGATTTGATACTGCTGGAGCAGCTGGAAAAAATTACTGATTTTTCCCTGTTTCTGTCATGGTTAATTATCTTTTAGGGGGATTTGGGTCCTTTTAATCCTGGGCTGCCTGTGGAAGTGCCCCTCTGGCTGGCTATCAACCTAAAGCAGAGACAAAAGTGTCGAGTGATACCTCCTGGATGGATGGATGTGGGTAAGAACTATATAGCTTTAACAGCTAATGTCTTGTTTGGAGGAGCTGGTTCTTTGGTACATGAGTAGAAGTTAACCTGGTCAAGACTCTAAAAAATATCCTATAACTATTTTTTTAATCATTTAATTGGCCACTTGTGCACATAGATATTGCTGCATCTTAATAAGGCTGTATTTATACACCCTATTGAAGGCAAAAGGAGAAGGCGGCGGCAGAGGATGTGGCAGGTTAGATAGTGTCACCAAAGCAATGAACATGAAATTGGGTGAACTCAGGAAGCTAGTGGAGGACAGGGAGGCCTGGCGTGCCGTGGTCCATGGGGTCGCAAAGAGTCGGACACGACTTAGCGACTGAACAACAACAATTTATACACCCTAAATGACGGTTGCATTTTATGAAAACTTTAAAACTTCGACTTCAATTGTATTGATTCATTTTTAAATTTGAGAAGCCATCTTTTCATGAAATATGTGGGAATACATGGATTCTCATGTTTTTGTGGATTTAGTATCAAATTCTATGTCTGAACTACTTTCGGCCATTATCTTTATATTTTTGCCATTGCTTCAATACAATTATATGAAACCTACTTGTCTCAATACAGCATAGAAGGACCGTTATGAAACTGTGAAATTAAGCTACAGGGGTTAAAGGATGAGGGTTAGAATACCCTTTAAACTGTAAGGCTTACAGTATTCTGAGTAAGATGTACATCTGTAGAGGGTAATATTCCAAGTCTAAGTGTATAATCCAGTAGTGGACTTGACATACCTTTTTTGACAAATCACTAAGCATCTGTTTTGTTTACAATTGTCATGATCTTTCACTTCCAAGAGCAATGAGCTGATTGCGTCTTCATGCCTAGTGGGATTCTGCACAACTCTTTATTTTGTGCTGTTATCACAATCAGGCTTTGAGAGCATTGGTGAAGAATAGTGTAACATTTGTAGGAGTTTAAAATGTTGGTTTCCTTTATAAAGCTAAGCTGTACTTTAATCTGATGTGAGAGAAATACTTTCATTGGTGTGCTGACTCCTCTTTGATCTAGTTTTGGATCAGGCGGTTCATTCTGCATGTTTATTAACATCTGCTTTGAGCACAAAGTTGTGGCATTTGATCTTTTTTGTAAAACAGTACTTTCTGATTTCCTTGTAGAAAAGCTAGAACAAATCCGGGATGAGGAACGCAAACAAGACACTTTCACCCCAATGCCTAGTCCTTACTACATGGAATTTACTAAGCTTCTGCTGAATTAGTGAGTATTCTAGTTGTAACAAAATCACTTCATTCTTGCTGGAAAGGTTTCTGGCAGATGCATTCTAATAGTGGCAATATAAATGTTAGGGTTATATTATATTTGGATTTAGAAGTAAGCAGAGAATGTAACAAAGTGCCATTTTGGGACTTAAAATTGTTTTGTTCTGGGACTCCAGCCCCTTTCAGGGCTGAGAAACCAGATAAATAGGAATAGAGAGCTTATCTAATGTCAGTGTTTACATTTATTAGGTTGGTGCCTAATTTTCATTGTGGTAATGATAGCATATATATTGTATTATTTTTAAAATTGTGTAGCTGCAGTGTTGACCATTGGCTATCACGAAAAAATGCAAAATCCTGCTGTTCCAAAAGTTTGCAGAGCAAAGATGCACTGCAATAGTCATTGCAGCTAGAGGTGTGAAAAGAATACTTGGAGCCGATTGGTCAGGAACTAAGGATTTTTGCTCATGTCCCAAGATGTTTTCTTGAGCCTATGAAATGACCTTTGGCCCTTTTGAAGCTTCTTCTGATCCAGTTCCTCTTTCTCATAGTGCTGCAGACAATATTCCAAAAGCAGATGAGATACGGACATTGGTTAAGGATACCTGGGACACTCGGATTGCAAAACTTAGATTGTCTGCAGATAGCTTTGTCAGACAGCAGGAAGCTCACGCCAGGGTAAGAGAAATCTGTAATACTAAACGTTTACTGATGTAGTTGTGACAGTGAGTAGCACACATTTGTTGTGCAGGTGATCTTAACTGATTGTAAAAGTGGCAGTGCTATTATATGAACACCTGTTAGCTGGGTATTGCAGCAGCAGGTTTTAGATGTCTTATGATTTCACTGTAGCTCCGTGGGCACTGTGTTGCACAGTCTCAAGTATTCATGCTTTTAAGATTACTTCACGCTTTATGAGTTGAGAGTACACATTATTGCTTCTGGTGATGTGCATTGACTTTGCCCACATGTACACTAGGGAGCCCTCAAGAGTTGTAGCTTTGGTTTGCTTGTGTTCATACAGAGTAGGTGCAGTAGGCCCAGTGGTGTCATTCTATAATTAACTACCGGAACGCAGGCGGGACTTACCCCTTGATTGACAGGGGCCCCGCGACGCGTTGCCGCCTGCTGTTCCGCCGCGGAGGGCTTCTTCCGGGTGGCGTGCCCCTCCGCGGCGCTCCGCAGCACCCAGCGCACCACCCAGGCAAGCGGGCACCCCCCTCCGAAGCCAGGGGTGCCCGCGCGGGGCTCGGAACGGTGGCGACGCGTCAGACCCGCGCAGCCAATCAGGCGGTAAGTCCCGCCCACCGTTCCGTTAGTTGGTTACAGAATGACACCACTGAGTAGGCCCCTGAAATAAGATGGATTTGTGATTGTATATTCAATTTGTAACATGTGAAACAGTTTGCTAGTTGGGCATGTAGCTGTTAGGATGTTGGACATACAGGTTGAGCCTAAATCACAGATTTGGCTCAACACAGGTTCCAGGAATGGAACCCTCATGGATAAAAAAGCATATTTTTCCTGTTGTGTATATTCATGGTGTTCGTTGAGAGCTGGAAGTGACATCATGATGTTGGAAAGGACATCATTAAACATACACTGGCCAGAAATAACTTGGTTCGCACAAAGGAATTCATTTGCTTCAAATGACAAAAGAGAAAATATGCAAATCTTGATCATATTTTCGAGATACGTGACAGTTCAATCACATTGGGAAAACCTAATTATCACATTGGCCTCCCTTTCAGCAGTGCCACTTCTGCCAAGGCAACATTTTGCAGCTCAGCAGTTGAGATGTGCTGTGAAGTGATGCATCGGCAGAAGTGGTGCTGCTGAAACATGACCCATGTGATAATTAGACTTTCCCAGCATTTCCATTGTCTCCCTCTCCCAGTCCTCTTGGTTTGCCCCTTTCCTCACAGTTTTCCTTGTTGCCCTTGGCAACATCTTTCCATCTTCCCCTCCCAGAATTCTTGGCAGAAGCCGTGCTGCTAAAAGGGCAGCTCTGGCTGAGGCCAGTTATCACGTGGGCTGGATAAAGAGCTTTTGCTGGCCTTACATTTGACACCCCAGGTTTAAATAATGTGATTTTATTTACTAAATACACACCTGAAAGTGAGCCTGAGAAAGAAGCTGCTGTTCCCTCAGTTTTTGCCTGTGTTGCCTAACTTTTAAAGAGGCAGTACCTATTTTTTGTTGGGAATTTTCAAAGTAATTTTGAGTATATGCAATTTTAGCTTCACATGCTGACTTTAGAACACAACCCTTGTGTAAGATGAGGGGCGACTGTACAGTGTGACTGCAGTAGTAAAGACAAAAGGCTCTTTTTTACTGCAGGTGTCCTGCTATGGGTGAAATTCAACGCATAATGTGCAAAATATGTAGACTTACAATGCATTGACACCACCTTCTGAAAAAAAAGGAAAATTATCAGCAGAAGACATAAGTAATGCCTCAAGTAATCTAGAGTGGGAAGTACCTCTGAATTGCTATGTAATCTATGTAATCATGTGAACTAGAAACTTGCTCACTTATACAATGAATTCTGAAACTCTGTGCCCAGGTGCCATTTAGCTCAGCATGTGTAAATGTTTATAAAACCTTATTAATATTGCCTTATAGTAACATCTGTTTCTTCTCTTTCATAAGCTGGATAATCTGACTCTGATGGAGATTCACATCACTGGGGCTTTCCTTACCCAGGCCTTAGATCACATGTACAAGCTCCGTACAAATCTCCAGCCCGGAGAGAGTTCCCACTCCCAGGACTTTTGACAACAAAATCCTCCATGCAGTGGTGTCCTGGCATTCTTCTGTTTCTGGTTCTGATCAACCACCTATGGTGATACTACCTTTTTGCACTCTGAAATTATATTGAAATCAAAGTCCGAATGTCAGGACAGATTTCAGTATATTGTCCTCCTTGATGGCACGTGTTTAGACAAGTACAAGAGTGCTTAGGAGCCTTGTTGCTCATCCAGTCTGCCAGTTGGTGCAAAAGGGATGTCTTCTCCAGCAGTTGCGATGCATAGTTCCCTGCTACAACAGACGTTCTTGGCAAGACAGATGCTCTCGTTCAACAGCACTTCCAGCTCCTGTGTGCAGCTGTCATTTGAAGATGAAGTGGCTGCAGCTCTTTGCTGTCTTGCTTCCTTGCGGGATTGTTTACTGTCTGTCTCGAACTAGGAGGAGGAAAATAATAAGTTCCCTTTTCAGTGGGCCCTTATCTTCTGATGCCTTTGGGAGAGATGATATTTTAAACACCTGGCTGCACAGCACTCCTGTGGGCCTGTCTGGGGAATGATATGTAACTGCTAACCCATCTCTCCAGCAGGGCACAGTGCTTTTACTGTGATATCACTTGCTGCACACTATTTGTCAACTGTCCTTAGAGATGAAGGACTTTCCTTGGTTGCCTTGACAGCAGCCATTGAGTGCACTGTGTGTCTGTCTGCTGAGAGAGGAGAGCAGGTCTTCTGGGAGAAAACGAAGCAACAGAAACAAGGTACATTATTTGGCCAAAATTTTGTTGCCCTTTTTTTATCCCTGCTTTGGAGATTGTCTCTACTCTTCCTAGAACTAGTTGCTAGACATGAGCAAAACCGTTCCATTTTAACAACATTTATTCCTGGCTGGTTCCAGGCCATCACACTTACATTGAATAGAGCATTCTTTAGAGCATTCTCTAAAAGAGCGTTGTTTAGAGCATTCTCTAAAAGATGGCTGGGGATGGGACCAGCGGAGAAGACGAAAAATAAAAGGAGGTCTGAGTTCTACTGCATTGGGGCTCTCCAGTGATTCTTAACTGGACAATACAATCAGTAACTTGCTTGTCCTGTAACACCCTGACCTCTGGTGGCTGGCTGAGAGATATTGCTGCTGCTCAGAAGGAAGCCCAAAACACATTTTAGTAGTTCTTTAAAATATTGGGTGTGTGTTTCCTTTAGTGAAATTTTGTTTGTCAAAAATTAAATGAATACAGCTCAGGTTTTATACAGATCCTCTGCAAATTCTGCCTGTTACCTCCTCTGTTACCTGTAGTTTTTTCCTTCATTTATAGTAGAATTGTTTGTTGTTTTGTTATAAAATTTCAAGAACAAATGCTCTGATAAAAGTACATTTTCTGCACTGTATTGTGAAATTATTCAAGAAGCAACTAGGTCCTGCATGTAATGGAGGGTAAAAACACATTCCTGTCTCAGGAGTTTAAGATTTCTAACCAGTTTTAACCTGTTCTAAAGAAAAAATGGTTTGTGGCAGTGAAAGTATCCTCATATGAGCAATCAGAATCTTATGAACAACCATTGTGCTTGCGAGTTTGTCCTAAATATTCCCTAGCATTTTTTATGCTCTTATGCTACATGAAGCTGGTTTGTGGGCTAGTGTGGTGGTTCTAGTGTTGGCAGATTCTAGATTCTGTCTGCATAATAGTGATATTACCTTAGTGGTTTTGTTGTGAGGATAGCTGTAAAACCCTTTCATGATGAATGCTAAATAGGTCATGTTGCATTTGATTTGTGCCTTACAATGAACTCTAATGTATGCAAGTGCCTTATGTTTTGGGGTTACAGGATGGGTTGGCACCCCTAGTCCTGGACAAGCAGGCCTGAATGTTGGGCCTGAGTTTAAGTAGGTACTACTATTTTTTGTCAGGCTCCTTTTCCCCCTCCCTCACTTTAAGTGTGACTAACTTTTACTCCTGGAAAATAATGGTAGAAGCAAATATAAGGCCAGGTTAATGTTTTGATTTTATACCAAGTCACCATAGCTTCTATCCACCATGGGGGCTGGGAAAATAATCCTTTGTCATGATTTAGCAACATTTTATTTTTTGGATGTTGTCAGAAATTACAGCAATATATTCATAAATACCTAATTACTACATTCAACAAATAATATATTACATTACATTTAATTCAAACAAGTACACTTAGAACAGGTTTAATTTGTCTCACAGCATCTAAACTGCCCCAGCAGGCCTTATTTTTTAATCCTCCTGCTCTCCCCCTCATGCTCTATGCTTAGTTGCTTGAGAAGTTTTTGCACATGTTACAATAACCAATTAGCATGGCCCAGTGGCTAAGGGAGAACAAATAGGGTAGGTTGCAAATTTAAGCAGTGGGCCAGGACACTGGTGGCAGGAGGAGAGGGGGGTGACTCCTACCACTCCTTGGTAGGGGAGGAAAGAGCATATTTTGAAACACGGGTGGTTCCAGGGGAGGAATAATGTTTCATACCAGCACATACTAGGAATCTTTCAAACATAAACTTTCTGTGAATTAGAAATTATCTGGTAACTTGAGTTCTACTGCCAGAATCTGGATTTGAAGCTGAGTTTATCTAAGTGCACATCCATTCTTTTGTGTGTATGTAGAAATGAAAATCCAATTGGCTCTCATGTGTGCTTAAACAGCACATGTTGGACTTGCAAAAAGCTGAAGCAGCAGTGCTAACATCTTCCCACTGAGTCTAGTCCAAACGTCACTCAGTTGAAAGAAACTACACATAGTGCAATTACATCTAGGATGAGTGTAATGGCCTACCTCTTTTTATATCCCTTTTCCATCACTGGCTATACAAGGAAGTTAAGGCTGTATGGTCTATGCTGACTTGAAAGAAATGCTGCTGCCACAACTGTTAAACATAGTATGAACGTATTGGCCAAGTTTACCTTGGGTAAACACTAATCTTGGTTGCTTAAAAGTGGTGAAATGGTTGTCAGATTTGGTCAGAATAAAGTAGCAGAGCCATTAATGTTGTTTCCATCTCTGCTCTCTCATAACAATGCTTTTCTAAGAGCCTTGAAAATAATGAAATATTTTATAGTGCCACCCTTGTGTATATTTGATGTGGTAACTTCTTGCCTTCTCACATTGCCAGCGTCTGTAAATAGACTCCCAATGAGTTTCCTGGTCAAATGCTGAAACCAGAACAGCCAGAATCACCACTGAAGCCATTGCAAACTGGAGTTTGCTGTGGTCCCTTATTTAGAATTGGATGCTTTTGAGCTTCAGTGATAAAAATTCTTTTCAACTGAACAGGGAAGAAGGCAGTGGAGGAAACAAATGTTCAGGTATGTCTTTCTGCTTTTTTGGTCAAGCCTATTTATGGAAAGGTACTGACAGGATTTTCCCCCTGCTGAAGACTATTCTAACTAGGACTAAAAAGGAAAAACAAATTCAAAACAGGAAGTGTTTCCTATTTTCTCTTGTGCTCTACTAGAGCCGATTGTCTCAGTACACGAGTGAAGGGCATTCAAAATACCGTTATAGAAGCTGGCAGGTTTAGGTATTCAAACATTGCTACAGGGAAAGAACTTAAGATCTTGGTGTATTCTTGAATAATATTCTCTAACCCAGGCCCATGAATTTTCTTCCAGTCTCCTTTCTTGAAAAATAAAATCTTTTGGAGATTAGCCAGGGCTTTGGTATTCTTACAAGTTGCATAGAAAAGGGAATTATGGCAAGTGCAGTTTTGTCACATGGGGCGAGAGCTGCACAAGCTGAAAATGACTTCTAAGCAACTATAAAATTATAAAGAAGTATCGTTTTCTATTGTTTCCCCACCCCAATTCATGAGACTGGTACCACATTGGCCTGCCATTGACCCTTGCCTATAAATTCCAGGTATTGTTCCCAGGGTGGTAGTTTCCCATTCAAAATATTGTGCTATTATCACACTTCGTCTGTGAGAATTAGTTGGTGAGGACATGAATATGAAAGACAAATGAGAAACAATTTTAAACTTGAATAAGGGCTGATTCTCGCTTATGTATACAGTTTCCCCAGTAAACTCAAAAGGTGCAGGTAGAAAACATTGGTGCCCATCCTTTAATAAATTCACTTTTAACGTGACAACTTTACTTAAGTCTGTTAAGACGTGTGCAACCATACCCAAGAACAAAATGGGAGAAGCAGCCCTGACAGACAGGGCCCTAAAAAGTGTTCTTTCAGTGCATGTTTGCAGACCAGTATAAATTGTCACACAGAATGGCTTCTTGCCTCTTGTTTAAACATTCTGCTACTGCAATAGCAGTAATATTCAGGTATTATTGAAAATTCGGCAAAGGTATTGGGGGAGAGATCTGGATTTTAAATGGACCAGTAACAACAAGGTAGTTTTAAATGAGAGAGAGAAAACAGGAACCCAGACCAGTTCTTGAGTCTAATCTGACGGTAGATATGTGGCCCAGTGATTAGAAGAGCTAGCCCTTCACCAACTACCTGCCTCGAGAACAAAATGTATTGAGATCCATACAGTGCCAAGGCCCTCCTCTTACAGGGGCCCAGGATTCTGTATTCAGTTATTTTATTCTGTGCAGCAGGCATGTGTGAAAATGTGACCATGTGGGCAGGGCCAGTTGAATTCCATAGAGCATCAGTAACGCCAATCGGCTGTGAAGAGCCATTCTCTACATACATGGTTTCATTCACACATGTCCTTTCAGCATGGGATCACCCAAAGCTGTAGGTCCCTATGCAGGTAAGTGTGCATATGAAGCAAGTTGGGAACAGACCATTTTAAACACCAATTATAGGGTTGTTTTCCTTCCTATTAGTGCTTTGCTATTTTGTGTGGCCTGATCTTGCTCTTAGAAGTATCACAAAACTGGCCCTGGTTCTACAATTTTAAATGATGGTTGTAGATGGAAAAGATACCATGTTTGTCCACCATAGATCATAAACCCCTGATTTGTTTTTGTTGTATTCCCCAATTCTTCATCTCCTTGGATTGAGATCTCTATAGCAGCTGATCCTAGGACATTCAGTAATCCAAGTGCTTGAAGAATAAAAGTAAGGTGGGGCAGGAGAGAAGAAGGATGAAAAGGAACTTCTGGCCTTCTAGCAATAGAATTTACTGTACCAGTAACCGGTGCTACACATAGCAAAATGCCTAAAAGTGATAGCACATGCCCCCCTTGAAAGCTTTTTCTTTAAAATTCTTTTAAAAAACACTTCAATATTTTTTTATGTCCTGACCAGCAGCAGTACAAACACTCAAAGCTAGAGCTATCTTTTTGCCAAAAAGAAAAAAAAAGCAGAAACATATTGAAAATGGCAAGCTTTTTATAACAATAATTAAAGTAATAAAAACATACAAAACATTTTTAAATATATACACAGTACAAGGCTGAAGCACCTTTTTTTTACTCTTTAATTGCAAAATCTTTGTATGAAAATTCTACCCACTGGGGTACATAATTTGTGTGTTATGTATATTACTGTTCTGTACAGCCTCCCCCAGTAATAAAAAGGTACCTTCAGTTTATTTATTCACTTTATTTTTCAAGCGAAGTGCATTTCCAGCAAAAAAAGCTGATTGATGCATGGGAAGTCAAGTTTGGAAGCTGCATTTTCTTCTGCTAGGCCTATTACTCTGAAGATATTTATTTCTTTATTTAAAATATCCAGTTCATTCTCTGAACAAAAGTGTATGTGTACCTGGTTGTCTCTTGGAGTGAGAAACAGCATATTTCAGGACAAATAAATGGACAGATCCCAAAGTATAGGAATTGAACTAATATGGCAACAAAAAGATATTTATGGAGATGATCCCAATCCCTTCAGCAGGAGGCAGATGTTAGTGTCATTGGTGAAATTTCTGGCTTAAGAACAAGATTTCAAAAAAAAAAAGGAGGTGGGGAAGCAGAAGGAAAAATCAACCTTTCAAATTCAACCAAAACTAGAGTTCTCCTAAGTGGGTTACTTGTCGAATTACAAAGATTCAATTGCATTGAAGTCAAGAGATGGGTTTGGACTTTTCCTGGATCCCACAGTCTTTTGCTCCATGCATGGCACATTCTCTTTATTTTTAAGCGTCAAACCTCCCAGTGAAAAATATTAAATATTCCAGGTAATAAAATAGATTATTATTTCTATACTATAGGTTCAGCCTAGTGCAAGGGAGTGTCACCTGGGATACCCCTTGAAATAACTCCTAGACCACTGCATTGCAGGCAGTGCAAGGCACTTTCTCAAGTGATCTAGTTCGGCCTGAAGTCGTTCCCTTTCAGAGACAATCTTCTGTTTCTGGTTCCTTAGTTCCTGCACAAGAAGAGAGGACACATTTAAGTAATTCTGCATAAGAGCCTGAACGCTTTATGTACTGAACTGCCACCACAGCTCAGATGCAGAAGGTTCTCCTTTGGAAGACTGGCTAGATTTTTTTCTATTTTGCTTTGATAACACTTGTAGCACATTAAAGGTGTAGAAACAATACTCACCGTCATGGTGTGTGACAACTGTTCTGCCGTCACGCTGAGACTGTAGCGCTGGGCTTCCAAGCGTTTGCACTGGGTTTGCAGCACTTGCCGCTCCAGGTTTTGTTCTGCAAGCAAGTAAGATTATTAGCCTGATCTAGAAGTAGTAACTTCAACAGGTGACTGTTTCTTTGGAAAATATAACCTGTGCTAATCTGTGAAATCTTAATACCCAATTTAATATGCTGCCTCTTTGACATTGGCATATTGATCCATGTATATCTGAACCTTCAGAAATGGCTTTCTGGCCTTTTCTGAGTTAACGTTTTGTTATCCCTGGAAGCACAGTGATGCTCATCACAGGTGTTTATTCCAACAAACAAAGGAATGGTGAATTTGCAACCAAATAAACTCAGTTTAATGGTTGAAAGAGAAGACTTACATGTATGCAAATAGCTGCTGTTTATATAAACTCTGTGATATTTGCAATTACATATCTGTGTTTTAAATATCCTTCTATATAAGAGGTTCAAAACCAGGCATGCTTATGATTCACAGATTAAGGGAAAATCTTAACTTCCAGGATTTTTAGTTTTGAAAAACAGGCAAATTGAGAGGGTTAATCTTACATTGCAGTACTATGAGAAAAATTGAAGTTTGCTCTCTCTTTATGCTGTTTTCTATAATCCAGAGTCAGGTAGACTGCCAGGTGAAAAATGGAAGGCGCTGATGAATCAAAACAGTTAAGCATCCTCCCAAAGGTAAAGACAGCAGCCTTAGGCACAGAATTTAATTTTAATATTTGATGCCAAACCATAGTGATGATCTGTGTTCATTATGATCTTGTAACTTGCAAGATAGCAGAATGGGGGCACAGGATTTGCAGATAATTTAGGAAGCTGCTGTAAAGGGATTCAGACTATAATAGGTCCATCTAGGTCAGTATTGTTGACTCTGATTGGAAGTTAAGGTTTTAGATAGGAGACCTTCCTTAGCTGGAGAAGTTAGGAACTGAATTTGGAACCATTTTGAGTTCCATTTTGGTACAACAGAAGTTACAGCAGATCAATGAATTCAACGTACCCAGGTCACCTCTGCTCCATCTTTTCACTCTGTCTCTGGAAAAATGGGTCATTAGAGCAATGAAATTAATCTGGACTCAGTGCAGCCTACCTTCTATATGTTCCTGGTAAGCCTCAAAGATTGCTTCAATCCCATGCCATTTGGGTCTGGGGTACTCCTCTTCCTCCTCTTCATCTTCCTCTGAGTCAGAAACTGTGTCATGTTCTGGAGGAATGAACCCCTTATGCTGAGAGTCCTTCTGGCCATTCTGCTGTGGCAGAGACACCCAGCTTGAAGTCTGCAACTCCGGAATGTTATAATGGATGGAGGCATCAACTTTGTGGTTCTGTTCTGCTGAGTGTGTCATTGCATGACCTAGAAGTTGAACACAGCATGAAAGAGAAAATCTGGATTGCAAACCCCTTCCATAATTTTGACTGATTCATGAGTTAGAACTTTACTTGTACACATTCTGCTTCAATGTAAATGTGTAAGGAAGGAAAGATGGGTTGATGCCACCCATCTCCCCCACTAATACATCAAGCATGTAGATCACCCCATTTCAAGGTTCTCTCTCTGTATGTTGAGAACCAGGTGGTTGCAAAATAAAGACACAACATACTGTATAACTTTTCTGTTTAACTTTTCTTAAGCTTTTTGCAACACACCAAAACTGATTTAACCACAGCTGGCTTGGTATGGTAATTTTGCTGGGCACTGAAACTGGAATTTGCATTCACAAATCAACTGAGCCAATTTCTCAGTGCAACTTTGCATGTCCCAAATGTCGTTGGCGTGCCTCACTGAAAGGTTAGCATTTACAGAAGTCGTGTTAAGCAAACAAGAGAAGTGTGGTTTGCAGCTTTGGCTTCCTTTGTTTTCATTACCTTTGTGTTTCTGCAATGCCTTTTGCGTGGACTGCAAGACAGACTCGTGGAACTGATGTGCAAACTCCTCGGCAATAAAGGGCTCCCATGGCTTGTTCTTCCCATTCATACTGTGCGACAGCGGCACAGGGATGTCCTTTGGCAAAGGGCCTCGGACATAGTTGAGGATGCTGAGGCTCTTCTTGGCCATGTGCCCATCACTCAACTTGGGCTTCTCAACTGAGGCAGGAACAGGCTCCTTGGCTCTTGGAAACTCGTGTGGTCTCAGCTGTTCTATTCTGCTGGGCTCAGCTGCCTTCTGAGCGTCTGGCAGAGAAGCAGCAGCAATGCCAGCCGGTTTCTCTGAATCCGAAGCAGTTTGTTGCACTTGTGGCTCTGGGGAAAAAAATCAAACAGCAAAGTCATTTGAGGCTACTGAGGTTTTACACAGTGGTGCATCTGGTCAGAAATTCCCTTTGTCAAAAGATGCATGATTAAGCGCAAATATTTGGAAAAATAAACAACATTTGGCACCCTACTGAGCTGATGTTGGTTAGCTGATGGGAGCACAACAGAGCCTCAGCTCCAGTTGGAATGCAGTGCTAAGTGAGGTAAATAGGGGTTTTCCCCCCCAAAAAAACTATAACATGTACTTGCAAAAGACCTCGACAGTGTTTTGTAATGTGCAAATCAAGGCTTGGACTAGCCCCTGGATTGCTGTGTTCTAAGAATTTACTGTAGCATTTTTACATTTGCACCCTACCGTTAGCCTAATTTGAGGAAAGATGCTAATGGCTGGGTAAAAAATTGCCTTTGAAACAACGTGCACTGTACTGCAGTGTAGGCACTTACATATACCATGGTCGTTCTGTGCTTGCCTCTTGTCAGCGTTGACTTAAGAAGCAATCCAAAATAATGAGGCACAAAGGGCAGCATTCTTCATTGTAACTTATCTGTAAAGTCAGCAATCCTAAACTTGCTTACTAGAAGCAAGCCCTAATGAAATCCACATAATTTACTTCTGACTAAAGATGCACCCAATTGCACTGTATACCCATTTATATGAAGTCAATCACTTGCCCTGCTTTGGCAGACAAAAATGGCAAAGAATCTGTTCAAAGAATCTGGCATTCAGACCCTGTCTCCCTGGACCCCGTCTGTTTCACGCTAGTGTCATAGATGGAATACTCAATACTACAAGGGCATCTTTCAGTACTGAGGAGTCCAAAGCCTTCAACCCCTTGCTATCACACCTACTACTTATGGTGACTCACCAGCCTGGACAATATTAGGACTGTCCCGTGGTGAGCTTTTCACTGCTGTGGAGGCACTTTTTTGTTTCATGGCATGGAACATCTCCACCAGCTTCTCTTTATCTGCAAGATGGGAAGCAGAGATTAACCTTGGCTTTTTCGTTCAGAGACCAAGAAGAAGCAACACTGTTGTACAGTCTAGGGAAGAATATATCCTATTCACGTTTGTGTGAGCACAACCTATGGACCACCTCCACCTCTCATTTCAGTCTCTTGCCAAGCAACTCTAACACAGTATACTTAACATATACACGTGTATAAGTAGAAAAAATTATGCCTTAATATTGCCCAGAAAATCTGAAGCTGATGTATACATGGGTTAATATGGTAAACGCACAGGGTCGCATGATGGGGAGAGCAAGGCCCTCGTCCTCTGGTGGAGCAAGGCAGGCTGCAGAAAAGGCCTGTAACTCCCCCACATGTTGCTTTTAAGTTGCAGTTTTGCCAGGAAAGACTACTCCAAGCAGGTCTTTGGGGAATGCCACAAATGGGGGCTGCAGAAAAGTCCAAAAGACCCTGCACTGCCATAGCTGGTAAGGCCGCCTCAGCTTCAAACAGGAGTTGCTTCGATGTGGTGGTGGGGGAATCAAAGGCTTGACTTGCCTTATAGCTCATCACCATGTCACACAAGCTCAGTTCCTGGCTGTTCTCATTCCGGCATCACAATGCAGGGTATAGGTTGGTGGTCCAGTATATGATCAGGTTCAACCCATGGCACCTCAAGTTAGAAGAAGGTAGCAAGTGACAGGGAAAACTTCCTTCTGCTCAAGACCTTGGAGAACTTGCCAGTCACAACAGACAATACTGGGCTAGATGAAGCAGAGGTTTACCTCAGAGTAAGGGAGATCCATGTTTGGTAAATGGCCAGCTGCCATTTAATACATGGATGGGTTGCATTGGTTGAGGCTTTCAAATGGCTTGCAGTCTCATTTCCCAGTATCCCCTACGCTTACCACACCTCTCCAGACCCTTAATACACAACTTCACATTCATGTCTGTGCTTTCCTTCTGAGCAAAGAAGCTGCATTCCTTGGACACAGAATAGGCTTATTCTAGGTTGGCCAAGTGGTTCTAGAAGGCTTCTAAATTTTTCAACATGAAGAAATCTCACCAGCTGTCTCCCTGTAGTGTGAGACATACCTTTTCTTTTCTCAGCAGTGATGTGAGTTAAATTGAAGGTGGTGAGGAACCTCTTTTTCTCCTCAAAGTTGGGACTGTTGTTCATTTCATCAGGGCTGTAACGTGTTGAGAGCACAAAACGTGGAGAGGGTGTCCGGCGTTTATGCTGGACCGTTGGTGGGGAGGGGCTTCTCTCACGCAGCATTCTCCGCCTTTTTCTCCTTTTCTGGGTGAGCAGCTCCTCCTTCTGTTGTTGAGTGGTCAGACCAAAAAGTTGCAAAAACTCTAGTTTCTGCAAGTGCAAAAAAAGAAGAAGAAGAAGAAGAAGAACTGTAAAGACAACTGCTGGCTCAGATCAAAGCCCCAAATACTACAAATATTTATATGGTGCTTAAAAAACCCAGCTCACAAAGGGTTTATAGACCTTACAGATAGATTAAAAAATGGTTCCCGACCCTGAAAAGGCTCACAATCTAGAAGGGAGCAGAAGAAACACCAGCAAACAGCTACCAGAAGAGAATGCTGGCACAAACAGGGATAGTGGCTCTGCCCCGCTATGTCTCCCTGCTAAGAGTTCTACCACTCTCTTTCCCAGGGAGCAGGGGCTCCTAGATGCCTCTGGGAGTCCCATAAGCAGGACACAAAGTCTGCAGATCTTGCCCTGATGCAGTTCAGTTGCTGGAATTCTGTGGCATACCGATTCTGAACATGAAGGCTCTGAACAGGACTAGCGAGTGGACTGAATTCCAGCCGGAAACCCCCAGATTTATGACCCTCCATCTTGCTTGGTGGACTTCTACCAAGAACTATCTTCAGGCCAGGCCTGAACTGCTGTGAGCAGTTTTCAGATTAGCAAAGTTCAAATCTTGGTTCTAATTTCAGGGACAAGCAACATTCTAGGGTAGGTATAAGAAAACTAAGTCTGCAGACCATTTCCGCTGCTGAGGTCTTGAACAACATGTTATGGACCAGAACGTTCTGCCCACAGGAGTATGTGCACGTAAGGGGAGGCCTTGCCTCAGAGGAGGTGTCCAGCTTCAGTGGTGGCTGCTCTGCAACACATCGCAGGTGAGTCCGCACTTCCTCCTCATCACTCTCATCGTAGGAGTCATCCAGGTCGTAATAATAACCTGTGTGTACAAGGCAGAGGAAACCAGTGTGACATTTTGTAGTTGGTTATAGTAGCAAACCTCCCAACACTACCAAAGATGCCGTCACTTCTGCCTTCTCTGAGATGAAATTCTTCTCTGCAGATGGCAGGCTGGGCACTATACTACTAAAAGAAATGGTTTGCATCCTAAATGAATCATCAACTGTTCCTGTGAGCACAGGGAGAGCCAGATGACATGCCAGCAAGGAAAATAAACTATATTCTCAGGGCCTGCTCTGCAGGAATGATAACTGCAGGTACACATCTGGAAAAAAGAGTGCAGGGTCTTATTCAGGACTATCTGTAGTGTGCCTAAGACTTTTGAGGAACGCATGGCCAGAAACATAAAGGGGAACAATAAAAGCTTCAAATAAACCTGCCAGAGAGGCGGTCGGCCCACTGGATGGGAAAGGAGGGAGAGGAAATAAAAGGGGAACTGGAAATTGCAGAGAAATGAATTCTTTGAGTCCATCTTCATGGCAGAAGACATGATTGAGACATAAAATTATGCATGAAAGGGATAGTCAATAGAGGGACTCTGTTCTCTCTCTATTTTCCCTTTCTCACAATACCAGAACCAGGGGGCATCCACTGAAATTGAGTGTTGAGTTAAAACAGATGAAATACTTTTTTACCCAGCGGGTAATTAAGCTATGGAACTCCTTGCCACAGGAGGTGGTGATGATACATCTGGCCTAGATGCCTTTAAAAGGGGACTGGATGGATTTCTGGAGGGCTATAGACTATAGGCTATAGCCCATCATGGGCTATAGGTCATGATGGGTTGGTCAACCTCCTTACATTAATAGTAGGCTACTTCAGAATGCCAGGTGCAGGGGAGTGGCAACAGGATGCAGGCATCTTGTTGTCTACTGAACTCCCTTGGGCACCTGGTGGACCACTGAGATATAGGATGCTGGACTAGATGGGCCTTTGGCCTGATCCAGTGGGGCTCTTATGCTCTTAAGGAATGCCAACATTCTGTAAGGAAGAAATGAGGCAGCAGAACAATAAAACTGGGTTAGAACAAAAGAGTCACTTGTGCAATGGTGACCTGGATATCAGGGACCTTGCTATACAGCAAGGCTGTGGCTGTGCATGCATTTGTGTTCTGAAGCAACTCTTGAGCAGCCTTTGTGTATGTGGCAGCCAGGGGATGCCGGGCAGATGAACACGGTGGGGTGCTAATGATCAGGCCTGGGCTCCTCGCAGCGCTGAAGAGACCTGCCAGCCAGCCTCATTCTCTCTCTTCCTTCGCGCTTCCCAATTTTTGCAATGGGGAGCCACTGCCTGCTGCCGGAGGAGCCACTGCAACACTGGAACACCACCAGGTGCGCCGTAGGAACAGAGTCTGTGTGCAGAGGGACAGAGCAGCCACCTATGCTGCTAGTTGCCTCACTGACACGAAAGGGTTAATGGAACCAATGCAGGAGGAGGCGCTGTGCGGAGAACACCGACCCGGCTGATGCCCAAGGAGATGCCAGCCTGGCAGGACTGACGCTCCAGCCTTGCACAATGGCCACTGCACAGCCCGTGTCCCCACACTCCTCCAGCCTCCCAGCGAGTGCTTTGCTTTCCTCCCCTTTGCTAATCCCACTCTGGTTGTACATTCCAATTAATATTTAAAGCTGCTTTATTAGTCTCAGTTCATCATTTATTAATTGGGCCTGTCTTGGAGGCAGGATTTACTGAGCAAGCTCACATTGGGTGTTCAAGGCAATCTGCAGACACAGTGGGGGTGGGGGGGG
>JAJKFI010000088.1:1728274-1776432 GCA_029204185.1 Lerista edwardsae
GAGAGAGAGAGAGAGAGAGAGAGAGAGAGAGAGAGAGAGAGAGAGAGCCCCTTTCTGCAGATAAGGGGAGGGGCCTGCCTTTGCCACCCTCCAAGGCGCATTGTTCTTATCGAAAGAGTGGGTGGGGGGAAAAAAAACTTACCCAGCAGATGGCAGGTATAACAAAGCAGCTTGCTGTGGCCAAACCAATTATTTATCTAATTATGATTTACCACTTAACCACATGATCTTTCCGCAGAGTTGTGGGCAATTAAAACCAGGGTGATTATGTGGATTATGCAAATCAGGACGGAACTGAGCGAATAAAATTGGAGATTAGACATTCACCCAGGCTTTAGTTGGCACTGGGAATGAAAAGGCTGGGGGGGGGGAGGGAGGGAGAGGGGATGAGGACGTAAAAAAAGGGGAGATGAGGGAACGAGGGCAGGAGGGAAGGCTGCAAAATGCTCATCCTGGCAAGGTACAGTGCAAGGGCCCGATCCTGCCAAGCGCCATTCCTACGAGGCGGAAGTGAGGGCTCACAAAATCCAGGGGCAATATTCAACAGGACAGGATGAGAGACGGTGATGACGTCGGACATCAGAGACCATCTGCACCAGGCCGAGTGTAAGGCAAGCCAGGATTCAGCCTTGGGAGGCATTTTCATGGAGAAGAGACAACGAACAACAGTGCTTCTGATCTCACGCAAAGTGTACTTGCCTGGTGCAAACGCCACGGTGCAACCACAGCCACAAGCCAGTGAGCGGGCGAGACTCTGCAGACCCAGGAGGGGAGTCCAGGGGGGTCCTGGCACCTTTCTGTGGGGAGGTCAGCCATTGTTCTTGGGCCACGGAGCAGATTAACCCCTGACGCTCTTTTCCCTCCCTGCCCTGCACTTGGACCCGTGACCCGGGTGTGTGCGCTTGCAGGCCTAATCTTCCTCCTTTTTTCTTTTTTTTAATAGGGCGCATGTGGGACATCAGGGACAGATCCCGGGACAGGTGGCAGCACGCACGGCCAAGGGTTTTATGGCAGCCGGCAGCAGCGCATCGCGCTTCCTGGACCGCCATCTCTGGCTGATTGCACGGTTGCTGGAGACCAGGAAAGGGGTCCAGGTTGGGCTGTCCAGACCTGAGGCATCCTCTGGGGAGGTGTGAGTGGGGGGGGGAGAGTCACATTCGCTGGGACGTACTTCTGCAGCCTCCTCCTCCGTGCTGATCGATCCGCCCCCTTCCTCGGCCAATCTGCATAGGTAACCAGGCAGTAAACGCCTCCAGTTAATTGCAAGCTTCCCTGCTGGCTGGCTGGCTGGCTGGCTGGGGGCAGAGCCAGAAAAGCGGAGGGCAGGCACAGAACCCCCAACAACTGGGCTTCCGGCCCAGGAGGCAGCTGGCCGGCTTACGGCTCCAGCAGCAGCTGATGTGGAGTCCAAGGGGAAGCCATTTGCCTGCCCGGAGAGGCCACGGCTCCACTCGAACAACTAATGGGGTCGGGGAAGCAAACAGATGCGGGCGGCACGTGGCTTCTGCACGGAGCGAGTGTGGAGACGAGGGCCTCACTCAAGCCAGGGCTCAGCCCCCACGCCGGCACGCACGCTCCGTCCAGCAGCCAGGGCCTCCCTGCGAGGAAGCCCACCAGCCCCCAGCAATAAAACCTTCCTGCCGCACCCTGCCAGGGCCCCGGGAGTGCGTGAAGGCGGTGAGCGTGGAGGAACCGCAAAAAGGCCGTTGAGCAGCCGACCCCACGGGCAGCCCTGCTGGATCCGGCCAAGGGCCACCGCGCCCAGTCGCCTGCTCTCTTCCCACAGTGGTCCAACAGGCTCCTCCGGAAAGACCACAAGAAGACAAGGCGGCAAGTTGGGGCTCCCTGCACTTGGTACGGAGTGGACCCCACGCAAGAACCCGAAGCTTCAGAGGGGGCCATTGCTCCAGTGGCAGCTAATGAATGGGCCCCACGCGTGGTTGTCTGTTGGCTGGAATGGAAGGAAAATTCCAGCTGGAAACTGGCTGGAAGGAAAACACCCCATCTTCCTCTTCCACGAATTTTGGTGTCATCCAGCGGCGTCATGCAGCCGGAACGCTGGGCGGGAGGAACGGGTGAGCGGCAGCCCACGGGGGCGGGGAAGACAGCGAAACGGAGCGGTACGCAACGGGCGGGCTGCCGCTCACCCGTTCCTCCCGCCCAGCATTCCGGCTGCATGACGCCGCTGGTGGCATCCACAAGCTTACCAGACTGCCTCTTCACAACCACTTTACACCGGGTTAGGTGAGGCAGCGAGTGTGTGATGGGGCCTGAGTGAGGACTCGAACCCCTGGTCCAAATCCAACACTAACCGTACTGTGCGAACGGCCAGCAGGTTTGTGAGATCTACCTTGGGGGCTTGCCTGTTCCTTCTACTAAGGTGAAGGTGTTCAGACAGAAGCCAAGTGCACAGCAGTGTCAGGGCACGGCCAGGTCGGAATGACAAGTGTCACGTGCCTCCCTCTGCCCCACGAGCCGCACACTGGGGTGGCCACGGAAACAAGTAAAATCAGCTCTGGAGCAACTACCGCGGCGGTGACTCGGGGCTCCTAATCTAGACGTTTTTGAAAGCCGTTTTACCGTTGACGTCGTTACACAAGCGATCCCAGCAGTCCACCAGGACATCTTGTCCTACCTTCCACCCACCCCTTCCAAATGATAAATCACAAGAAAAAAGGGAAATCTTGCAATTCTCCTCTTGAGCTTGAGATTTGCAGGCAAATCTCGTGATCTAAGCACCCGTTATTTTTGCGCAAAGCAAACAGAATTAGAGCAGCTTGCCTTAGTCAGCCGGAACGCAGGGGAAAGGATTACAACAGGGCTGTGAACAGTCGCTGCGGGGTGAAGGGGGGGGGGGTGGCGAGAAAGTCACCTCCACTTCTTTGCCAAAGATCCTGTAGCTAGTTCAGGGAAAGCAGACCTGCCAGACCGACTTTGTTCACTAGAACCCCAAGGATATCCTCCAAGCCTGGTGCAGATTGGTGGCTCAAAGGGGCAGAACCGATGACCCACTGCACTGCTCAACCCCCCCCCCACACACACACACACTGGGACAAGCTGCATCTTGAAGGTGCAAATACACATCTGAATTTCCACAGAGCAGAGACAGAAACATAAAAGGTTCTCCAATTTGCCAGCAGAGCTGCAAAAATACATAGTCAAGGGCAATTAATCACTATACATCTTACACACTATACACTACACTATGCACTACACATCGAGATGAGGAACGCTGAAGTGGAGGGATACGCTGTCAGAAGAGAAGCTGCGCTAATGCACTGAAGCAGAACGTTCCCATTTTACAGCTAGGCAACACTGAGTCTCAAAATAGACAACGTGCCCACAAATTAGGCAAGGAAGCAGGTTCAGCGCTGCAGACTTTTCACTGTTGCAACCGGCAAAACACTGGAAGTCAGAAATGCTTGCAGATTTACTGCAAACTGTCCAGGTGTCTACCAACAGATTAGATGTCGATCTTCCTGTCTCCATCTTAGTCCACCCCTTAAAACAAAAGCACTCTTGCGGCCTCTCTGATGGGCTACTGTGACGCTTCAAGGAAAGGAGAACTAGCCCAGGTTAGGGTACGTACACACACACACACACACACACACACACACACAGAGCAACCCACTTCACTCCTCGGCATTCTTCGCCTTTTGTTGCACAGCACACAACCTAGCACTTGCACAGCAAGGATGGGGTGTATTAATAACAGTGCCTGGCAGATTATTTTGCCTGCCTGAGTTGATATGAGATTTATGCGTCACATGAACCCGGGAAATACAGGAGTATTAATGATAATACTCCCGGTCCTAGCAAAGGTCAGCTGCAATCTCTATCAATCCCGCCGCACACAGGAGGAGACGGGCGCTCCGAGGCGCAAGGAAAGAAACTGCCTGTTAATCGCCTCATTTGGGAAGGCGGAGGGGGCAGCGTGTCAGGAGGAATACAGATTTGGCCTTAATTGGACAGATGCAGGGGGCCTTCCCCCCCCCTCCGTGCAGCGAGCACCAGAAAGTTAACTCCCATTTCCAAAGCAGGCTGACGGGCAGCCACATAGCTGGGCAAGGCAGAGAGGGGGGCAAAGATGTGCAATAAGGCCAGCAGATCCAAGAACCTGCAGGCAGGCAGGCAGGCAGGCAGGCAGGCAGGCAGGCAGTCTTCGCGTGTCCTGCAAATGCTGCATACCCGACCCACAGAGCAGTGCTGCCTAACCTGACCAGCAATGGCTCGACAAGGTCTCATGCCGCACTCGTGAGATCCCCTCACCTAGAATGGGCAGGAAGGGAGGTGTTTATCTGAGCATCCCGCCCAGGTTCCCACCAAGATCCAGTGCCCCAGTTCTCTCTCCCGTGCGCTGAAAACCTGGGCACACGCAGAATGGCAGGGGCTCACACACAGCCACTCAATCCCAGCATAATGTATTTTATGAACATGCAGATGGTGTGGTACAGGCCAATGGGAAGGTTTTACCTAGGGATAAGAAATTAACGCTGGCAAATAGCAAATTTATTGCATGTATTTCCATTTTCCTAATACCAGCACCATCTGCTATCAATGGCTGCCCTGCATCGCGGGGAAGTAGTTTTGTGTATCTAAACAAGCACGTGTGCGAGCATGTGTTTACATGTGCACGCACAGACACACAACACAAGATGCTACCAAGATCTACTCGGCACCATCTACCCAGATGCAGCGTGGCTGATTTTTGCACTAGTCACATTCCCTTGAAACGATGCGGCAGACGAGTGCCATTGACTTTGGGGGCTAGGGTGTGTTTTTTTTTCCCCCAGGAAAAAATGCATGCTTTTGGAGCTAAAACGGATGTTGCCTAGTAAAAGGCATCTTTGTTGATTACCTGAGAGAGTTTCAATTAATTCTCTGTGCATAAACATACGTATGAATAAGAAAAAGCTGTACATTCTTTCCTTTTCACATGGTATAAGCATGTATTTTAGGAGACATTGCCTTAGAAAAAAGCATTCCCTCTTCTACGCCCTCTTAGAAGGGCTAGGTTTTTGAGGCGCCTGAACACCCGTGTAAAGCAGCCCCCCTTGCCTTCAGAGCCATTCGTGGCTGCAAGAGCAAAGCGGTGAATAGCTCTGAAGGTAAGGTGGGGCCCCTGCTTCACACAGGTGTTGAAGAGCCTGAAAAAAAATTAGTGCTTTTGCCCCCCCCCCGAACACCACCGCATGGTCCTCCTGTTGGAAGTACAGCCAGAAGTAACTGGGTTGTGGTCAGGCCAGACACAAAGCGACAACCGCTAGCAAAAGGCTCAGGCTGACGGGGGGGACTATTTTGAACGTACGAAAAGCCCACGCTGCAGTTCTGCCTGCCGAGAGAAGCCTCCTGCCGAGAGAAGCCTGTCACGTTGCATTGTGGGTCTCACCCAGCAGCGTCATGCTGCCGGAACGCTGGGCGGGAGGAATGGGTGAGTGGCAGCCTGCCCGTTGCGTACCGCTCCGTTTCGCCGCTCCGTTTCACTCTGTACCGCTCCATTTTGCGGGGGCAGGGAAGACAGCGAAACGGAGCAGTACGCAACGGGCGGGCTGCCGCTCACCCGTTCCTCCCGCCCAGCGTTCCGGCAGCATGACGCCATTGGTCTCACCGCCATACAGCAGGGGTCTGGGAGTCCTGCATGTACTACTGGATTCAAACTCATTGGTGGCACAAGTACCCATGATTGAGAAACACTGTTTGAGCCTATTTGGCCCCGGATTTTCCCAGCCTTTCAGGCTCAGGAAACGGAACAGAGACGGGGGGGGGGCTGCTAGTATAGTCCAGGCCAGCCGAGGTGGGAGGCCCCAAAGCAAGACAAGAGGCCCTCCAAACACTCCTGCGCTTGATCTCTGCCTGCTGCTCCCCTGGCTACATGCTTCCAAGCCTGGACGGCAGGAAACCTTGAGGTCGACTGACTTCTGCAATCTGCGAGTGCCAAGGGCCGGAGTCGATCCATGCTGCATGCCCAGACTTGCTACCTGTGAACCAGTCTTGGGCAGAGGCGCAAGACTGGCTGATGAGAGGCGGAGGCAGCTTCGCCCTGGGCAACACCCGTTGCCACAAATCGTTAAACCCAATCTATTCAGGGCCCTCCGCCATTCCCTCTTGTGCGTGCGCCGATGTCGCAGGCCAAGGGCAGGGTGGGACAAAGAGGACGGAGCGCTTGTCTGCTGTCGCTGGATAAGGACAGGATGCGGCTCACCTCACCGCAGTCGAGCCTCTCAGCCTCTGCTGGGGCTGTTGGGTCAGCCTGAGGAATGGCTCCCACTGAACAGCATACAAGCATCCCTGCCAGAGCAGCCCATCTAAGCCAACTACCGGCTCTCCTCGGTGGCCGAGAAGGGCATGCAGGCAAAGGCCCGCACCACCACTTCTCCTCGGCAGCTGGTCTGCCTCTATACATTGAAACTCCACTTCGCTGCTACTTGGTGCCAGAGCTCTCCTCTGCCAGGAGCGCACATGAATGCCACTTTCGTTTTATACATCCCCTACCATTTCCTTCCTCTGGTCATCTTTTCCTCCTAACCCAAGACCATCAATTGCTTTAGACTGTCTCCAGCCCCGCTCATCGTTTCCCCTCCTCCAAACTAATTGAAGTCCTTTCTGAGGCTGGGCTGGTGGAACCTGGGCAGGGCTCCAAACGTGACCGTTGGCATAAGACTGGGCTGGTAACAGCTGCCTTCTTTTTAGCCCCAATAAGCCCCTTCTTCCCTCCCCGCCCCCGCTCCCAGCGGTGTGTGTGGGGGACCTACAAAGTTGCCTCGGCATCCGTCACCCTGACGGGCAACGCTTCTCTCCTTGAGATCCGGGAGTGCTCACACCAGCCTGGCCTCGCAACCAAGATCCCTGACTGGGCAATGCCATTGCCTTGACTCTGTATCAAGTCATCTTAGACCACCACTGGGCAAACAATGGGAACCTGCCACTGAATCCTTCCCCAGTCTGTACACACTCTGGCCCCAGGCAGGCAGGCAGGCAGGCAGGCGCACGCACACACTCATTTTAGGCTCCTCTGAAATGAACACACCAAGGTAAGAATCTGGCCCGTCCCTCCTTCGCAACAAGAAAGCGTTGCTGTGTTCCAAGTGCAGTGGCAAGCGAAGCCTCCGTCTGAAGCGTCCATCTGGCTGCCCGGCCGATGAGCAGCCGGGGAACGACGTCAGCCAAGCTGCCTCGGCGCACGAGCGACAACTTGGGCATTTATCTCTGCTGGAACCGGGAGGGGGTGACGCAGGACGGTCCAGGCAGGAGAGCAGATCTGCACAGCCAGATTTTTTGCGCACCAAACCCAAGGCAGCTCAAGAGGCGCTCTGGACGACTGCGAGTCGGCAATTTCGGCGGCGGCGGCGGCAGCCTGTGGGGTGGTGAAGCCACCAGCCCCGCAGCTCAAGGGCAGCTCCCAAAGCAGCTGTGCCTCTTGGCTGGGGAGAAGGCGCAGGACGGCCGCTGGGAGAAGGCCAGGCAGCTGGGGAGCACGGAGGAGGCTCCCTCGACAGGAAAGCAATTCCGGCAGGGCCAGGAAGGCAGAAGAAAGGAAAGGGCAGGGCGCCAATTAAGCCCACGACCAACCCAGAGGGATGAGGCTTGTGGAAAACGTGTCAAGAGGAACTGCACAGTGGCCAACAGATCGTGAAGGGAGAGGGCAGGGCAGGGAGGGAGGCCAAAAAGGCAGAAAAAAGAGATCAAAAGGGGAAAGAAGGTTGGAGAGCGGAACTGCAGAAGAAGGATATTGCTGCTCCTGCTCTGCAGGCCCTTGGTCCTCAAGCCAGGTATAGAGGAGCTGGCTGAAATTCCCCTGTGTTGTGAGCGAAAAGCACTCTGCACATGTTCAGTGGCACTCTCCTCACAAGAAGGAATAATAAAGTTTTTTTTTTCCTCTTTGCACTGAAAACGCTATGCGAGTTATTACATGTTTAAGCAGCGGACAGTGGAGGCGACCGCATGGGACGGAAATCTGTCGTGGGCCTTTTGCTCCGGCACTTGAAACGGCGCTTCTTCAGACAGTGTAATTTCCGCTCAACGGCTTCCCAACGCAAGGAACATACCACCACCACCACAATCCCAACATGGACAGACCCTCAGGCACAACTGCCCAAGGGTATGGAAGCACCCAGTTGCACCCAGAGGGGCCTGGCTGGTCTGGGGCTACCCACAGAGGTTGACCCAGATGAGACAAGTTGGAAGGTGAATCAAGAGAAAATGAATAACCACCACGGGATTTGGCTTCCATTCTGAGCAATCTGGAGGCAGCCCTTCCCTGCCGCCAGGGCAATGCTCGCCAGACCAGACCTTGATGGACCAGTTGGTGATCTCTGCAGCATACGCCAGGCCAGGCAGGACGGCAAGCGCTTGGCACCAGCGCCTACTGGAAGGCGGCTCTGCCGATTACACGCTGAGCTGGCAGGGGCCGCCGGCTGGACGGCAACGGTTCCAACACATTTGCTATCGATGGTGGCCACTCTGGCTGCCGCAGACAAACAGCAGGTGGAGGGGACAGGCACGCCGAGCGGGCAGCCAGCAGGAAGGGAAAAAACCGAGTGAGACTCTCTGCAACGGAGGGAAGGGAAAGGCGGCGAGCCAAGGTCCGTTTTCTTTTCTGTGCGACGAGGAGAGAAAGTGCGGCAAGTCTGTGCCTCGTGCAGTGACCCCCAAAACCCCGGGGGGGGGGGGGAGACGGAACATCTCCACAAATCCGAAAATACAGTACATCACAACCAAGAAAGTAAGGAGTGACTGTTCAGGACTTGGAGGACAGCACAAGCATCAGCTGGTTTACAGATCCAGGAAAGGTGGGCGTAGTGTAAGTTCCTGTGCTTGGGAGTGGGGGGGGGGAGTTCTGGGAAAAATCTGCCCGGGGCCAAGTCAGCATCTGTAGGATTTGCCCAGATCTTTTAGATCTTGGCTTTAAATTGATTATCTGCGTAGCCTTTACTGCCTTATTGATTTTATTGGTTTCTATGCAAGTTGCTTGGGGAGCCTCGTCGGCCGAGAGGAGCGAAGTAAACACGTCTAGCACAAATAAACACAAATATGCAATAAGACATTCGGGTGCCCGGGCACAATTGCACTCTTTTACATCAACCCCCCCCCCCAAGTTTTTCCTCAAGGGGAAATGGGGCACACGCTGGGCACCTTGACCTGCATGGAAGATGATGGTGGGTAGAAGGAAACTGCAGCAAGGAGAGGAGCCAAGGACAAAAGAGGGAAAGGAAAACAGCCCTCTCCCAACTGTCCAAGAAGGTTATGGTTTGCAATACAAAGGATGTCCTTGGAAGATCACACTGGCATCTGTCTGAAGAGCAACAACAGATTGCAGAACAGAACCTGCAAGTAAAAGGTGATAGCTGAGAAAAGGCAGGGGGTGCTGCAGCTCAGAGAAGAGGCCTTGCACTGTGCAAACCAAGTTCCAGGTTAGACCTCTGGCAGCAGGTCCAGGCAGGGCTGGGAAACAGCTTTCTCTCCCTGACAGAGAGAAAAATGCCCTCTCCCGGGCCAGACGCCCGGGGACAAACCTTTGACCCATGAGCAAGGTCAACACTCCACTTCATGCAGAAAGGGTCTGACTTGGCATAAGGCAGCTTTGTGGGAAGGCACACAGAGGACCCCCAGTTCAATACCAAGCATCCCAGTTAAAGGATTCCCAGGGAATAAAGCTGGGAAAGACCCCGACTAAGACTTGAACGCCACCACCTCTGAAACGGCTGGCAGCACTGGGCTGGCGGCAGCGGCATCATGCAGCCGGAACGCTGGGCGGGAGGAACGGGTGAGCGGCAGCCTGCCTGTTGTGTACCGCTCCGTTTAAGACGGCGAAACGGAGCGGTACGCAACGGGCGGGCTGCCGCTCACCCGTTCCTTCCGCCCAGCATTCCGGCTGCATGACGCCGCTGGCTGGTGGGTTCGACTTACAATGAGATACGAATAAGAGTGAAAGAGCTACACGCACACGCACGCACACCCCAAACAGCAGGTGCCTGAAATGCAAGGAAAAAAAAAGAGTGTGGACAGGCTCTTCCCAAAATGCAATCATGGCACTGCTTTCTGAAGCAAAAAGTGTGGGGAGGAGGGCATCAGAGGTGGAACCAGGCAGATTGACGCAGGAGACTTTAAAACATTAGCAAGGCACAGCAGCCGAAGTGTGAAAAGCCAAGGGGCACAACCCCAACGGTGGGCAGCAGGAAGGGGAGGGCGTGCACCAGAGAGGTCGCACCCCTGAACGGGTGCCAGTGAACGCACGACAGGGCCGCCCGGGTGCGCACTGAGCCGTTTCCTGCAGCTCTCTTTGTTACTCATCACGCATTCCCTTTTATGTCAAAGCCGATGCTAAAATCTCCCCACCAGCCTCAGCAGGTAACAGGTAACACATTCATTATTGATGGATCAGGAGCTGGAAGAGTGTAAATTACGGAAACACACATGGAATAATTAGGGCATCAGAGAGTGCGCCGAGAGGGAGAGCAGGCCCTGTTCCACCTGGCGTCAGCTTTCCCCTTCACAGGAGAAAGGCAGCCGAGACGCAGCCTGTGACCTATTTGCAACCTGCTGCTAAGCAGTTCACACCTAGAGAGGTCAGGATTCTGTACAAAACCTGGCCGGCTGCACACATCTCCTTGGACAGTCTACAGTCGGGGCCCTCCACGCACCCCCGTGTTTCATGCCCAGCAGGCTCCTCAACACAATCATTTCCAAAACAACCACATACATTCTAGGGGAAGTTGCTACAGGAAGGAATACGCTAAATGGTACAGCTAGGCAATGCAAAACATGGCTACAAATTCTAAGTGAGTATTGGCAGCTTCTCCAAAGGACTATGTAGCCTGGCTCACTTGCTTAAGTTAGCTGGGGTAAGATGATGAATGCTCGATCATAGGTTCAGGCCCTGAAACATGTGATTTAACATGGGCAGGAGGTTTAGTCGAGGGGGTTAAAGCCTCCGTTTGCCTGAAGATAAGATCCGAAGGTCACCAGTTCGAGATCACCAGAAGCTTCCGTGAGCGGCAGACCTTGAGAATTGTGACTGATAAGAACTGAGCTGTCTCCAGCTGCCTGTGAGAGAGGAGTTGTGCTGGGCCAGCTGTTTCTTTGGTGGGAGCAGAGAAACCGTCTATCAGCCAGCAGGAAGGTAATCATGCGGCCGGAAAGCAGGACTAGACCACGAAAGTTCCATCTGTACGTTGTTCGTAGTTCTTGAAAGACAAAGTTCTTTGTAATTTGCAAAACCCCTTGGGGGTTTAGAGAAACAAAACCTGCCTATGTAAACCGCCTTGAATTAAAAGTCAGAGGAGCAATCTAATGACCAAAGAAAGGTGGTATATAAATACTAGCATTATTTATTTATTTATTTATTTATTTATTTATTTATTTATTATTATTATTCTCCTCCTCCTCCTCCTCTTGAGCACATGCAGAATTCCTTTCCATCTACTTGGAATAAAGACGCTGCAATAGTTTGTCACCTGTCCTGGCCCACATCTGAAATTGCTGTTCCCAGGCTTCTCAAACTATTGGAACTCTCATTTTCAAAATATATTGACTACAGGACCCAATAAATCAAACTAAACCTTCACCGTGGAAACATGTCCCAACCGCCCCCTTCTCTCCTGGACCTCCCCCCCCCCCGCCCGCAGACTAAGAATTAACATGATAATTACGTTCGGCCAGCAATCCTGCATTTTTGTGCCAAAAATTCTATCGTGTGAGTGTCATTTCCTCCCCTTCGCCTACAGTAATCCGCAGCCTTTAGAGCAAATTATTAAAATTCACTTATATTTAATCTGCCTTCTGGAATTAATTGAATTTTTACGCTCAGCAAATGTCACTATTTGCGCTGGCTCCAAATGGCTAAATGAAACTGGCTGACAGAGCAACCACAGGCTCTGAAGAACTGGCCGGGGGGGGGGGGGTGAGGGGAAATGGCACGCTGGAGGAAGACCAGCATGTGGGGCAACAGCAGCAGAAGCGGCCAAGATCTGCAGTGGGCCCTCTTTGGACCACAGCCTGAAGGGCAGGCTCCCCAGGACCACAGCAGATGGCCACAGCACAAGAAACCTGCCGCGTTTGGGGATTTTTGCTTCCAGAAAAGATGTCTAGGAGAAGACAGGAAACAGGCGTATAAAACTGTGTGTGGTGAAGAGAAAGAGGCCTTTGGAACCACTCAATAAAGATAATTTAGGATGGGTGAAGACTGTTCAGGTCCAGCTTTTTAATACACTGATTTTTAACCGTAAGTTAGATTCAACGCTGATGGCCACTGCAGATAAGAAGAACGCTGCCGATCTCTGGCGAAGGGGGAAAAAACGCCCCTTTACAAACCGCATGTGAAAAACTGCTTTTCTATGCAGTCAGTCAGGAAGTTAGACTATTCGAACCTGTTTTGCAGCTCGCTCGGAGAACGGTGACCCCAAACCCCAGCAGATACGGAGGTCCCGCCTGTACCCCTCAGACAGCGCACAGTGAACTGACCAAACCGGCTGCAGCGGCGGTCACTAAATCTCCTTTATCAAGGGAATCAAGATGCACTTATGGCAAAGGGCACTCATACCAGTGATGCTCTATACGGAACCTCCGTGTGCTTTTCCTAGCTGTGGAACCGAGGAGGTATCGCCTCCATCTCTTGCTTGCGGGGTTCCAAGCGGGAGAAGCCGACACGGAGGCTGGACTAGCTGAAGAAGCTTTGACGGTTCCGAACCTGCCAGTCCGCTTCCCATCTTCCAGCTCCCCCAACTCCCAGCTAGAAATGTCCTAAATTCAGAGGAAGCCTGATGCGAGTGCTAAAGGTCTCAGCAGGCCAATTCTGGACTCTGCAGCACCAAACTGCACACCTGTTTGGAGTGACCACAGGATCCAAACAACACTGCGCATAAACGCCACAAAGAGGCAGGAGATTCCGTATGTGCCAGCAGCCCTCGTGAGAAAATCGGCACCTATTACCTATCAAATCGGTGCAGGCAGAGGGTCTGAATGCCCTTAAGAGGAGCTGTTCTTTCCTCACCTGTCCCAGAGCCGAGCCCCAGCACACAGCGATGGCAGCGACAGAACCGGGGCCCACGGCTGAGTCACCGCTCACATTATGTCCTGCTGCTTCCCACCCTTTGGGAGACGCGCTCTGGACAAGAGCGCTGCCCGTCCCAGGCCCTTCTCCCACTGGCGCAGTCTGGGGCTGGATTTCGAGACCAGAAGCTCAGCCAACGCCGCCTGCTGTGCAAGAGATAAAAGACTCCCCGCACCTCCGCCTTCCCGAACCTGCCAGAATGTCTAATTTGCCTGCTTGGAAGGAAGAGGGGCTCTATTTTCCTGGGTAATAACTAAGCCCAGCCAGACAAAAGCAGGCTCAGCCATTCAAATCGGCACTACGGAGGCGACAAAGGCCAGGCGCTCGCTGGATCTCCAAGGGCCAACAGCACGACACGTTCTCCAGATTACCCTTTGCTAGGCTATTGTTTGCGCTAAGCAAGGGGAAGGGAGCAAGGGTGGGGGGGGAGCCAAGCCTTCACCCTTCCCCTATTTGCTATGGCTGCATCCCAAGAGACGTCTTTCTGCACCGCTGGTTGTACATGTTGGCGCTAAACCAGACGTGCAGGGAATGGCACCTGCACGAAGAGAAGGAGAGAGGAGGGAGGGAAAGGAGGAGGCAGAGGAGCACGCAGGATTTTGGACAACAAAAGCATCGCTTGGCTGGGCGGGGCAGTGTGGTACAGTTGTGAAGAGTGCCGGGCCAAGGCTGGGGAGAGCCAGAATCAAATCCCCTTTTGGGTCACTGGGCAACTCAGTCACATGCTCGTACCCTGAAAAGTCCACCGCACAGGGTTGTTGCAAGAATAAAATGGGGTGAAGGGTCACACAGGACAGAAAAGAAGCTGCAAAGGCATGCAAACCGTCTGTCCGCTCGCACCCAGGCCACCGCCACTCTGGTCTCCTGTCTGGGCAAGGACGGGCACCCCGCAGTCCCTCTCCCCCACCCCATACGCCTCACAGAGCCGAGGGGCAAAACAGCAACCATTTCAAGAGCATTTCTGCACAGGCAAGAGCCCCGCTGGAATCCTCACTGGATGTGCTAATTCGGTTTGGGAGTGCGCGCTCGTCTCTGCACCCCCAGCAGGGACACGCAGCCTGGCCTACTGCCAACGGACCAAAGGTCAGGCGGCCTGGCGGTGAAGGGCACCCAGCAAGCTGCAGCTGACCGCTGGCCTCCCGGCCATGCTTTCTGGCTTCATCATTCCAACTTTCCGGGACAGAAAGAGCCAGGCAGAGGGTTCTCTTGAGAGGAGCATCCTGCCGCCAACTCCCTCTCCTAAGATCTGTGGACAAAGCAGAGACTCTGGCTTCGGAGAGGTGAGCAAGACCTCAGAAGCTAACAAGGTGGGAGGAAGAGCAGCCAGGCACCGCCGGCAGGCCCTCTCAGCGCAGTTCCAATCCTTCCTTGCCCGCCCCCCTCCTTTGTTCAGGCCCTGTCCTCTCAATTCAGCTAAGAGGAAATCCCAGTGGAGGAAAGGGGGGGGGGAAGCAGGTGCCTTCCAGACTTGACTCCTTCCTGCCCTCCACCCCTGGGATTATCATAAATTAAGATGTAATTACTCTGCATACATTTGCAAGGCAAAAATTCTGACTGCAACAAGCACATTCCACACTGGAGGAGGCGGCGCAGAGGGCCACTTCTGCCTAGCTTGCTCCGCCTTCAGGAAGGATGGCAGAGGGTCTAATTGGCACCCTGGGAGGCCACTGGGGTATTCCTGCACTGCCCTGGGCTTCGAGAATGCCACGGCCTTTGGCGAGGCTCTGAGCCCCGCCTCCACTGCCCAACCGGGGGGTGCAAATCTCTGCAAACTGCTGAATTCACGTAACTCAGCCCAACGCAGAGCCAGTTTTAAGACCTTGTGGCCTACGCAGAGATAGCAAACCCCTGGACGCTGCTCTTAGGATAAGCAAGGCCAAATAGCCCCTGTGGCTGGGTCGCAATTCCAGAGAGACACCCTGACCGGGCACACGCTGGGGCAAGAGAGGTCTGCAGGGAGGTACAGCAGGAGCACCCAGCAATTCCACATTCACGCAGACAGATGCAACAGCCCTGCCCCAGGAGCCTTTGAACAACAGGAACAAGTCCTGAAAGGCGCGTACAAGCGTGCACACACACACTTCTCCTGGGTGGCTTCTCCTTTTTCTACCAAGAGCACCTGGCTTCTCTTCCAGACCCTGATCTATCCAAGCTAGGCACTCACCTGCCCCCAAAGAGAGTCCTTTTTGTTTTTTAATTGAAACTAGTTTTTTAGGAATGCCCTTGCATCCAAGGTATATGTGTCAGTTTCTCTTTGACCTGACAGCCTTCCAATGACCTTGGAATCACCCTGTCCTCTCTGAGCCAGGCTGCCTTCATGAGATACTTGGAAACTGGATTGTTGTTGTTCAGTCGCTAAGTCGTGTCCGACTCTTCGCGACCCCCTGGACCGCAGCACGCCAGGCCTCCCTGTCCTCCACTAGCTTCCGGAGTTCGCCCAATTTCATGTTCATCGCTTCGGTGACACTATCCAACCATCTCATCCTCTGCCGCCCCCTCCTCCTTTTGCCTTCAATCTTTCCCAGCATGAGGGTCTTTTCTAAAAAGGAAACTGGATACAGACTCCAAAAATACCTCCTAAACGTGGTCCTGGAAATCTGAATGCATAAATATACTTGTCTGTTTCTATAGAATTGGGCCTGTATTTGACAGACAGACATTTATACTGATATGTAAGTTTTCAACTGCTTTTTGGATACTTATTTATCTTTTTGTACACCATTTTTGTATCCATTTCAGAGCAGAAAAAGCAACTGAAAACTATGCATAAACTTGAAAGCAAACCAACATGTCCAATATATGGAATCGGCTACCCACTCAATCATGATCTCAGCCTTCTCCTGGAGGAAAATCATTAATTTTCCATTTTGAAGGTAGAAAATTGAGGCCAAAGGACTGTACCTCGCTCAAAACCGCACAACAAAAACTCGGCCTGGGACCCAGGTCAATTACACCTGTGGGATGCCAAAAACAGTCAAGAGCCAGGAGTAGAAAATTATAATAAATTACTACTTTTGTAGCATTTTATGAGCCGCAAGGGCCGGTACAGACAACCAAAAGGCTCTGCCCACAATCGATAACCAGAATCTGTGCTGATCACACAGAATAAGACGGCAAGCAAAGCGGCTGTGGCAGATCTCTTTCCCAGAAAACTCCTTTGCGGGCATGAAGATGCAAAACTTTGGCGTCAGACAGAACGCTGCAGCACCTCTGATTGAGGCCTCGGCGTGCCTGGCTCGCCTGCAGGTGCCGACAGCGGGAGAAGCGGCCCTGCTAACCCATCCTGCCTCCCTTACTGCGCATTTCTGACAATAAAGAGGCCAGCGGGGAAGTGACTAGCGAGGGAGGGAGGAATGCAGCCTCTGCCTCTTGAACCGAGCTGTTAGCTTCCGCCCGGCCTCGCTGGATTTAAGAGCCGCGTACACGGATTAACCCGCCTGCCCGTTGACCTGGGGGTCCTATTTGAAATCCCCTCTCAGTTCAGCTCCTGGTTAACACTGACAAAGCGCTGCTGCTTTCCCGGGCACGCTGGGGCTCGGTGGCATATGCTGCGGACGTTATCAGCGTCTCCGTGCTGCGTTATCCGGAGAAATTGATTAGGAGGCTATTTATCCCGGCGCGCACAGGCTGGGGCCGTAAAAGTCCGGGCAGGACATGCAGTCGGCAGCTGTTCCGGGGCCGCGCTCCACTTCCCAGGTGTCAAGCAAACACCACCCGGGCGAGCGCAAGCTGCGGGCTGCATGCTGATTGCGCCACGGACTCCCCCCCCTCCCCCTCACTGCCAGAGCACCGGGAGGAATGTACAAATTAGCAGAAGAACAACAACAAGGACCGGAACCTGGCAGCGGCTGCAGCAGGGCGGACTTCTGCACTGCCCCTGTGTGGGTTGGCTGTGCCCACAGTGCTACTCAGGAGATGCTGCTGTGCCCACTACCGCACCGCAACAGAGAACCAGGGGCTGGCACTGTCAGCACAGTATCTGACCCAAACCATGTCCAGCTGGGGGACGTGCAAAGCAGCAGGCTGGGCTAGCGGATCTTCGAGCTGATGCAGGAGGGCTCTTTTTATACAACAGCCAATATCTATTGTACTGACTGGAGTTCAAAGGCAGGTCCAAAGTCTCCAGGTTCAAAGGCAGTCTACCTCTGAATAGCAGACACCTGGAAGAAGAACCCCCTGGTTGGGCACTATGGCAAGACCAGCAACCAGCTCGTCCGAGAGAGGTGGCTGGGAGCGACAGGTTCAAATCTCCCCTCAGCCCTCAACTCCCGAGTAGCCTCACAGTTCTGCCTCCTGCAAGACAGGAGCATTAGCCAACTCCCTCACACACACGCATTGCTAAGATGCACAAAGACTGCAAAGGTCTCTGCACATTAGCATTTTTCTGGGAATGTGCCCCCCCCCCCCAAAAAAACCAACAACACCCCCCACACACACACACACCCTCCCTCCCCCTGGCCTAGCTAAGCGAGAGGAGCCGGGGCTGGCAGCTAAACTGCCCAGAGAGCTAAATAGCCACTTACTGGCAGAGCACTGCCTGATGACAGCCGGCTAGTCATTTCCTTGCGCTTGGGGACTCTGGCTGAGAATCGTGGTCAGATAAACAGAAGCCGGCATTTGAAAAAAACGAGCCCTGAGCTGCGTGACCCGCTGGGGCCCGCCAGCCTTGTTCCCGGCAGGGGACGGAAGCGTCTGGTGAACCAGCCGCTGCTCCGAGAGGGCAGGCCACCACCCCCCGCTTCCTCGCGAGGCAACCGAGCCGATGACCCAGTGAAAACCTCCGTGTCTTTCTTCTTTCAGCTGCTCGAGGAACAGGTCCCCGAACAAAGAGCTCGGAGGTGGCTGGTCCCTCCTTCTAGATTTCCTCCTGAAGCGAGACAGGCACGTCTTCGCTCCCGAGGCTTTCATCTTGTCATGCAGCGTGTGTTAGCGGCTCAGCTGCTTTCGACTACTCTGTGTGTGTGTGTGTGTGTGTGTGTGTGTGTGTGTGTGTGCACGTTGCGGGGAGGGGGGGCGACGACGAGTGGGGGGGAGGGAGAGAGGGAGGCTGCAGTGCTCGGTTCTTGCCAAGAGGATCTGATTGACTGGCTTTTAATCTGAGGGCTTTATCTCCCTGCTGCCAAGTTACAGTGAAGTGGATTCTTAGAAGCAGGCAAGCTTGACGCAGCAGGTGGCCTGGAGGCTTTGGAGGCTGTTTGCTAGCGGGGACGGCAAGAGCAGGCCCCAGAAGGACTTCTGCAGCCAGGGCGCCCAGGGCAAGCGCAGCCCCTTCTGCGGGCCTCGCTGGGGTCTGTAGGACGCTGTGATGCTGCGTCGGAAGGGGGAGGCGGTCGACACCCTGAGGTCGCTGGGTCTGGGGACAGGAGCAGACCAGAGGCCCCTGCAGTCCAGCAGCCTACTTCCAACAGTGTTCCGCCAGATGGTCTCGAGGAGCCCCTAAAGAGAAGAGGAAATCAACAGCCCTTCTCTGTGGTTTGGCCGGTTTCCTCCAGCCATTTAGCCCTATTGGAACACACGTGAACCCAGGCGGTGACGGTGCTGGGCCCAGGGTCCATCTAGGCAGGTGTCGTCTGCACTGACTGGCAGCAGCTCTCCAGGGTTGCAGAGGTCCCCGAAACTGAGCCTGGGCCAAGGGCTGTGGCCGAAACTGAGCCACGGCCCCTGCCAGCCCCACAAGCACTCGCCTGCCCCCTGCTTGCCACCCTCGATCGCTTTAGCACAGACGGCACGCCACGGACTGCGTTTATCGATGCGACTGGAGGCAAGAGCGACTGCAGCCGCCACCACCCCACGTCCCAGCTGCATTTTATTGTGATTATGAAGAACATTTATATATTGCTTTTCAACAAAGTACAGCTCACAAACCTATGGCTAACGCAGCTAAATCAATCTCATCAACAAATCAATGGGGCTCTTCAGCCTAGAAAAAAGGCGCCTGAGGGGGGACATGATTGAGACATACAAAGTTATGCACGGAAGGGATAGAGTCGATAGAGGGATGTTCTTTTCCCTCTCTCACAACACCAGAACCAGGGGGTATCCGCTAAAACTGAGGGTTGGGAGAGTTAAAACTGATAAAAGGAAGTACTTTTTTACCCAGCGGGTAGTTAATCTATGGAACTCTTTGCCACAAGAGGTGGTGATGGCATCTGGCCCAGGGGCGAATCTATTTGAAAGGGCGCCCATGGTGCCCAATGAAAATGAACCTCTAGGGGCACACAACATCATGATGTCACATCGTGACATCATGACATAGCACCCCGCCCCTTCTAAGAGGCGCGTTCTGTTCGCTGCCGCCGGCCCTTTAAGCGCCCAGCCGCGGCGCCCCAGCTGCGTTCTGTTCGCTCGTGCCAGCTCTTTAAGGCTGGCACAAGTGAAAAGAAAGCGGCCGAGGCGCCGTGTTCTGTTCGCTCCGCAGGCAGGAGCGAACGTTCCTTGAGAAGCGGGAGGGGGCGCCGGGCGGCAGCGCATTCTCCTCGCTCTGGCTGGCTCTTTAAGGCCAGCCGGAGCGAGGAGAATGCTGCGCAGGGCCTGGGTGAGACGGGCGGGCCGTGGGCACCATTTTGGGGGGGGCAGGTGCCATGTGAACGGCGCCCCCTGCAAGATGGCGCCCATGGCTCGTGCCACCCTCTGGAAACGCCCCTGATCTAGCCTAGATGCCTTTAAGAGGGGATTGGACGGATTTCTGGAAGAAAAGTCCATCATGGGCTATAGGCAATGATGGGTTGTAACCTCCTTACATTAGTAGTAGGCTACTTCAGAGTACCGGGTGCAAGGGAGTGGCAACAAGATGCAAGCGTGCCTCCCTGGGGCACCTGGTGGGGCCGCTGTGAGATACAGGAAGCTGGACTAGATGGGCCTTTGGGCTGATCCAGCAGGGCTCTTCTTATGTTCTTAATCGCTGTTTCCTGTCCCCAAAGAGCTCACAATCCAAAACATAGAAGCAAAAGACACATCAGCAGTAGCCACTGGCAGAGAGCCTTGTGATGCCCTGGCGTGGAAGGCTGGGTGGGCAAGGGAGAATGAAGGCCAGCACTTGGCAATCTGTCCGATTCTTGCCCATTACAGCTCTAGCAACAGTCCCCTCCAGCACCCGAGAGAGTTCAAAACCACTGGAGGAGCCACCAAGGATGCTTTTGGAAGAGCGTGGAAAGGGAAGAAAATGCTGAAGCATCCGAGTCCCAAGTTGTCTGGGGCTGACGCCGGTGGGAAAATAGGAGAGTGCTATCTAAACACGGTGAATCTCTGCCCGCGCCACTGCCCACAAAGCTGAGGCCAGTTCTTAACGCTTCCTCCCTCGAGATCTAAATTGAACACATAAGAACACAAGAAGAGCCCCTGTGCTGGATCAGGCCAAAGGCCCACCTAGTCCAGCTTCCTGCATCTCACAGCGGCCCACCAGGTACCCCAGGGAGGCATGAGACAACAAGATGCTTGCATCCTGTTGCCACTCCCTTGCACCTGGCATTCTGAAGTAGCCCACTATTAATATAAGGAGGTTGCACCACCCATCATGGCCCATAGCCCACAATGGACTTTTCCTCCAGAAATCCGTCCAGTCCCCTTTTAAAGGCATCTAGGCCAGATGCCATCACCACTTCCTGTGGCAAGGAGTTCCATATCTTAATTACCCACTGGGTTAAAATGTATTTCCTTTTATCTGTTTTAACTCTCCCAACACTCAATTACAGTGGATGCCCCCTGGTTCTGGTGTTGTGAGAGAGGGAAAAGAACATCCCTCTGTCGACTCTGTCCCTCCCTAACACCAGCAGGGACGCATGAGCCCTCCAAGGGGCACTCTGCTGCCGTGCAAATAATAAATAAATAAATAAATAAATAAATAAATAAATCTCAAATGACAAAACAGGGAGGGGGTGGTGAAAATTCCGACAGACTAAAACAAATGCAACCATAAAGAGAAACAGGAAAGTGAGGAAAAAGCTCCCTCTGCAATTAAGCAGTTTTCTGCTGTATGGTGATAATCACCTAATTATACTATTAATGGCAGTTCAGCCTGCTCAGAAATAAAAGGACATTCTTCCAGAACAGGATGCCAGCTGTTTGTTACAGATGTCAAACATCTTTAAAGGATTATTATTAAAAGAAAGGAAGGAAGGAGGGGAAGGGAGGGAGGGAGGAACCCACCTTACAAAAACCTGCAAGCACCCAGACTCCGATGAACCTGCCAGCCTCACGCCCCCTGTGCAACACCAATTTGCGTGTTTCTGCCCCAGGCCAGTGGGGAGAGGAAGGGGGCAGCTAATGTTTTCTCGCCACTTTAGGGACACATACAGCATTTTCCTCTGGATCAGCTATTTTCTACCAGTGTGCATTGGTATGTCATGAGTGGTCTGCAGGTGTGCTGCAGGAATTTAGGGGCAGGGTCACTTATTAGAACAGCCACCGGGGGGGGGGGGAAGTGGACGCCCCCTCCCACAAGCTGCCTTGTTACTCATCAAAAAACGGATGACGTGCCTTGACACGTTTAGTGCCTTGCCAGTGTGCCGCGAGATATAGATGGTTGAAAATAATTGCTCTAGATTATTTGTGCTGGGTTTAAAAAAAAAACGTTGGCTGTGCCTTTCATGCTTTCCAATTAAATAATTCATTGAGGAAGGGGAATGTTGATCCAGCAGAAGAGATGGCTTGATGACTCAGTCTGCACGCCCCGGGTAAACAGAAACTGTAAAATACATTGTCATCCCAAGCAGCTAGCCGCAGCCAAATTTAGAGAGCTGTGGGCTATTTGTGGCGGCCCCGAGACTGCCGTGCGCACTGGTCTTTGACTTAGCAGACATATGCTCCAAGTTTCAACCAGTGCCAGGATGCGTCTCCGAGCGCATAGGTCTCCGGCATTTGGAAGCGCCACACAGGAGGGACACAGTACATGTGTGCAAGGGTTGGGGATTTTCCAAGCACTGCTTACCCTCTTTGGACCATCTGAAAGTACAGGACAATCTGTCAGGTACCAAAATAAAGGTGGGGAAGAAATCGAGAGGACACTCTACAGCTTGACAAAGGTGGGAGGGTAAAAATCTTTATATTGTCCTGAGCTCCTTGATAGGAGGGTGGAGTAAAAATGTTCCTATTCCTAGTCTCATAATCTAAAACAGGTATGTGAAGTAATGCACGGTGTGGAGAAAGTGGACAAAACTTGCTTCTGCTCATCGCAATACAAGAATTTGGAGGTAATCCAATGAAATTGACAGGCAGAGGATTCAGGGTGCACAAAAGGGAGGCTTTCCTTCACACTTTTCACATAATTAAACTTTGAAACTCACTGCCACAAGATGTGGAGCAGACAACAAGCTTAGTTGGTTTTAAAAGGGAGAGTGAGGAGGTGGCTTTAAAACTCCTGGAGGAGGAGAGGTTTGAAGTTGCCCATCAGCTCTGAAGGCTGAACTCCAAGGTTAAGAGTTGGAAGTGACCTAGTTTGAAACCGGTGGCTGCCCAGGCTCGGTTTGAAAACTTTCCAAGAGGGCGGGCCCACAACTGGGTGAAGAAGGCTGCTGGACAGCACTTACCATTAGGACGTTCTTCATGAACCCTAACCCTAAATCAGCTTCCCTGCAGTTGCGACCCCAAAGGCCTTCAGTCTGACCTGTCAGGGCTGCCCATTCTCATTGATGTTCCCCACACGTTCCTGGTGTCCTCTTCTGTTATCCCTCCTCACAGCAGTCTACTCACATCATACAGAACACAGCTTCCTCCCTTCTCTTGCTATGCCACGCTCCACCCCAGAGGCGGCTGCATCTCAATCCCAGACTGTTCTGCGAGTTCTCACACGCACAGAATGAATGGACAATGGATGTTCAGGATGAACAAGTGATGAAAGCCAGCTTTTAAATAAACATAATATATTCCTATGTCAACAGCTTCAGAAACCTTTCAGGCAAAGGGCAGCTAGGGAAATGTAAGCGGATATTACTATTCAAACCAGGATTAAAAATCCCCCCTCCACACACACACACACGCACTGCAGCTACATTACCTTCATGACCCAGATACACCTCCAGGTAAATCTGCCTTTGAGTTTAAAAAACACACACACGCCTGATTTCTGGTGACTTTTTTAAACCCAGGAATAAAAGAGATTAAAGAAAGAGGGAGGGGAAGAAGCAAGGCTGTGAATTTGCTCTTCCACATTCATTTATAAAGTCATAAACAAAAGCAAAAAAAACAACAACACCCTGCTTTCCACAGATAGATGAGGTCCTCTCTCTTTCTCCCCTTTTGCCTTGCTTCTTCCCACACTGTTGAGTGGGCAAGCGGGGTGGGGGAGGTGGAAGTGAAGATAGGTAACCAGAAGCATGTACATCAGAGAACAGGCTACATACAGACAATGCGCCTTAGGAAGCTATCCTAACCTGGAGTTAGACCAGCACAAGTGACAGTAAAGTGCGTTTGCACCACTCTCGGAGTCAGGGAGGGTGGCGCACAGATGTTGGGGCCTTAGTGGAGTACAGAAAAGGGGCTTCCAATTCCCCCAGGTTGCAGAAAACTCCTCGTCTTCCCCCTTGATCTCCCATTTCCTTTTTTGCCGAATCCCCCATTGGCTAAAGATGTTTTGCAGCGTGCACATTTTTTCTCTGGAACTGGTGAGCTCAACAAGTCGCATAACTTGATTCAAATGTGGGACTCGGTTGTACAACATCTAAGGAGGGAGGACAAGAAAAAAGAGCATCTCTGAGCATAGACCAGCTGCGTATCTACTACCCTACCCAAGCCCTGAGCGAGCACAGCCTGAGAAACCCAACCCTGAGGGGCTGTCTCAATCGTCCAGCAGAGAGGGCACGAACGGCTCCCTCCCTCTGTCCCGCTTTTATGAATTATCACAGCACAACCCTTGCAATCCACACCTGCAGAAGGGAGGACAAACCTCCACACTGGGAGGACAAACCTCAATCTCACATGTTGTCGCCGTTTTGTGCATTTTAAATTGTGAGCCAATTTGGGAAACGATCTCTGCTGAAAAGCAGGGAATAAATCTAATAAAGAACGCACCCCAACCTCCAGTTTGCAGAGGCAATAAACGCACGAAAGACGCTGCAGTTTCAAGCAACACCTCTTCAAACATGAGAGCTCCGTTCAGTTCACTTTTGAGTGAGGGATGCTACGCCGATCACCGCCACCCCCCTTGCGCAGAGGTCTGTTTGCACGCCCACCCCTCGCGTGGCGTGGTCCCTGAGATTTTCTGCTAATGCGTAAGGAAACCAACTACCCCACCTGTCCCTTGACTGTACTGGAAAAGGCAGGGAAAGCTGACCCTTGGGTGCCCCCCACACACACACACCCCTCTCCTTCTCAATTCATTCCTTAAAATGATAAGGCCTAAAGCATGGCTGTTTGCGACCAAGCAAATGCTTTAAAGCTCCTGTTCCCGCTATGCTGCCAGGGAGGAGGAAGGAGTCAAGCCCTCCCCAGAAGACAACAAAGCGACACCTTCCCTGGGTGACAAAGCCCACCACCTCCCATCTCCTCTTCCCTTTGCAAGGTTATTGATTTCTTCTGCCTGCCCGCCGGGTCACGCTGCGCTTCTGCCGTCTCTTTCAAGCACGGAAGGGGAAAAAGCACCACTTAGGCGAGCCCTCCCTCCCCATCTGCCTCTCGCAGTAATTAGTCCACTGAAGACAAGCCATCGTCTCCCCCGCCCCGCTTTTTCCCCTCTCTTCTTTTATCTTTCCTTCGCTTCCCCCACCTCAAATAATCGCAGGGGGGGGGGGAAGGAGGGACCCTCACAAGTGGTTGACACTGTTGCTATGCCAACAGAATTTAGGGCCTTGCCAGGGGAGGGAGAAGAGGGTGTGTGCATCTGTGGGTTAATGTGTAGCTAATCCAGGGGGAGGATTCTCTTATGGGGGGGGGAGACACAACACCTGAATGGGGGGGGGGAGTTTCTCAATGGGAGCCTTGGAGCCTGTGGACATGCGAGGCCTGAAGGTGGCTCCTGAGAAACCAGCATCACTCCTGGGCCGCCCGGCATGCAAAGTGGGGGCTCTGATGCCCTTCCCCACTTGCTCAGATGGGTCGAGGGTGGGGGAGGGCGGACAGGTTTATTGCCAGCGCTAAACGGCGCCTCCATGTTCCAAGACAGTAGACACCTGAATGCATACACAGGGAGCAGACGACAGGGATGGCCCTTGCTTTCATGCCCTGCCTCTGAACCTTCTAGGCGAACCTTCTAGGTGGACACAAGACGCTGGCCTGGACCTGCCTGTGGGTCACACCCCCGTTGGGCTCACCCCAGGTTCTTATGGAGGCGGAGGGGTCACTGGGCCAATGGGCAGAGCTGCCACATCCTGCCTCTGCAGCCTTTTGCCTGCAGCAGATGACGAGGGGAGGGACCACATGAGGGGGGACGGGACGGGGCAGCCCCTGGCTTCTGGTGAGTTACCGGGCAGGAGCCGCTGAGCCGCAGCCCAGGCCAGCCGTTCCTCACCCCTTCTCAACCTGTCAGCAGCGCGGCCATGAGAGTGGCTGTCGGAGGAGGAAGAAGGGGCCACGGGTCAGTCGGCAGGCCTGGGACGGATCGCGGCCTTGCAACCAATCCTCGCCGGGGGGGGGGAAGGCAGGGGGCACGAGCACCGCGTGCTGCGCTGCCAGCTGGAATGACTGTCAATCCCCAGCTAGCAGCACGCCTCCCCCCTCCCTCCCTCCCTCCAGAGACGGGAAGAGAGCAGAGCGCTTGCTTGCTTGCCGCCAGCCAGCCAGCCTCACAAGCAGCAGGCCTTTGATTCTCCCCAGATTAGGACTGCATCGCCCCGCCCCGCCCCCCCCACGCTCTCCCCGAACGTGGGTCTCTTTGAAACAAGCCCCCGCTGATGAGGATGCGGATGGTGCGAAGGAAGGCTCCCTCGTCCCTCTTGAGCAGAATAGCATCTGATTGCAATTTCCTTTTATTAATGACTCGCTGAGCAGCCTGACCTGGAGTGGTTGGGAAGGTAATTTGAGTGCAGCCTCCCTCATACCGGAGACCCAGAATTGCCTGCGTGCTGCCAGCAGGCTCCGAGCCGCAGCTCCTCGCGCAGAGAGGAGGGAGACGGGCACACAGCGATTAAAAACACAAACAGCCCCTCGGTGATGAAGCCCTTCTTCAGAAACACAGGCGAGCTTAGGAAGAGAAACTGCAGCCTCGCTGCCCCCACCACCACCACCACAGGCTCCTCGCCACCCTCACCCACGGCGACCGGCCCCAACACGAGAGCTCTGGATGGGGGGGGGGGAAGCAGCACCAGCTGCACAGCCCGAAAGGATGCCCTCATGGCCAGGAAATGCACCGCTGGAAAGAGGGCCCTTGAAGGGTCCTCGGCAGGGCTGGAACTCAACGGCAGGGCCCCTGAGAAAGTCCAGTCCCCGGCAGAACCTCCAGCGAGGACTGGAAAAAGACCCCCCCTTCCTGCTGGCAATGCTGGAGAATCGATCCCAGGCAGTGTTGAGCCAGCTGGATGGACCTACGTGGGTCTGCCCGCCTCGGCCTAAGATCGCTTCCTGTGTCAACCTGAGCAGGCGGCCAGGTGCCAGGTGTCAGGGGATCAACTGTTCCCTATGCACCAGCTGGATTAGACACAACCAGTGGCGTCATGCTGCCAGAATGCTGGGCGGAAGGAACGGGTGAGCGGCAGCCCACCCGTTACGTACCGCTCCGTTTCGCCGTCTTCCCTGCCACCACGGGGGCGGGGAAGACGGCGAAACGGAGCGGTACACTACGGGCGGGCTGCCGCTCACTCGTTCCTCCCGCGGGGGCGGGGAAGATGGCGAAACGGAGCGGTACGCTACGGGCGGGCTACCGCTCACCCGTTCCTCCCGCGGGGGCGGGGAAGATGGCGAAACGGAGCGGTACGCTACGGGCGGGCTACCGCTCACCCGTTCCTCCCGCCCAGCATTCCGGCAGCATGACGCCGCTGGACACAACCAATTCAAACGCTGGACATTGGAGGCCAGGCTTGGGTCACAGGCTGAGCAGTAGCCTCAAGCTGAGGGGGCTGGAGAAAAAGCTACAAGGTCCTTCCACCTCCAGACTGACATCCCCCCCCCCAGAGTAACCATTTGCCCAGTACACTCACTCACGGAGCAACACTGGTGGCATTCCATGCTGGCTCCCTGGCAGCGGTGCTGGGGCGGTGGGCAGCACTGAGCAGGGGGTGGGATGAGATGACCTCCAAGGTCCCTTCCAATCAATCAATCAATCAATCACTAGTATTTATATACCGCTTTTCAACATAAAGTTCACAAAGCGGTTTACAGGCAAATAATAACATTAAAGTTAAATGGCTCCCTGTCCCAAAAGGGCTCACAATCTAAAAGAATGGAGAACACCACCAGCAACAGCCACAAGAAAAACACTGTGCTGGGGTGAAGAGGGACAATTGCTCTCCCCCTGCTAAATATAAGAGGACACCACTTGAAAATGTGCCTCTTGCCCAGTTAGCAGGGGTTAACTCTTCCTTCCAACTCTTCCTGTTTTATTGTCTGCTAACCCTGTGGCGGCTGCGGCCAGGCCACGCCCACCTGCTGGTGAACGAGCCTCGCACAAGTGCCCAGCCAAGAGCCAGGCAGCGCCACATCCCAAATCCGGGCTCACCACGAACCTACTTGGCAGCCAGGAGACACCAGGGGGACCGGGTCTCAAAAGCAGGGAGCAGAGAAAACAGACGAAAGCCACGGACTAGAACAGGAGCAAGACGAGGGCATCCCTGTGGGAGGAGACCGGATTTGACACAGCCGAGTCAAAAGGGACCCCTTTTCACTATCCCATTTACACGAGGCACACGTGGGGGGGGCATTTCCGTGTTTTTAATGTGTGAGAATTTAACTGGCAGCAGTGGTGACACTACCCTGGCAGCTGCCGTCTCCCCACTGTTCATCGCCGAGAGTAGTATCGTCCCAGAAGCTCTCCTGCAAAGATGCTACAAGGTGACATCATGTTGCCTGGAGGGAGAAATGCAAGGGGGAAAGAGCAGCACTACCCTGGGCCCCTGGGGTGAGCACCGCCACCACTGCTCCAAACCAGGCTGACAGGGCAGGGTCCAATTTCAGCCCACCCACCCCACTTGAGCTGGCAAGAGCTTGGCAGGTTCCACCAGGGAGCCTTTTCGTTTTGGAAGCGCCTGGAAAAAGGTAACCAAATGAGTGCCGTTCCTTTCCCAGTCCTCCACATGCGCTGCCCCTCTGAGGGCTGGTTTTATGGCCCACACATCTGCTCAAGAGGAGCAGAGGAAGCGTCTGCCAGTCCTCTCTGCCGGAACGCTGCTTGGGGGGGGGGGGAGAGAGAGAGAGAGAGAGAGAGAGAGAGAGAGAGAGGCAACGCGTCAAGCTGCCCCAACCCGTCTCTCCCAACCCACACAAGTTGCGATGAGGCGCCACCCTGACACAGCTGCGCCCTGCTGACCCGTGGGGATCAAGGGGAGGGAGGGAGGGAGGAGGCACCACCCAGAACCAGAGAAGCCAGCCTAGCCCAGCACAAGGCTACCTGGAGAAAGTGAGGGTGCCCAGAGGTGCTGTCTGAAGCGGGAGCCGTCCCCCTCCCTGCCTCTCCCTCTGCTAAATCCAATTCGGGAAAGGCTGAAATGTCTATCTGCTGTGACCCTACCTGCGCGATTAGCATTTCTAACGTCTTCTGGTAGCCCAGAATGGCTGTGTACCATAATTTCGCTGTTTGACAGTGGCTTGAACAGTCCACACATAATTTCCCTTAATTGCTTTGGAGCTCACAGCCTGACACTTCAGTGCACTTTCCCCCCCCCCCTCCGGTGCTTCCAGACTAGAAAATAGACCAACTGATGGATGCCCAGAGAAGGAAGAGAAAGGGGAAAAAAACCTGAATTAGAAGAAGGAGGGGGAATGCATTAGAGCCCTTGGGAATTTCACAGAAATGGTGCCCCTCTGTGGCTTTCCATCATATCCTGGAATCTCCTTGCATCCGCCTGAAAATACCCATTCCTAGATTAAATGCTGGTTGCTTTTTATGGGGAGCACGAATTAGTGCCTCAGCAATTAGAGTAAAAAAGGAACGTTTCACACGACAGGAGGTGCCATAAGTAAATCCTGCTTGATTGGAACATGCAAATAAAATAGAGGAGGAGGAGGAGGAGGAGAGGGGAGGAGGGAAAACAGAATTGTCCTTGCATCTGCCCACGGACCACCCCAAGAGCCTGGCTTCACAGGATAAAAGCATGGAGAATTCATGCTGTCATTACACATTTCTATTTCTGGAAGCGAAAAGGCAGGCCAAGCACAAAATCGTCAACAAGGGCTCTGTTGTCCCCAAGGAGAAGAAAGGCCTAGAGGCAAGAGATGCTGTCGGGATCAGGGTTGAGGGTCAGCACACAGAATCGCCACGAGAAGGGCAAGGCAGTGTTTTTGCCTGCCCTGCCAAGGCTTCTAAGGGATGCCGGTGTGATCAGCCACCCTTCCACCACCACCACACACAGTGCATCTCTTGCTTGGGTCACCCTCCACGCCCTTTCAAACGTCCGTGCCTGCCTTATGAAGTTAAAATGCAACTCAGAAAGGAAACAAGCCCAGTTTTAATCTTTTCAAGTTCCCAAAACAAGTGCAAAAAATAAATAAAAAATAAAAAAGCTCCTTCCCCAAGGTCTTGCTGCATCCAACACATTTAAAAATGCAGAGAAACTCTGGCTGGCATTCTCTGCCCTCTCCAAATTGGTTTCTTTAGGACCATTCATCACAGACCACCTGAAAATGTCTTTTGTATGACTATCACCCGATTGAAGAAACCTTGTGTCATTAATCGCATGGAGCCTAATCAATTTATCATTCCGTTAACTCTGCATACATTTGCTTAAAAATAAACCAACGCACTGAAGAAAAACCATGTTCACTTTATTTTTAGATAGTGCCCACACATGCCACATCAGCACCGCTTCAGAAGGGGCATTGTCGACAAAGATGACTACGGGGGAGGGATGCCTCTTCAAAGATGACACCTGCCACACAGAGTTTTTGCAAGTGCTTCCATTAAAAAGAACTCCATTTTTTGAAAAGTCCTGCTGAATGGTGGAACAAGGGATGTGACGGGCTGGCTTGGTTTGGGGCTGCATGTTTGGTTTTTTTGTCTCACTGCCTTTTAACTGAGCAAAGAGCGTTTCCTCATTTACACCAATCCATTGACCATCAGTTCTATAAAGAAGTGTGGCCAACCTTAGGGACCTGCTCGATGGCTCTGCTGCACGTCAGGGATGGACCAAAGCTCCAGAAAACGGGGGCATTAACAATGTGGTTGCTGCTGCGGACTGTACTACTGCCATTTTTAGGAGTGGCATCTCCACAAAGACTCGCAAGGGGCAGACTACCTTCCTTCCACATTAGAGTCGCACCACGGCATTTTCAACAGCCTGTGATCTTGGCCACCAGTGGGCCAGGGGACTAGGGCCACAAACCATCATGGCTGCACTTCCAACAGCCGAATCCTCCACGCCACCACAAGCCCCTTCCGCTGTTCACAGGCAGGGAAAGGGTACCTGATTTCACACCTGACCCAGCATGTGACACAACAGCACTGCAGCTTATTCAGAGAAACACCACAACTCTCCCTTCCAAGTCCTCCCCAAACACTGCCCGGTTGGTTTTGTAGCTAGCCATATAGGAAGGCGTGGGAAGTTATCCAGGCATTATGAATCCCTCAACTCAGCGTCGTCATGCATCCGGAACGCTGGGTGGGAGGAACGGGTGAGCGGCAGCCCACCCGTTGCGTACCGCTCCGTTTCGCCGTCTTCCCCGCCCCTGCGGGCTGCCGCTCACCCGTTCCTCCCGCCCAGCATTCCAGCTGCATGACACTACTGCCTCAGCCCCCACATGCAGGAAAGTAGGTTCCAGACTGTGGTGTTGATGGGTAGCAGCAGGTGAGCCTCCTTGGAAGACGGCGAAACGGAGCGGTACGCAACAGGCGGGCTGCCGCTCACCCGTTCCTCCCGCCCAGCGTTCCGGCTGCATGACAACGCTGCCTCAACTCATCCGTTTTCGACAGTCCTCGCATTGATGGAGGCGGCCTCAGGACTAAAGTAGCTCAGTCTGAGAAGCAGTGAAAGGAGGACATCTCTTCCCCGCCCTGCCACCTCCATTTATTTGTAAGGCAGCTTGCGTCCATCAATCAGGAAAAATAAGTACAAAAACACTGCAAAAACACTGAACAGCCAAAACAGAGAACAGAAGCATAATACCTAACAGAGGAAAACTAAAGCTAGTCAAAGAGCACAGTGACGCAACACAATCTTAACAACAAGGGTGCCAAGCAGGCTGCCTCAGGAAGGGAGCTACACAGCTTGGGTACCACATCTGAAAAGGTCCCATCCCGCGTCACCATCAGTCACACCTTTGATGGAGGATAAAGGTAGCTTGCTGATGACCTCAGTGAGTGGGCCGGATCACTTTGGGCTGCTCCTGCGTCACACACAACTTAGATAGGTAGGTCTGTGCAAACAGGCTAGCAACCTCGTAGGCCTGTTTGCAAGACTAAAAAGGTAAAGGTTTCCCCACGACCGAATGGTCTAGTCGTGACCGACTGTAGGGGGCAGTGCTCATCTCCGTTTCAACGCCTGTAGAGCCGGCGTTTTGTCCAAGGACAAGCTTCCGTGGTCATCTGGCCGGCATGACTATACGCCATAGCGCACGGAACGCCGTTCCCTTCCCACCCAAATAAATGGTCCCTATTTATCTACTTGCATTTAGGTGCTTTTGAACTGCTAGGTTGGCAGGAGTTGGGACAAGCAACGGGAGCTCACTCCGTTATGCAGTCTTGAACTCCCAACCTTCCGGTCAGAAAGCCCAGCAGCAGCGGTTTAACCCACTGCGCCACCACGTCCCACTTGCAGGACTAGCCTTCCGTAAAAGACAGAAAAACACCTCATCCAACCATCTCTTGTGTTCCTCAACACACACACTTTTGAGTAGGAGGCCAAACACAACTCAACCCACGCTACAGAACGCTCTAATGTGCCTTTCCATCTGGCAACTGTCTAGCACCATAATGTCCAGCACAATACTCAGTAATGAACAGATACCAGCCAAGCATCAGTGTCAGTAACTAACACGTACCAACCAACACATAGGATTGCAGAGCTAAAGTTTGTTTTCCCTTCCAAATGCGGGCTGTAAATAGAGTTTATGAGAGATGGGTGGCAGAAGTTATTTCAGCCAAGGGGGATCCTTCCAGATCTATTTGGGGCCTCTCAGAGAATGACAACCACGCAATTAACCTTATTTTAAATCATTACCCAGTCTGAGTAGAACTCCACACAAATCCAATTTGTTTCTGATACGGCTAAATTCATTTCAGCCAACAACAGGAACAGCGCTGATCTGGGTTCCATCTGCCAGTCACGATAACATCTTCAAAGTTAAGGAAGAGCAAGGCCTTCTCAGCTGTGGCACCAAAGCTGGCGAAATTCCCTCTCATGGGATTCGCACGGAGGCCCGGCTCTGCAAATGTTTAGGAGGCAACTAAAAATGCATCTGTTTGCACAGGCTTTGGAGTACGTATGTTGCAAATTAAGGGGAACTTGTTCATTGAAAGATGTCCTAGGCATGACCTCAAAACATGGAATCTGTTGTGTGCTCTCCCCTTCAGACAGTCAAATCCCACCTGCTTTTTGACCCGCAATGGGCCACCAGGCAGCACAGCTCTGTGGAAGCAAACAGGCTGTGCTTGAGTTACAATATCCAGCAGAATCTCCAGGATGGGCTGTTAAAAACCCCTACCTGAAGGGCTGGCTCAAGCCCTCTGACGCCTAAGGCAGCCTGCTAAATGCTGCCCGCCTTCGCAGTGGCGTTTCTACAGGGATGGCAAAGCTCTAAGTTTTGCAAGAAGCCTCACCTTGCAGTGGAAATCACTCCTCTCCTGCACCGTTTTAGCCAATCCTCACAGGGAACAGCAACATCTTGGCATTGCTTACTGGCTACAGCAGCAAGGGAGGGGAGGGATTTACATGACAGGGTAAGGCTTCTTGCAACACTTAGAGCTTTGCCATCCCTGTAGAAACGCCTCTGCGCCTCCCCCGCTGATGTGCCAGCCTCTGCTCCTCCCACTCTCCAGTGTTCTAGCCCAGCACTCTCCTCTCCTCCACATTTCCACTTCCTCTCTATCCTCCTCCTGAAGGTGTGGACAGAGCCGGGCACCCCTCACCAACTGCAACCTGAGGCACCTGCCTCAGTCGGCCTCAGGGTTGGGCCAGCCCTGGCAGTGTAAACAGGCCTGAATTAGACGGCCAAAGGTCTGAGTCAGTTCAAGGCACACCTGCTCCTGTGCGAGGAGCCTATGCCGAGGGAGCGGGAGTATCCTGTTCCATCACGACCTATCGCCAGTTCAGAACATTTGCGCTGTATTTGGCCTGTAGGGAAGCCGGGTCAATCTGGAAGCTGACATGGATCCAGTCACCTGCGCTCCACCTTGTTACAAACACGGCTAACTAGATTTCATCTCCCAAAGAAGGTGAAGAGGCTCCACTTACACGACTCGGTACCCGGAAGGAATTGTGTGTTGACACGATTTTAATGTAAGTTTTGCCGAGGAGACCTGAACTGCCCCCCCCCCAAGAAGGAAAGGCAGGCACGGCTCCCCCTCCTGTGGCAAACCCTTCCGCCAGCAAGCTGACAAAGGGCCCAGGAGACTCCAGGAAGCATCACAGCAGTTCCAACATTAGTGCATTAAGGAGAGTCTCTGGTCAAAGTATAGAAAACTTTTCATCAGTCTAAAGGCAGATTCAAGGGGGGGAGCAGGAAAAGAAAGTTATTCCTGCAACCAGCCACCACACAGAAAAAACCATTTCCTGAAGACAAGCCTTTAAGTTCAAACCACTGCTGGTGTCAAGATAAGAACCTGGTTTTGGGGGGCGGGGAGAGCAGATCCCTTCTCCTCCCCCCACCCCCAGCCGAACCACAGGCAGGAAAAAACAAGAGGTTGCCACTTAACCAGCTGCAGGTGGAATATCCTCAACCCAGGTAGACCTTTTCAGGAACCAGGAACATCTCTCTGAACTCATCTCATCCCCCCCCCCCCATTTTGTGTTCCAGGAAAAAAAAGAACTTCTTTGCATAATGTGCAGCAGCCGAGACACAAGCTGTTGGCCCACCGGGGAGGGGGAGGAAAAACATCATGTCACACTTGTCAGTGCCAAGCGTTCGCTCCCTCGCACTCACACCAGGGTGGCTCCCTGTCCCATTCTGGAAGAGGGAGGGTCCCAGGAATGACACATGCCTCCCACCGGGCGCTCTTCAAACTGGGATGGGGAGGGGAGGCGACGAAATAAAAGCAACAGGGAAGGGGGGGCAGTGGGAACGCAGGGGGGAGGCAGAGAGACGCGCAGTCGCCACTGTGGGGCTGTCTGGTACACGATCAGAGCTCACTCATCCGTGAAACCCTATTAGGCACCAACTCGAAAGTAACTTCACACCACGCTTCTTAATTCACCTCAGATTACTTAAGTGCTTTTGCCGTTTGCTGCTAAATAAAACAAGACTCGCCACTTAGGAAGCCAAGCAGGGTGGACAAAAGGAGCGAGACACGCTATACACCCTCCCGGGCTGGGTGGCAGCGCTCAAGTTGCACATGGCTTGCGGTGAGAGAGGGGAGCAGGAGGAGGAGGAGGAGGAGGAGGAGGAAGGCTTCCTTCGGGGCTGTGTCAGTCGGTCGACTTGCCTGGGTTCACCTCCTGTTGTAATCCCAGCAGCCTCTAGGGCTCCCCTGAGGTTTACCCCACCATAATCCCCATTAACTCCAGGGCAAGTCACTCACCCCCAGCGCAGACAGACCACGCCTAAATGGCAGATTTCAGGGGCAGAGAGCGATATAAAATTGCACAGAACTGCATCACAGCTCCAGAGTCCACTTGCAATTTAGCCTGCCGTAATTCCATGGACTAAAAACAAGGAGTTACGCGTCCGCATTCTCACGTTTCTGCTGGGATAATTCTGGAGATGGACAGAGTACTTTTGCCACAGTACCAAGTGCCACAGTACAGAGGCGACCCGGCTAGGCACATCCCCAGGACCCTGCGGATCACGCGCAGGAGAGGGACAGGTACTCCCACAGGCTGCCAACTTGCACCCAATTCCTAACTGTGGAGGTTTAGCTGAAAAACAACTATCGCAAACTACTCCCGATCAAACCCAGCCTGCAAGTCTGCAAGTCAGAAGAGGGCCAAAAGGGACACATTCAAGAGTCTGTGCTGGGTGGGCCACCCTTACCTGCTAAAGACACAAAAACATGCAGGGGTGCTGCAGAATTAAAGCAGAAAGAGAAGGGAGCAAAGGAGGGGGGAATCACTGAGAGCCACCTTACCTGGTAAGTAATAGAGAGGCGGTTTCAGTCCAAACATGATGTTTATCACAGTTCCAAGGCATCCAGAGGAAAAAGGAAAATAAAACCCAGTATGGCAGAAAGGACTGGAGGATAAAACAATAAGAGTAAACCAGATGGGAGGTTTTATTTAAAAAAAAAAAAAAAACCAAACAAAAACAAGCGGAATCTGCGTAAGGGAACCAAACAGGAAAAAAATAATGAGAAAAAGCGAATCTGTAAAAGGGTCTTGTCAATGTCGGCGTGCGTGGACCAAGAGCTCCAGCCCAGTTCTTCAAACAGCTGCCATGCCTTGCGCCTCTTCTGGTGTGTGTGTGTGTCTCTCTCTCTCGCTTCCTTTCCCCCTTTTCCGTCTTGCCTTTTTAGTCCAGAGAGATGCAAATAAAGAGAAACACACACTCACACACACTCGCACGCACGCATGCACACGCAGGCAGAGAAAGAGAAACTAAAGAGAGGGCAAAGAATGGGGGAAAGGTCGAGGCTTCTTGTTTGTTTTTTTATTCCCCCCTCTTTTTTTTTTTTTTTAAGAATTTCCTTTAGGGATTACTCACTTGGAGAGAGAAAAAAGAAAGGGGAGGGGAAAAGGATCGGCCCCCACGACATGCGCTCGCAGCTCTTTTCTCCATTCAGGCACTTGCATGTCAAGGGTGGTGATGGCGTGGGGGGGGGCAGGGGGTTGTTTTCAACAAGGCTTCGTGTTCGGCACCGAATTAAAAAATGGGGGGGGGGCAGACTGTTGTTAGCAATGAAGGCAGCAAGAGGCAGGGAGAGGAGCAGGGCTGAAGCGCGCTCGCTTCCCCCCCCCTTTCGGTTGTCAAACAGGAACGGGGCTTTGTTTTGTCATTCTCCTTAGCTACGGGTTTACAAAGGGGAGAAGGGAAGGGTGGAGAGAGGGAGGCTGTTGGGGGGGGGGAGGGACAGCCAATGCTCTGAAGTGGCGCGGAGGGCTCTTCTCGGGAGGAAAAAGGTCCTCGACACGGTAACAAGGTCCTCCGCAAGGCGCAAAGCGGGGGTCCCGGCGGGGGCAGGTGCTGCTGCTGCTGCTGCGCGACTCCAGGCGGGGAGGGCGGAGGAGGAGGAGGAGGAGGAGGAGGAGAGGGCAGCCCAGGAGGACAGAGTGGACTGGCAGGCTTTGGCAGCTCCTCCACTAAGGCAAGGCGGAGAGGGGAGCGAAGAGAGCCGCAGCCCAGAGCCCTCCTCGATCAATTTTCATGCAAGAATCATTATCGGTAAATTGGAAATCTGGCGAGCTGACAGCAAATTTGTCTCCCCTAATGAAAGAGAGAGGGTAGGAAATCATCAGGCATCTGTTCCTTGCAGGCTGACGTCTCCGGCGCTTCAGAGCCAGGGTGGTTCCTCCGGCGGCGGCTGGGCATTCGTCTTCTTAATTTTCAGTCAAGCTATCATGACTACCATTTGTATTTGGGAAAAACAACAACGGAGAAGAAAAATAATTTTTAAAAAAAACGTTTAAAAAGGACGGAAGAGCCAATGGCCGGGAGGGATCGGCCAGAGGATGGATTTGCAAGTTTTCACTTCTGGTTTTCCGGGACAGAAAGAAGCGGCACTCGAAAGGGAAGCAGCCAATCCAGGAGGGAGAGAAGGAAAACGATGGAGCGAAGGACCTCGACCAAGCGAACAATATGAAAAATCTCTCCTCGCGTCCTGCCCTGCCCTGCCCTGCCCTCCTCGTCTATGCCTCCACCAGGTGCCCCTCCCCTTGGCTCCTGTTTTCCATGTACAACAGCTGTTGGTCCAGGAAAAATAATTAATAACACCTTCCCCACACTCACATGCGCGCACACCCACCAGCCGCTTCAACTCCCCCTTTAAAGAGGGGTGGGAAACAAAAACCAAGAGGGAAACTTCTCCCTTAGCTGTTGCAACCAAATGCACACAAAAGACAGCCCAGAACAGGAGGAGTGGAGTGAACTATCTTGAGAAGGAGGGAGGAGCAGGCTCCCAGTGTCCCAGCCTACCCTCGAAGATCCCTTTCCAGCTAGTGGCCTCTGGCAGAATTGGAAGCACACAATACCTTTGGAAACACCCGCCACTGCTTGGCTGGCTGCCCTCCCCCCTAACGAACCGGTTTGCTCCCTCTGGCCCCACGTTGCACCATGCATTTTAATTCACGAGTTTCCCCCACCCTTCCTGCAAGGCATTCCGTGCAAGGCATTATTATTTGTGCAGGGTTCTTCTTCTGGCCCACCCACCTTATCCTGGCCTTATCCCCCCAGCAACCCTGTAAGCAGGCTGGCGAGAAGAGCACGACTGGTCCAAGGTCGCCCAGTGGGGATGAGGAGCCAGCTCTGCCCAGTCCGGGGTCAGGACTCCAACCGCCACGGCCCAAGGCCCTTGCACAAGGCGACATTCCCTGCCAGCTTCAGGGGGAGGCGTTTTGACAGGCAGGCAGCTTTTATTTTTAAGCGGCTGGAGCTAGGCTGAGTTTGCTCCCACAGCGGTAGCCACGAACTGCTGGCTGGATGTGGCTCCATGCTTCCTAGAACTAGCCTCGAGGACGGCCCAACACCATGCAAACCAAGGCAGGGACCCTGGGCTACAAGCAGCGGCGTCATGCAGCTGGAACGCTGGGCGGGAGGAACGGGTGAGCGGCAGCCCGCCTGTTCCGTACCGCTCCGTTTCGCCGTCTTCCCCGCCCCCGCGGGAGGAACGGGTGAGCGGCAGCCTGCCCGTTCCGTACCGCTCCGTTTCGCCGTTTCGCGGGGGCGGGGAAGACGGCAAAACGGAGCGGTACGGAACGGGCGGGCTGCCGCTCACCCGTTCCTCCCGCCCAGCGTTCTGGCTGCATGACGCTGCTGGCTACAAGCACACACACACCCGGTCAAAGTCGTTTCTTTCCAACAGAAGCACTGCAGTACTGGAAATGCAAAAGCTACTCTGCAAAGAGAGCTAACCTGAGCATATGGAGAGTTCAGCTTCCGTTTACAAAGTTTCTCAGCACCCTTTGAGAATAAAGCATAAACATTTCAACGCATGAAACGGGAGCACGAAACATGCAGGAGTCAGAGGGTACACCTCTGAACCGCAAGGCAAAACCCGCGAAACCTAAACCCAAGCACTTATTTTAAAAAGTCCCATTTGCATTTGGGTTTCGGCAGCCACCTGCTCACCTCCGGCTTGCCCAGGAGGTAAACTGGAAGGTCAGGCTGGGCACCAGTCCAGACTGACTTAGAAGAGCCCCAGCAGGCCAAGCTCTCTCTTCCATCAAGCCAACCAGGACAGGGCAAGGAGCACACAAGCTTTCAAGTTCCACAGGCTCCTTGCCAAGACAAGGAAAACGACTGCAGTGATTTGAGCCTGTCCGATGGCCTTCTAATGAGTCGGAGAACTCAGTCCATCCAGCTCAGCAGTACCTGCTACACTGACCTGGAGCAGCTCTCCAGGGTTTCAGGCAGAGAAGGGTCTTTTCAAGCAACGCCTGGGAGAGCCTGTCTCCGCCACTGAGTTTCAGCCCCCCCCCCCCAAATTTCAGGGCAACACAGAGCGCTGCGCAGTTCACAGAGCAGAGCCCTCCCCCGCCAGCCCCAAACTGCAGCCTGTCTTAGCACCACAGTTCAAGACGACAAAAGGCAGGCCATCGCTGCTCTGCACACAGAAGCCACATCCTGTGCTGGTCGTGACCAGCCCTTTGCACAGCTTAAGACAGCAACTGTGCTGAAGGCTGTCACCCAGGCTGCCTGCCTGGGTGCCGGCGAGTGTCAGCCTGATGCCCAAGAGCCCGCCGCGCTGTTGCCTGCGTGTCTCACGTTCGGGAGTCCCAGGCTTCTCCCAGGCACGGCAACAACATCCATCTTGGGCGAAAAGAGCCAGCAATGACAGTCAGCAAACGGAGCCTCCTCAAGCCCCCCATTTCTTACTGTCAGACCTTCACACTGAGCGCACAAGAAAAGGGCGCTGGGCTGTCATGCTGCAACAGGCTCCCCCACCCCCACCCCACCCCGAAAAGGGGAGGACTTTGCAGTCAGACCCTGGCATTTTGAAGGCAGCAGAAGCTACAGAAAGCTTATCAGAAGTGCCTGAAGAAAAGAACTGTTGCTGGTGGCAAAGGTGTTCAGTCCACTACTGCCTCCGATAAACCATTTCTGTACATAAAATAGTGCTTTATGAAGAATAAGAGGACAGGTTCCTGCCCCAAGGTGCTTACAATCTAGATGCGGACACAAGGGAGACACCAGAGGAAGGGGAGGGAAACAGAGGTGAGATAGACAGAGGAATCAGTTGTGATCATTTCAGCGACGACGTGTAAGCTTAGCTACCGCAGGATGGAGCGAGGAAGACTAAAGGGTTGTTCCAAAGTCTTCAGAGGTGGGTTTGGAGGTGCCCCCCTCCCACGTTATTCTGGAAGGGAGTTTCAAGCATAAAGGACAGCAAGGGAGAAAGGGGGGCATCATTTGGAGGAGGAGGAGGCGGCAGCGATCTCCAGCAACCCACATGCATGTCAGTCAGTCAACAGATACTTATATACCGCTTTTCAACACGAAGTTCACAAAGCGGTTTACAGGCAAATAGTAATAATAAAGTTAAATGGTTCCCTGTCCCAAAAGGACTCACAATCTAAAAAAAAAAAATGTGCCAAATCTTCTGCATGTGCCGCAGAGCCACAGGGCAAGGGTGCATGGATGCAGCTGCCCTAGATGCTGCAAGCAAGGCAAGACCCATTTGCATCAGTGGGGCGTGCCGGGAGCGCTGGCCAATTTGGTGCTGTTTGCTTGCTAGGAGCAGTCCAACCATTAGGGTGACAGCCGGGCACACTGAAGGTGAGATGCTCAAAGCCAGATTGCGCACTCGGGTCCCCCACCTTTACATCACCAGCCACATCCAAAGCACCACCTACTGCAGCCCACACCAGTCACATATCATTCCTCTCCCCCCCCCATCCCCAATTCTGTATGCCTTCAACTGTCATTCTTTTATAGGTTTTTAATTCGCTAGGATTACCCTAACAACGGTGGTAATTAATACTAACCCCTCCTCTACCGTATATGCTAATGGCATGAGCCATAAAAATTAATTTGCAAACATGTCATTACACAATAGCTGTACAGGCAATAAACCTGCAATTATAGGCCAATCATTGAGCGGGAACAGAGGGAGGGGTGCCTTGCCAATTTGATTTTTTTTTAATTATGTAAAGCTTGAGAAGAGAAACAGCTTCTCTCTGGAGAAGTTGAGTTCCACTTCAAAAGCAGACTCTCCTGAGCCGAGCGTAAAGGCAAGGGGAGCAGAGACAGCCCACAGCAGAGGCTGCCTGTTCGGTGGAGAGTCAGGGTCCCACGGAAGCAGTGGGGCAGGGAGCTCCTGCCCACTTATGCTCTGCTTATGGGCTCTCAGAGGCATCAGACAAGCTGCTGGGAGAAGCTGGCTGCTGGACTAGAACCGAACTGGTGGTCTGCTGCAGTTCATCCTGCTTTATCATCAGCCACATTAGGGATGGAGCTTCCCCATTCAGAGGCAGTCTACCTCTGAGACCAAGTGCTTGGAGAGAAACAGGAGGACCGCGTGAGACGTCAAAGCATCTGGCTGGCCACAGCTGCTGGACTAGGTGGAATGTTGGCACCATGGCCAGAGATGCGCAGGAGGACCTTGAGCTCTCAGGAACCCGGTCTCTGCCCGCTCCTCATCTTGCACCTGCCACTCGGCAGCCCAGGGCCAGCTGTCTCTTGCTCTGGGACGTGCTTCTTCGTTCGGCAGGTGTGATCCCCGTGACAGTGGCACAGCTTCCTAAGGAGCGAGGCCAGCGCCAGGAAGACAGAGCAAGCCAGTGGCCCTCACCAAACCCGTTTGCCAGGGACGCCTCGCCGGCCCACGCCTCGTGCGGGGGTGCCAGCCTGCAGCCCCACTCTCTTCCTTCTTTGTGCCTTGCTCACGTTCACTGTGCCAGCCCTTCGGGGCTTGCTAATGGGAAGGAAAGTGGCGCTGGGCAGCAGGAGGGGTACTTAGAAGCTGCCACACAGAAATGAGCTATTGTTCCCTCCCTGTGTACGGAGCGGCCCACGCTTGCAGTGGAAAGGAGAGGGGGGAAAGGACATCCATTCTGAAGAGCCCCCCACGTGCCTGAATGGCACAAGCGGACTAAAAAAAGGTCTCCTTTCCTTTGCCAGGTGCCCCTTGAACTTGCACAGAAACAGGAGGCTGCTGAGACACAAGCCAGGGACCGAGAGCCTCTGCAGGCCAAAGCCTTCAAAATAAAATTGGCCCATCAATTGATACGACTCCCAGGCTACAGCACCAAGGAGACGGTACAAGGAACGCGAATCATGCTGCCCTGTGCCAGCGTGCCTGCTTGGCCAAGTCGGCAGAATGAGAGAAAGGCAAGTTTTTCTGCCTCCCCTAACACAGAACCAGGGACCATCCAATGAACTTGATTAGCAGTGATTCAGGACAGGCAAAAGGTAGGGGGCCTGCAACGAACTCATTCATGCCACGAGCTGTAGGGATGGTGGCTTTAGGAGGGGATCAAATAATTTGTGGAAGAGGGGAGGTCTATTAAAAGCTAGTGTCTGGGATGGGGAGGTGGAACCTCCATGTTCAGGAGTAATATACCTGCAAATATCAGTTGCCGGGAAAGAGCCGCAAGAGAGGGCTATTAGGTTCCAGCTCTGCCCTGTGCAAAGCAAAATCCCAGGTGAGGTCTGCCTTTTGGTCTGACCCAGCAGAGCTTTTCTTAAGCTCGCAGCCCAAATAAGCACTCCCCACTACGCAGATAATGGTAGCATTACCTCCAGCCCTGCCACCCGTTTTTGAAAGTGGGAACTTCAGAGATTGCTCTCTCAAGGAGGAAGAAGGGCCCACGGGTGCCCTCTAGTGTGAAAAAATAAGAAGAGCAATAAGAAGAGCAGCCGTTTTGGCCAAACTATCTGCACAGTGCAAAAAAATTCCACTTTTGCTTCTACAGCTGCAAATGGCAATACAAGGGCCCGGGCAAACTTGCTGGATTTTGCACGTTTCGTCAGTGTCCGTGAGAAAAGAGATCTGCCGGCAGGTGTGATTTCCAAACACTTGCCATGCGGGCAAGATACAAGCAAGCTCACCTGAGCGCTCTCTGACAATCCAGCCTCATTGCTTTGCTTTACGTTTAAAAGCACACACCACACACAGCCCTACCTTTCGGCAGCACTTGCTTCCCTGCACTTCGCAGGGAGCGCTCAGATAGGGAACCTCCAGAGACTGCTAACCCAGAGGGAAGAAAGAGAAAGTGGAAGGGGGAGGCTTAGAGGAGCTCCAGCCCCATCTCTCCTGAGCCGGGAGTGTGGCTCCAAGCACTCCCCCCACGCCTGGCCTCCCCGGCTACGCACAGGGCGCCCCCAGGTTCAGCCCCACCTGCCTGCCCTCAGACCCCTCGTCAGCCCTGCCTCTCTGGGTCTGCTGCCTGCTGCAGAGCTGAAGCCTCCCTTGCCAGGTCCGAGCGCTGCACTCCCTCCTCCAAAGCGACGAGGAGAAGCCAAGGAGACAAGCCGCTCCGAGAGGAGGGGGCCGGCTGCACCCAGCACGTGGAGGGGCATCTGCCTCCCAGCCCCCAGGCCCACGGGGTTTTGCAGCAGCAGCAAGGCCCAGCTGAGGGCACACAGTGCAGGGGTGGTCCAGGGCTGGCCAGGGCCCAAACGGGTGGCTGCCTGGGGAGCCGCCTGACGGAAGGCAGGACAGCCGCCCAACGCCAAGCAGCTTCCTTTTCATTTCCGCCTGTGGTGCGCCAGGCGGCTGCCGAGCCAAACAGGTGCAGCCTCTGGCCGCATATTCGTCACCCCCTGGCCACCCTGAACCTGCCAACATCACACTGCAGCAGCCCTACTACCGGGGATGACCCCTCTGAGTGAATACTCTTGCCCAGCGGCGTCATGCAGCCGGAACGCTGGGCGGGAGGAGTGGGTGAGCGGCAGCCCGCCCGTTGCGTTCCGGTCCGTTTCGCCGTCTTCCCCCGTTTCGCCGCAGGGGCAGGGAAGACGGCAAAACGGAGCAGTACGCAACGGGCGGGCTGCCGCTCCCCCGTTCCTCCCGTGGGGGCGGGGAAGACGGCGAAACGGAGCGATACGCAACGGGCGGGCTGCCGCTCCCCCACTCCTCCTGCCCAGCGTTCCGGCTGCATGACGCCACTGCTCTCCCCCCCCCCCCCACTAACACAACCACTAGTGACATTTCCAAAAAGCTTCTGGTGGTCTCCAAGAGGTCTCCCCGCAAAACTTCCCTGCGGATTTCTGGGCACCTCCCACTTGGGGAGGACAGGAGCAGCCTGCCCCGCCATGCGCCTGTCAGAGCGCTGGGCGGCATCACCCGGCAAGCCTGGAGGGAAGAGCAGCCGCACTGAGCGTTCATCAGGCAAAAGGTGCTGGGCAAAGATTTCCTGCTGACGTCGACCTTCGATTAATGAAATGAAGACATCCGTCAGGATTTCAAAAACCAACTCAAGTCCTCCTCGCCCAGCCCCGGACACCAGCCACAGACCTCTGCCCCACCGGGTGGCATCCCAGGGGAAGGGAATAAGAAGAGTTATTTATAGCAATAGGGCATGGCTGGGCCCTGGAACGGCTCAACCTGCCTGATGCATAAAACATGGGGCTAATTACAAGACGATGAGGCCACTGCTCTGAAGGGCTGGGGGCATGTCGGGGGGGGGGCAAGAGGAGGAACCATCTTTTCTATTATCCAATTTTGCTCTCCATCCAACTTCAGCAATGTTTTGCACCCAAAAAATACCTGCTCTCCACTTTTCAAAAGGAAGGTTAGCCCCGAGTTTAAAAATTGGGTGGAGAATCCTGGAGAAAACAAAAAAGCCAGTTCAGGGGCCTAAATCCACATGGTCTGATCTGTGCTGTGCCTTTTTGGAAGGCTGGAAAGTCCCCTCTCAGGCTTGAAAGACGCCCCCCACTTGCAAACCACCCACAAGTGGGATGGCCAAGAAATGTGAACACTTGTACTTCTAGCTGCTCTCAACCCACTTTCACGCCGTGCCTATTTGGGCCACGGGACGGCCTTAGCTGACCTTGCCTGTGGGACCCCTCATCAGCACACAGAGGTGTGGCCCTCATTTCCAGCAAAGCTCCCACCTGGATTTGTCCCACAATTTTTAAAAAGCAGCAAGGAAAGACTGTGTGGGAAAGCCGGGAAAGCCAGGAAAAGACAACAATGGTCTTGGCAGGACGTTTAGGTCCTCTGCACAAAACTAGATACGCTCACCAGCTGCTAGGAGGAGGGAAGGAGGGGGAAATCAAAGGCATTGCTTCCCCAATCGGAAGAGCTGCCTTCCTGCTTAATAGCCCGTTGAGGAGCAAGGTGTTTCGGGAGGGAGGCTGCCGCCTTCCAACCATTGCTGCCCTCAGGCTGCCGCCACAAGGCACTTGGGTACGGGAGATAAACTTCTATGAGCGCAGAACAGACTGGTGATAAACTCAGCCTGCCTCTGCCACAGCCCAGTGGCTGCAAGTAAATACAAGAAGGGTGCGTGTGCTCTGTGTGTGTGTGTGTGTGTGCGTGTGTGCGCGTGTGTGCGCCGCAATTAAAAACGCATCGCTTTCCACAGCATGCCAGGCAGACGTGACAAGGCCCCCACCTGCTTGGGGTCTGCTCCTTCTCCTGCACACCCAGAATGCGGGTGGGAAAGAAGGCTGCAGTCCCTTCTTTAGGGGTTTGATGGTTATCGGTTGCTTTGGCTACAGGGCATCTTGTTGTCTCGTCCCTCCCTGGGGCACCTGGTGGGCCACTGTGAGATACAGGAAGCTGGACTGGAGGGGCCTTCGGCCTGATCCAGCATTGGGGCTCTTCTTTTGTTCTTACAATCGCTATTGTGTTGTTAGCTGCTTTTTGCTATGAACGAAGGGGGTCTTGGGGTATAAATCCTGATTCTGAGGCTCTGACGTTGCAGAATCCTTGGGCCAGGAAAGAGGATGGGGCCTGGCACAGTGGCAGAGGACATGCTGAGCAAGCAGAAGATGCAGGTTCAGTCTCCAGCACATTCAGGTGGGGCTGGAAGACACTCCCCACGTGGAAACCCACCGCCAGTCAGAAGAGACAGCTCTGAGCTAGATGAGCCAGTGCCCTGACGACTCCGTGGGTTCACTGCAAGCTGCCTCTGTACAGGTGATCAGAGCTCTTCTCTGTCTTTTTCCCACAAAGGCTCATTAGTAGAGGCCACGGCAAGGTCCCAGGTTCAGTCCCCAGTTGCAGGATGCCGGGTAGCAGGTTTGGAAAGGCCTCTCTCTGCCAGAGACCTTGAGGAGCCCTTGTCATCAAATACTGGGCTGGAGAGATCAAGGATGAGACGACAGCTTCATACTGAGAAAGTCTTCTTGCACTTATGGAAAGCAAAGGCTACTGCAGAAGCCGGCAGAAGCCTACAAGTCAACCTGAACTTGCCACGGGTCAGGAAACAGGGACAAGGAACAGGAGCAGGCAGGAGCAGAAAATTGCTTCCTGTTCCAAGCCACCAGAGCAGTGGAAGGATGGGAAAAAATGCAAACAGGTTCCAGGACTTTCAGCGCCAGGGATTCATCTGCATGACGCGAAGGCCGTTCCCCAAGCGAGGCAGGCAGGCAGGCCTTGGGAAGAGCATCCCAAAACTGTACTGGCATGTCCTGTGCTGCACACGATGGGCCTGGCTGACCCAGAAAAAAAGGAGGCTGATCGACAGCTCTAATAAGCCCTTGTCTCGGTGTCGCGGGTATGATTGAAGGAGGAGAAAACTGCCTGCCCCGCTGCCTTCTGGACTGACAGCGCACGCTGGCCCCTTTTGCTGCCTCCGCCTCATTCCCTCGGCCTACCCTAGAGCAGGCTGGCTGCAGCCAAGGCTGGGACAGACACAGAAGGAGAGGGCGGAGGGCAGGCAGGTGGGTCTCACTAGCACGGCCATGCACACCGTTTTCCCCCAAGAGTGGTCAGGAAAACCACAGCAGCCAAAGGACCAACAACAACAACAGCAACAACAGCAACATCGGTTCACACCCAACGCAGAAAGGGCCCCTCTTTTTAACCCCAATATTTTAAGAGAAAATACCAGACTTTTTTTCCTGATAACAAAGCACAAATACCTCCTAATGCTACACCTCTGCACTTCTAAAATCTGTTTTGTACCTCCAGCCATTGCGGTCTTCTGGTCTGAACAAGCACAAGGACTACCGGCTGTGTGGACCCCGGCCAAAGTGATGGAGAAGGGGGCAGGTGGGCAGCCCGATGCAGAACAGAATACATGGAGGAGAGGAGGGGGAACCTAATGGGTCAGTTGCGCCGACTCAGAGCAGAGAGAGACGGTGTCGTTTGCACAGCAAAAAAGGAGCCTGCCGGCTTTCAAAGGGGCCACCTTCATTTTTATAATTTATTGATAAGCTGTTCCCGCCCTCCGCCCAGCAGTGCGGCCCTGACAGCATCAAATGGGATCATCCGCAAGGCTGCAACCGTCCCTTCCCTATTAGAGGGGGTATTAATGAGGTCTCTGATCAGCCGCTGCCTGCTCTGCTCGGGTGAATGGCGGAAGGTTCAAGTAGCAATTTTCCATTTGCACTTCAAATGTTAATGAATGTTCCTGTCTCGGGTGGAGATGCTGCGTGGTGATAATCGGCACTGCTCAGGTCAGCGACACAGCAAAGATCTTTTTTTCCTTTTTTAAAGGGTTTGATTTCTTAGGGGAATACGCCTGACAAAAATGGTAATTGCCCCTCCACGAGTCGTGCAGGGCAATTGGCTGCAGGGAGCCGGCCCGCCAAACCAGAGGACTTTCATCCCCTGGGCTGCCCCTGAAGGCTTCTGCACAACATCCGTTTAGGTGCAGTGTAAAAGCTGAAGGCAGAGCGCCGAAGAATAGATGCTTTCGAATTATGGTGCTGGAGAAGACTCTTGAGAGTCCCCTGGACTGCAAAGAGGTCCAATCGGTCCATCCTACAGGAAGTCAAGCCTGATTGCTCCCTGGAAGGACAAATCCTGAAGCTGAAGCTCCAATACTTTGGCCACCTGATGAGAAGAGAGGACTCTTTAGAAAAGACCCTCATGCTGGGAAAGATTGAAGGCAAAAGGAGAAGGGGGCGGCAGAGGATGAGATGGTTAGATAGTGTCACCGAAGCGATGAACATGAAATTGGGTGAACTCCGGAAGCTAGTGGAGGACAGGGAGGCCTGGCGTGCTGTGGTCCATGGGGTCGCGAAGAGTCGGACACGACTTAGCGACTGAACAACAACAACAACAACAACTGCAGTCTGCAATACACCCAGCCCCAAAGGGGGTCCTCCTGCATAGCTTGGGACCAGACCACTCATTACCCCATCGCAAGTTTAGCTCTACAGGCTATTTTCAGCAGCCAAAACTGTCTGGGCAAGCAGGAGAAGGAGCTCTGTTCAACCTACCCCAGAGACTAGGATAATAAGGCTTGTGAAATCAGGGTTAGGGTCAAATCATACTCAGGAAAACAGACAGTCCGAGGGTACAAATAACTCTTGTCCTTACAGCAACAGGTTGCCATAGCTCCTGACAATGTCTAGAACTGGCCAGTGGGAGATTGATCCAGGTTTCGTTTTTTTCTGAGTATGAGAGGTGAGCTTGGCTGTCCTCAGAATTTTCCAAACTTTCCCAGACTTAGCACTTCCCCTACCTGGAAACACCTGAGAGGGAGAACAACAACAAGTATGCAGTCTGCTCAATTGTAGGAGATAATTGTACCAGCCTGTACAGCATTTTGGTATTTTTTACTTGTTCTGCCTAGCTTTATATCCCCATGTACTTCGGGGTTTTTTTTTCTTGCAGTTATTTCAGAGAGAGAGAGAGAGAGAGAGAGAGAGAGAGAGAGAGAGAGAGAGA
>JAJKFI010000088.1:1786901-1791901 GCA_029204185.1 Lerista edwardsae
TGTGTGTGTGTGTGTGTGTGTGTGTGTGTGTGTGTGTGTGTGTGTGTTTTCATCTGCAGTTATTCATAGCAGGGCAGGCACACTTTATCTCCCTTACATTATGCGCAACCACAATGCAGACACTTGTGCCGCAATGTGCTCTCATGCTCCCTGGGAAGAATATTAAATGCGTTAATGTCAGTCTCCCGAGGCCAGGATGAAACGGTGCGGTCTTTACAGGAGCGATAAAAACCATCCCTGCTAAAAGAGGGGCAGAAATAATCACGGGCTCCCGATAAGCTCTGCCACTGTAACGGTGTTGCCACAGATGGACATTCCATTCAAATCCGTGTAGGGGCGCGTGCGCGCGCGCGCACACACACACACACACACACACACACAAATACAAATTGGCATTCAAAGGACATGGCCAGGACTCCGGAGAGCCACAGTAAACATGCCACAGACACGTCAACTGGCCATGGTCATATCCAGTGATGTCATGCAGGGGGAACACGGGGGAACTCAGTTCCCACTAGTTAAAATTAGGGCTGACTCCGCCCACTTCACTCTCCCTCCTCCCCCCTCCCAATTCCTCTGCAAAGAGCTTTTCTTCTTGGTTGGCCGGCACTCAGAGGGTTAAAGGGAGCGACTCTGGATTCCTAGGGGGGCAAAGGCAGTGATGTCATTCAGGGGGAACGGATCCTAACAGGCTCCGTGGCTGGTTCCGGGTTCCCAACAAGTGCCAATCAAAAGTGAGTTCCTGTTCCTAACTCATCTGAATGACACCACTGGTCATATCCTCTAGCCCAAATTTCCAACAGTATCACAGTGTGGCCTGATGAGCACAGAATTGGTGTGGTGCCAGCTGCAAAATGGGTAGTGAGGGTGAGAGACAGGCCCCCTTGTGGCACCAGACAGGCACCAGGAGAAGACAGCCGGGCCTCGGCTCTGGCGTCTGTTGGAAGTGCATCACCTTTATCCAACGCTGCGCTATTTTGGCTGCTTTTGTGTTGCTTTCACAAACACCATGAGCACATCTTTTAGATTGTTGTTTAATGGCTTGGAAGAGCAATGGCCACCATAACCAGAAGGAGAAAACAAGCAAGGAACAGACCAGCAGTGCCCCTCTTTTGAAAGCCGCCCCCTGGCTTCCGAAGGCAGAATTCTGGGGCTGGGGGACTTCTATACCTGGCTAATCCCCCTACCCAGCCGACCCCTTTGGAGTGGACTTTAATAGGTTCAGCGCAAGGGAGGCTTAATTCACGGAAGTGCCTACAGCCCATGTTTACACCAAGAAGCTCTTGCAGTTTGTCGGTGCTGGTGATGAAAAGCAATCAGTCAGCAATTATTTGCCTCCAAAAGAGAAGGGGAGGAGGGAGGGAGAGAAAAGGAAGAGAACATCTTTGAGCAGACACAGACAGGCATATTTAAAAACACACCACTCTCTCCCCTGAAAAAACAACAGGTAGGGTAGCAGATTAGCACGCCGGGGCTCTGAAGCCGAGAACAGCAGCCAACGCGGATCTGCTGAATGACAGGCAGTTTTAATTTCATTTTTTTAATTTATATATCTGGGGCGGGGGGGGTTGGCACACGAGTCCTCAGGCGGGGAAGCAGAGGAGGAGCTGGGTGCCTTCACCCACCGCCTTCCCGCCTCCACTCTCCAGGCTTGTTAGCTCAGTGCTGGGCAAATGTCGAGCGCAGGGTCCCTCAACACGAGTGGTTATTTAATCGGTGTCACGGTGGGTGTGCTCAGCACTTGTTTTGCTAACGTCTGCCAAAATCCCCATGGAGACAGGCTAACATGCAGGGGCAGCACTCAACTCACTGGAGCCGTGGGGAGGGGGGGAGAGAGAGAGAGAGAGAGAGAGAGAGAGGCTGCCAGTCACCTTGCACACTCCCACCTCCCCCCCCCCGCACCGACAACCACAGAACGCTTTTTTCCTCTTAGGCAAGGAGCTTACAAACTTCCAAACACCCGCATTTTTAGCAAGCACTTAAGCAGACGGAGGAAAGGCTGCATCTGAGAGCTTCTTCAGATATTGCCCCCCTCTCTGCTTATAACATCTGCCCATTTTTGCACCCCCCAGCAGTTACAACACACACACACACACACACACACACACACACACACACACACACTTACTTTAAAAGAGCAGGGAGGAACAAAATGGCTGGCAATGGCAGCCTTGCAGAGTCACAGGCCTTACTCAAGAGTTTTCAGGCACCCCCACAGAAGCCGTAGAGGGGAGGGCAGAATTCCAACTTGGAATTCTCCAAAGGGATCCCCCCCCCCACAGGAAATAAGTTCACAGTGAGATCTATGGGAAAGCAGCTCAGTACAAAACACAAACCATGGACGTTTTGCACAGAGTTCATACACTGCTGCATCATGGTCTCCAACGTGCAGGAACTTTCACAAATGCAGAATAAGCATGCCCAACCATTACACTGATGAGGCACGAAACAGGTGTTGGGCACAGAGGCGTAACCAGAAGCCCTCGCGCCTGGGGCAGTTACGTCATGACGTCATATGACATTGTGATGTCACTTCTGGGTTCTCCCCAGAGAAGGAGGGGCTGGTGGCTTTGTGATGGGGAGAGGAGGGCTTAGAGCCTGTGAAGAGGGAAAGCCGACTCTACAAACCTGACAAGTCCATCACGCAGGGAAGGAAAGCGGGCCAGAAAAATCAATGCTGAGATGCAAGGGTAGCGACAGCGTGGAGGGAAAGGCAGTCAATATGGCATTTAAGCCGCGGAAGTGCAGAAAGCCACCCCCCATGGGCGCCTCGCCCCTTCCAGCCAGGCAGGAGCGAGGACGGGTGGCTGTGCTGGAGGCCTCTTCGGAATGCATTAGCCCACCTACCCAGAGTCTGCCCACCCTGCTCAGCGGCAGCAAGAGTGGTTAATAAAGCCCAGCGCTGGGGAGCCGCATTCAAGGCGGCTCCGGGTGGGGAGCTGTACGTCGCCAAACCTGGCAAAAAAGAAAAAAAATGCTGCTAAATTGAATCAATCCATCTTGGAAATGACTCCGGTCAGGTGCTGTCAGGAAAAGCGTCTGGAGGGGAGAGCAGGGAGGCGGGCAAAGACAAACATCGCCAACCTGTGCGCTCACAGCATGGGCGAGGGGGGGAACCCTCAACAGCCCCCCACTCCTGCGAGGACTTGCTGTTGCAATTTCTGGCAGAGGATGGAGAAGCCAAGGGCAGGTGAAGCAGCAACTTCCACAGGGTTGGAGAGTGGATGAGTACGGCAAGCGCCAGGGGACTAATTTAGCCAGGACTGTCCGTGCTGCTGCTCTCTGCTGTTCTAGGAGGCAAGTCCTCCTAGAAAGGGGAAAATCAGGGAACTGATTAAAATTAAGGTCAGTCTGGAAGGATTCTGCCAAGTGCAACGAAGGGCTGAGTATTGCAGGGGCAGTGGACAACCACATAAGGAAGGCCTGTTGGGCAAGTACATTAAGAGAGACACAAGCCACCCCATCTGTTCATCAGAAATACAGATGAATATTTGTATACGCAGCCCACAGATTGGCAAATTAAAATGTAACGTGGGTACATGGGGGTGGGGTGGGGGCTGTAGCCAACGAATGGAGCCAGGTGATTGATTTCCCCCACAGCTAGACATTCGAACAAACCAAATATGTCATCAAGACAAGCACTTTAAAAGCTGTGGCAGGCACAGATTTATGCTCTGACCAGACTCAGATCCATCAATTTGTTCCTTCGGATGCTGATGTGGAAGGGAAAACCACCAGGGCTGAGAAACAGGAGTTCAACAGTATCGATTGCCAGCAAATGGCATAATGAAATTGGCGCATAACCTCCCTGTCCCTGCAAATGGTCCGGTGTAGGGGCCGGGGAGGGATAAGGGGCTTGGCCAGCGGAGAGCACGTCCCATTCCAAGCATGTGCACAGCAGCAACAAGAGAACGGCCCTGCCAATGCAGACCAAAGGTCCACCTGGTCCCCCCCCTTTCCACAGTGGCCAACCAGGCACCCCAACAGGAAGGCCACAAGTTCAGCACAAAGCCAAGAAGCTATTGACGCTCGTTACTGCTCCCTCCGAGCTCCAACAAGGTACACACACACCATCAAGCACTAAAAAATCGATTTTCATACTGTTTGCACTGCCTTGCAAAGTGGGATCCTTTTCTGACTCAGGCACGTTTACACAAGGAAGAGCCAGAGGACGTCGTCCTAGGACAAAACTGATCCCACAAGAATGAAGTCTGCCCATTCAGGTTTATTTTTAGCACACTGGCCCTGCCTTTATTCCATGACAGAAATCAAGGTGGCATCCCTGGGATTCTCAGGCTGGTACTGACAGACCCAGGTGTGCTCAGCTGCCACCGGACGGCGGCATCAGGTGCCTTCAGACCAGAGTCCTGAGACCTACAAACACCCTATTCTCTGAGCTCTGGCCAGGATAAAAATGTCCAAAAGTGGCCTGAGCCCAGCTTTGCTCTCTTCCTTTGCAAAGAAGTTTAGCGATAACTACCTTTTCTCTCCCAAGCAGATTAATGACAAGACAGACCAGAACTGGGCAACTGTGACCAGTAATTAGGACAGACATGCTCCAGCATTTGCTGGGGTTCTGTTCCAGTTCCTTCCGTGAATCCCTGGAACCAGGGATACAGGGGACGCCTTTTTAAAGATATGGGAACAGCAAGGTAAAAAAAAGAGATCTTTTTAATAGGAGTCCCACTATCGATGGCATCCATGGATAACTGAAACCTTGGATACCCTCGAGCGCACCTGCTGTAGAGTTTTAAAAAGTTTGAAAAACTAACAGGGCATAGGTTGGGGTGCAGCCACATCCCGCACCACCACGAAGCACAAAAGCCGATTTAGAAAGACAGAGAAAAAGGACTGAGCTGTGGAATCAGAACTGAGCGAGCTGAAACTGCCAGCTCAGCACTGGAGTAAGAACTCTAGAAACTTCTCCCTAATGAAGGAAATTAGGGGATGGAAGTCATCCATCTTTTGTACCACAGGTCCTAATTAGGAGGCTGCAGAAT
>JAJKFI010000088.1:1796901-1810205 GCA_029204185.1 Lerista edwardsae
TAGAATTGATTTTTGTTTTGCATTTGATTATAATACTTTTGTATATTTCTGTTTATATATATACCTTTGTATATTTCTGTATATTTATATAAAGGTAAAGGTTTCCCAACGACCGAATGGTCTAGTCGTGACCGACTGTAGGGGGTGGTGCTCATCTCCGTTTCAAAGCCTGTAGAGCCGGCGTTTTTGTCCGATCATGTGGCCGGCATGACTCTACGCCGTAGCGCACGGAACGCCATTACCTTCCCACCGAAGTGGTCCCTATTTATCTACTTGCATTTTTTTAGGTGCTTTCGAACAGCTAGGTTGGCAGGAGCTGGGACAAGCAACGGGAGCTCACTCCGTCACGCAGTCTCGAACTCCCAACCTTGCAGTTGAAAGCCCAGCAACAGCGGATTAACTCGCTGCGCCACCACGTCCCACGTGTATATTTATATACTCTGATGTTTATTCTATCCAATGTTTTACTTAGATTTGATGTTTTTACTTTTGGCTGGTCTTTTGACTGTAATAAAGTTTATCTATCTATCTATCTATCTATCTATCATGAGCTAGTGTTCTTTCAGAAGCACACTTACAGGCTGCATTCCAACCCAGGACAGCGACACACACAACCACCAGAAGCTTTTCAGCCGCGAGGCGCAGACTCGCGTCCCCAGGAAACAGGAAGTGGGGAGGGGTGGGACTCAGCCCCTTGTGACTGCTCCCTGGCCATCCTAGGGACCAAGCGCCCTTCTGCTGGCTGCGCTCCACCCCTGCAACCTCACCTCTGAGCTGCTTCCCGGGCCCCCCCACGCCGGCATGCCTAATTGCCCGCTTTGGTCTTCCCAGGCTCCCTGGCCAAGGGAGCACCCACACCCTGCAGAGAGATGCCACCGCCATAACGAGAACAAATTAGCCACATGGCAACATAATGCGCAGCCAGACGCCAGGCAACTCCCTTGCTGAGCAGCAGCCGAGCGAGGCACCCGGGGCTCCCCCTCCGAGCTCAGGGTGGCGCGGGCGAGGAGGCTTTTCAAGCGCTAATGGTGCGGGCCGTCTCACTGGAGGGTGATCCATCTGTTCTTAATGCATGGAGAGTCAGAGGCAGCATAAGGAGTCCCCCACCAGAAAGCAAAGCTGGCTGCATCCTTGTGCAGAAAGACCAGGGGAGGAACAGGCATCGCCCGTGCAGTAAGAACGGAAAAATGGTGCCTTGCCACACCCGGCGTGCCCCCCACCCATCCCCCCTGGCGAGCAGGCGCCCCCTCCGAGGCGAGGGAAAGCCGCACGGGGCGCGCAAAGAAAGCGGAAGTGAGTCGACGGGCTGTCGATCACTCTTAGTCCCGCCCAGCGTTCCGTCTACAAGAGAGTAGATGACAACACTGTATAGAACCGGTTGTTAAATGGCCGGGCCCCGCCCACTCGCTTACCGCGGCTGGCTTCGGGGGTTTTTTTTTGCTCCGGCTATGACGTCATAGAACCGGTTGTTAATTTATGTGAATCCCACCACTGGCTGCAACCAAACCTACAGGCCTGTGCACACCTGCCCCTTGCAGTGAACTGGCATGGCTGCAGGATGAGGGCCCCTCCCTAAGCAGCTCCTGCCGAGTCTCTGCTACCTCACCTCCCCCCGCAAGCTGGCCACCAGAAAGGTCCAGAAGAGCTTCCTGCTCAGGGCGGACTCTGCCTCGACCAAGATGGTCTTGATTGGTTTCTGGCTTGTTCTGTGGTTTTGACTCTTGCTCAGTGGCGCTGCCTGGAGATGCTGTCAGAGAACCAGACCTCTGGCTTTCTCCACGCAAACTAACAACGGCCCTTCCTGTAGCCCTCACACCCCCCAACTCAAAGTTCAGACTACAGCCAAAGTCCCATCACGGGACCAATTCCCAGCTCTCTAAGCGATTCCTGGCTTGCAGCAAAACACGAAAACAAAACCCAAAAAAACTAGCCAAGGGAAGCAGCCACCTTCCGCCCCAGCTTGCCCTCCCTGCCAACCACGTGGAAGAGCTGGCACAGCCAAGGAGCTTCGGCGCCTGTTCGGTGGCAACGGCCCAAAGCCCATTACGCTGAGTGCCGATGCGTTGCCCGTTGTTCGTCAATTATTCAGACAATAATTGCACCCTTATTTAAAGTCTAGCCTCGTGTTCACTGCATACCACGCTGCCAAGCACTGCACCGATAGGCTTACACCAGAACGCCCGTGCACGCACGCGCTCTCTCTCTCCCCCCTTTCTCTCTCTCTCTCTCACACACACACACACACCTAGCCGATTAATTAAGCAAACACATTCAAAGCAGCGTGTTCTCAGGTGTGCAGCAGGAGAGAGGGCAATTATACTCTCCCTCCTTCCCTTAGCTCAGTGTCATTTAATCCCACCCTGATCTTTAAAGACTCAGAGTCGAACAGAACACAAGCACACTCTGGAGGAAGAGGGGGGAAGGCTCAGCCTCGGGAGCTGGCCAGGCTGATCAGAACCCCAAACCAAGGAGCTGCCCCCCCCAGGACGGTGGCTCTGGCTCAACCCCCAGGCGCAGCAGGGTCAAGCTCCTTTCGCCCCAGACTCTCGTTCAGACTGTGCGCAACTCGCTCTGGGTGCACGCACAAGTGGCTGTGCCTCCCTGCTCCGCGAATCTGATCTCAGCTGAAGTGTGAACTTGATTAGAGGTTTAATCCTCTCTCTATTCATACAGCGAATAATGAGGGGGAAATTAACCCTCGCTACTTATTCCACTAATACATCAATGCCTCCGCTTGTCCTTCTGGATTACAGAAAAATGCCTAGAAGGTCAGTAAGGGAGGCAGAGAGCGCATGAATGTATACCGCTGAGCATTAAAAAAAACACTGTACATCTAGAATTAAACAGGAGACAAGGACTCTGGGCCTTTAAATAGCTGTGGAGAAATCCTGCCTGGGGAAATTTTTCCAATTCAGCTGGTCTCTGACACTCTCCACTCAAATGCCAAATACTTTGCGAAATGCAAATGTAATCCAGCTTTAGACAGCACTCACCTTCAACAACACTGTTCTTCCCCCCCCGCCATTGCTACTCGCTGCCTTGCTGTAAATAGTGCTGGATACATGGCTTCTGCCCAGCCAAGAGTTCCGCAAGACTTGAGTTCATGCCTGTGACCACCTAAAATGGCCCTCTGAAAAAAAACCCTAAAAATACATGACACCACCTCTCCTTTGGGAGTAACGTCGTCGCAGCTGCTGCCTACTAAATTCAAATTTGCACAATGGAGAAGGATATCACACAAGAGGGAGCACCTGCCCAGTTCCCTTTGGCGAGGTGTGGCAATTACTGGAACGAGCACCAACCACAAGCTTGCACAAGCTTTTCATTCCAGTTGTCAAGCAAGAGCAACAAGCAACAGGGAAAACAGTGGCTGATTTCCATTTCCTTTCCATGCAAGCAGTGGCCCCTGAACGGATAAATCCTCTGTTTTTGAAAATGGGCGATTCAAGGATCTGACTTAAGAAAAAATTCTCCCTCCTTCCCCCTCCAATTCCCACCACTTTACATAAAGAGATCACTTTGGGGGTGGGGAGGAAGATCCAGTTTCAACCCCTGTTACCTCCAGGCAGGGCTGCAAAAGTCCTGCCTGATGAGCTTCGAGAGCCAGAGCCAGGCGGGACAATACACAGACACAGACTTCTAGGCCACATTCATTTCCCTGCTACCAGGACGTGACTACTTATTCTTACTTGTGCACAGTGATGTCATGCAGGGGGTACGCGGGGGTACGCGAGTACCGGTTTCTAGGATTACAGCTGGCCCCGCCCATTCGCCCGCCCACTCGTCGACTCCGCCCTCTGCAACGTTTGAATTTCCTGCATGTTTGAGTTGCCTGCATGTTCTCAGAGCCAGGCAGGCAGGCAGGCAGCGAGCGGAGCCTTTCCTTTCCTTGCCACTGAAAAATGAGTTGCTCTGGGGTTTTAACATGATGCCAGGCCTCCTTAACATGTTCTGGGGGTGCTGTGGAATACTGTTGCAACTGTTGGGTCAGTTTAAAATCATCTGAGGCCTGAAAAAGGGCTTTTTTCATGTCCCTTCCTGCCATGACCTCACTTCTGGCTTATGACGTCACTTCCGGTGGGCGGGTCCCGACACGTGCCAATCAAAAGTGAGCACCTGTTCTTAAATCATTTAGATGACACCACTGCTGGTGCATGTTCGTTCCAACTTTCTAAAGGTAGCATACAATAACTGCAGTTAAAATACACATACAATAAAAGTCATTAGCACCGCTTATCACAATGTGGGCAACCAAAACAGAAGGTCGTGACCAGCACAATACAAAGCAAGAGACCCTCAAGGCTTTCCTTTACTTGAGCCCCTTAGAGGAAGGTCAATTTTCTGAGGGTTACCACTTCTCAAGAAGAGGGGGATGGGCGGAGGAACTGAAGACCCTGCAATGAAAGAGGAAGCCAGCCAGTTACCTCCCTTGGTTTTAAAGGGCTACTCTGCACCATGGACAGAAGCCTGCTTCCTCCAGCTTTGACAGGGTTGCATTCACGACAGTGGTGCTCGGGCTCTTTCCTGTTGAACAATCATAGGCAGGTGAGTGCGTTGTACATGGCAACAAACCCCTGATTAGACTCCTGCTTCTGAGGACAGGTTTGATACAGTCCAATTTTAAAAGCTGATTTAATGATTAGGGAATGTGTTTATATCCCTCATTCAGAGAACAATCCTAACCTGGAGTCAGGCCGGCGGAATTAGGCCAGCCAAGTTTGGGCAGAACAAGGGACACTGTAAAGCGTGTTTGGACTACGCTCGGAGTCAGGGAGGATGGCGCACATCTGTGTGCTGGCCTCTCTGACTGCTATACTTTACGGAGTCCCTTGTGCTGGCAAATTTGGCTGGCCTAACTGTGTCAACCTAACTCCAGGTTAGGACTGCGCCCTCAGACAAATTCTCTCTCTCTCTCTCATGCATGCGCATGCACGCACACATACACACGCACACACACTCTAGCGTGACAAATTTCCCACCTCATCCTTTGCAGAAAAAAAAGGAACGGGGAGGGAGAGATGGGAGGAAAGGGCGGCAAGGCAAAGAGCTGATCTTGACCCCATTCATTAGAAAAATCCGTCCCTGCCTAAGAAGGGAGGAGGGTCTGGGGAGTGACAGTCACCAAGAGGTCAATTAATTCATCAGGGAAATGTAATTCCAAGCCCAAATATATTGTCAGCAGGCCACATTAGCACTGGCACCAGGGACACGGGGTTGCCCCCCCTCCTGAATAAGCAGTTAAATCAAAGACATCTGGAGAGCTGGCTGAAGGCTGAGATTATTAATGCTGAAATTTAGAAGCCAAGGTCTGAGCTGCAGATCCATCAGCGCCACCAGTTACGTCCAATAAATTAGGAGAGATAAGGATTGAAGGATGCAGTATTAAAGGCACCATTCACGGCTGAACCGCAGCACGGCTCCGGAGGCCTGCCTTCCCAAGGGAATGTGAGCCCCCTCTGCTCGCAGGCAGTGCTAAATCAGCAGGCATCACAGAGGGGGGAGCAAATCTGACGGGAGGGGGAGCTTCCAGGCACAGGCAGGGAACGTCCTGGTGGGGACAAGCAGAACCTCTTTCGCTGGAGCGGCGGGCAACACGTCCAGACAGCACAGCCCAGTGCGCACCCCAGATCTCTGCTAAAAATAAATGCTTTTGTCCTGACCCAGATCGTTCCCCACTGTGCGACTTCTTCCTTCCTGAGCGGATGCACCACCAAGGCCCCGTGCACTGATCTCTCCCAACGCCGAGCCCTGCAGCAACTTGAACCTGATCCGCACAGATTCCAGTCCGAGGTCCTTCGTGGCCAACGCGCTCAGCAGCAGGTTTGGAAGGTGAGCCCCCGAGACGGACACCACAGCAGGGAAGGCCCTTTCCCCCTCCATCACCAAGCGGCCAGGGAATCTGGGGAAGAGCCTCCCAGGAAGGTAATAAAACTCAGGCAAGCTCTTGTGGGAGAATGGCTGATTTCTCACCACCATCAGCACCTGCATCTGCGCACACGTGTCTTGGAGGAACGAGGACATGGGGAAGGGAGGAGAAATCGAAGTCACCGCGTGAAGGGAGTAGGCGGCTGGGTGCCAAGTCCTGTAATAACAGGTGCCAACTCAATATTGATTTAACAGAAATACGCTGCAGAATAAGACAAGGGGTGCAGGACACAATCCACAGGTAGGCACAGAGGGGCTCTTGTAACACTCCTGCTCGTCCAAGGTGAGAAATGTAATCTGGAGAGCTGGCCCGACCCTGTTCCCCAAACGCAAGGTCTGCCGTGCCCTCCAGCCCCCATCAACCCACACAACCCTGGATGCAGAGAGAGCAAAGGCGAACTGCAAACGATCTGGAACAAGAACACCAACAGCTCAACCAGCTGACCCCAAGCTGCACACTGTCGGCCACGAAAGGCAAAATCCCATGTGGTGGTTTTCAAAAAAACAACGACGGAGAGGCACGTCACCGAGCACTGGTACTAAATCCATTGGGGACACCACTACAGGTTTGGCTTGGTTGTCGAAGGCTGTATCAGCATTGTGAAATACTGGGTTCATGCCTACATAACAAGCATGGCCCTTGAAGAATCACCAAGGTCTCCGATCTGAGATCTCTTGCAACTCTTTCTAGGTGAGGTAGCAACCCATTTTACAACAAACGGCATACGCTCTCCAACAGAGGGGTCAATCAACAAGGAACAGGCCCCCTCACAGACAAGGAAGAGGTAAAAAATGGCACAACAGGAAGAAATGTCAGCTGCATTTAGAGAGGGAGAGACAGGAGGCCTGAAAGCACAGAGAAAGCTTTCCAACCAATGTGTCTTTTCTCAACTGGGAAGCCACAACAGGGAATCAGGCAAAGAGTGTTTGATGTGTAGCACTAGCAGTCAGGATTCCGTTCTTCCCTAGGCATGGGACACCAAGGAGAAACTCCCCAGGGCAGACAAATCCCAAGCCGGACCAACCCACTGCAGTTTCGTACCTAGGCTGATGCTTGCCCCCTTACCCAGGTGGTTGTCCCCACACACCGAAGCCAGCCGTTGGCTGGCCTGCTGTGATGTTACTAAACACTCATAGTATGACTGCTCACTGGCAAAGCTGTCCGGAACAGAATGATGGCAAAGTGCAAGCTGTGTGAGGGAAGTGAGCTGCCAAAAAGCTCACACAAAAGAGGTGCTGTATGTTTTTGGCAGACAGCAGAGAACAAGGGCAGGGATGCTGGAAAATGCAGGCGTGGCGGCTGAAGGAAAAATCTGTCCTGTCTCCCCTACAGGTCCCCAATCCCCAGGCGTTATGTCTGTCTGCTAATGAAGCTTTGCTCCAAGTACCAGCGGCTGGTGACATTATCTGAGGGTCAGCAAATAGGGCTCCTAGTGAGATGGTACCAGAATTCTGGAATTTTCTCCCCCTAGTACTTTAGAGGATCTGCTTCCTTGCTGTTTACAAGCGGGCAGTGAACACACTTTCCCGAAAGTACAGAAAACCCGAACCAGTGAGGGCCTGGATTTCCTGTTAGCCAAGCGGAAGCTCAGTGGGGCACACTGGTTCCAAAGTCAGGTGAAGGCTAGGGAGACACCAGGCTAGGCTTTCTTGCCTCTGAAGCAGACAACCCGTACAGCCCCTCTTCCAGAGGGCTGCTACCACGTTGCCTCCAAAAGGGTTCCAGCCACTGAAGGCAGCCCCTTGGTTTTAAACGATGGTGACGCTGGACTCCAGATTAAGCCCTGACATCACCCTGGAAGGAAGAAGAGCAGGCACGCTGAGGCCCTCCTTTCAAGCCATTTTGGAATGAGAATGAGACACACAGCAGCTCAAGGGGGAGTTGGGTCACAAGGCTGCCCCTCATCCTCCCCTGCAGGCATTCCTGTTCAAAGGGGCAGCTATGCCCTCTTCTGGCGCAGGTGCAGGACTGCCCATGTACACAGGCGCGCACACACACACACACACAAGCTCCGATTACAGCTCAAGCTGCTTCCAGCTCCCCCTGATCCGAACAGCTTGCCCAGCCGTCGGCCTGCACAACCCCTGCCTGCTAATCCCTCCCAGGGGAGGGAACTCTGATGCCAGAAGAGCTTAGCCAGAACCTTTTGGCCTTCTCCATATGAGAGGGCACAGCCTGCCCTCTGCCTGCCGCGCCCTCTGCCTATTAGCCGGCGGCAGCTCGAACAAGCAACACCCACCCGCACTTCAAGTGCCAGTCGCAGCAGCCGCTGAGCTCAGGGAAGGACATTACCCCGGAGCTGCGTCTAACACTCCCATTCCTGGTTCCTTAATTCGGGGCACCTGGAGTCAGGCTCTGGTTCCCAGACAGACAGGAGAGACCCTGTGTTCATGTTCTCTCTCTCTCTCTCTCTCTCTCTCTCTCTCTCACACACACACACACACACACACACACACACACCGAACTGCTTCAGAATGCTTCATTTGTACCAGGTCTGAGAGCAAAGCAGACTCCAAGGCAGAGGGCCCAGAAGGAGAAGGCGATGGAAAAGAAGAGACCTGGGTGTTAGGTCTGTTTGGACTGGGACAAAAAAAGCCTCAAACTCCTTCCAGCCCCAAACCTCACTCACTGAGCCTTAGCATCTCTCCCTTAAGTTTTGTCCTGCCAGCTGGTAGCTAGCAGCTTTCTCACAAATGGTATGCGATGGGAAAGAAGGGAGGGAAGGACGATGGAGGACGAAAAAGGAAAAATCATCCCACAATGGGGGGAAACCAAAGCAAGCCGGTACGCCTGGAATGGAGAAGAGAGCACCTGGGAACCTCACAAAGCCCAAGAGCCCGCAATAGTTTGCAGCTCAACAAGTGCATTCATCCTTGAGGTGTCCAACTACCTTTTTTTAATGTTTTGGGGTCCAGTTATGCTTGGCAATTGAGTCACCACAAACTCAAGTGTGTAGCGGACTTTGTGACCTGCCTTGGTTTGAATCGAGAGGCCAAAGGCCCTCAGAGCAAGCTGGTGAACCTCAGGCTGCCCCACACTCAGATACGGCACCCCACCCCATAGCTGCATTTCTGTGCCACACAGTATTTCTGGCCGGACACCTGTGGCCTGTCACCAGCTTACCAACGTCACACAGCATTAAAGTGGTAGGGAGGGGTGATGGGGTAGCACAGGTGGGATCACACACCCACACAATAGCAAAAGACTTCACACGACAACACGCATATGCCTCTCTTAAGTCCTAACCCTATAGCCTCTTGTGCTCTTATCAGCCAGCACCATCCAACACGAAGTTCCATTTGACTCCGACTTTTCCCTCTTGAGAAATTTAAGGCTGGCAGAGAAGTTCTCGGCAACTTGAAACTTGGCTCCCAGCACCTTAAGGAATCACCCATGCTTTGGCTAATATTTGACAACGTTCACCAGCACGCACCCTCCTGCTGCTCTCAAAAACTCCCCCTCTGCCTCCACCCATCAAAACTGCCCATTCCACTCAAAGACCCCCAGCAGCCCCCAGCACAGATGGTAGCTAACAAGAGACAAGGCGGTCAACATACTGGCTGAGATTAGCTATCAAATAACCCTGCATTGAAAGCTTTCTTCTAAAAGGGACAGAGGTCAGATGGGAGAGGTCAAAGGTGAAGCCCTGTCAGGTTGGGAAGTCACAGTCAATGTGGGAGCCTTTTTCATTTCAGGAAACTACTGGGCAGGTAGAGTTAATTAGCCAAAGTGACGACATACTCCTCTCTCCCCCCCCCACTTTCTTAGCCAAGAAACCCAGTCCCAGGAATTGCGAGGCAGCAAGAAACTACCCAGGCTGCCCCTTTCCAGAGGTCAAAGGGCTGAACATCTAACTACCAGACTCTGCTGCAACAGCTCATTCCACACGGTCCATGTCAGGAGCACGAAGCAGGTGCACGCCCACAGGCAACACACTTGAGACCGCTTGTGGAAGTGAGTCCATTTGCACACTGCACTTCCCTGGGTGGGACTGTGGGAGGGGGTGGGACCAGCGGCGGCATTCAGCCAGCACGCTGGGCAGGACTTACCTTTGAGCGGCAGAACGCGCGGTGATGCAACAGGCGGACTGCCACTCAAAGGTAAGTCCCACCCAGCGTACCGGCTGAATGCCACCGCTGGGTGGGACTACAAGACACCAAGGAAGAAGGTCAATTTGCAGCGCCTTCCAAAATAAATACAGTGGGATTCAATGCTCTGTGGGTGTACCAGGCCCTGACGCCCCAGAGCAGTGGTTCTCAAAACGTTTTAGCACCAGGACCCACTTTTTAGGGTGACAGCCTGTCCAGGACCCACCGGAAGTGATGTCATGCCCGAAAGTGCCGTCACTGTGACCCCAGAGCCTGCTGCTTTCCTGAGAATGCAGCAATCAGCTGGGCAGTTTCTCAGCCGTTTTCCAAGAGCAAAGTGAGTCAGAAAAGAAAGAAAGAAAGCCTATTTAGGACTTTAACACAAGCAAAACAGCCACACAGCCTTCCCCCTTTCCAGCATCCCATCTTCCCATATTTTCAATATGGCTGCCTTCTAGGTGCTTCACGGCCCACATGAAACTGACTTGTGACCCACTGGTTGGTCCCAACCCACAGTTTGGAAACCACTGCCATGGAGCAAGGTGGGGTCCGGAGGGGGGGAGGAGGACAGGATAAGAAAGAGCTAGATAATTAAACAGATGCACCTTTGCTAGACTTTACCACTGCTGGTTATGAAATACTATTGGAAGCACATAAAAAAACCCAGAAAGCAGCAGTTGGACCTCAAGGCCTAACGCTCTTCTGCAATAGGCATCTTTCCTCCAAACACCTCCTGCTACACTTAAAACCAACCACCACCACAGGAGAGGGATCTGGTGGCCCCATCGCCCAGTTCGCAGGCAGGCCACCGAAACGGAGTGCGGGCCTGAGGAAGCGGAGAAGCCTCCCCAGGCGAGCCTCTGCCCTCCACCCTCTGCCAGGCAGACCCTGAGCCAGGAGCAGGCAGGCGCCAGACCCAGGAGCTTCCCCCGTCACTCACTCAGACTCTGCAGCAAGGAGGACCAGGTCTTCATCTCCAGCATGGTGCCCCGGAGGCCGCAGGGACGACGGGGCCAGACCTACGCAGCCGCCCGCGGCATGGCGACCCCACCGGTGACCCTGCCGGCGCCCTCGGGAACGGGGTCACTGCCAAAGAGAGGGCTCCCTTGGCACGCTCAAGGCCCGCAGCAGGGCGCGCGGGGAGGGGAGAAAGTCGCCTGGGACTGGCAGGGAGCGGAGGCGGGCTCAGGGTGCCAGCAGCAGCTGCTGGCGGGATCCTGGTGCAGGCAGGGAGCCAGCTCCGTGCGCTGAGAGAGGCTCACTCTTCGATTCCCCTTTTAGCGCGCGCCGCCGGCTGCCTCTCTCTCTCTCTCTCTCTCTCTCTCTCTCTTTCTCTCTCCCCCCTCCCTTCCTCCCGCCCTCCCCCCTGTGTTCCAGGGTATGTCCTGAGTCGAGGGAGCTTTTGCTCCCCCGCCCGCCCGCCGGGCCCCCCTCCGCTGCCTGGCTGCCTCCTCTGCCTCGCACTTGATAGCAGCCTTGTCAAGACTGCTGAGTTGTGGCCGACCCCTCACCCGCAGCTGCTAATTAAGGCTCCACAGTGACAGTTCAAGTGGCTCGCCTGAAGTCTGCAGCAGCAAAGCGTCTAATTGGAGAAGCTTTTTCATTTCTCAATTGCAGGCGCGCTGGATGCCCTCCCCCCCCCCCGCGCGCTTTTTTGCTTTAAACTCCAGGCCCAGTCGAACAGAGCCTCTCCATTTGCCGGTGGGAAGGAGGAGAGCGACACGGGGAAGGTGGGAGGGGGCTCGGCTGGGGGGAGGGCAGGAGATAAGTGCCGGGGAAGAGAGGGAAGGCGGGCGAGGAGGCAGCCCTCCTTCTGAGCCCTCATTAGAGCTGAAACACATACGAACCCCAAGCTCCACGGCAGGAGGAGACGTGTGGCCTCCCAGCAAGCTGGGCACAACTTCCCATGCACGCCCATTCAAATGAGCTCACCAGACTCACAGCACATCACACCAGGCGGGACCACAGCCCAAAAGGACACACATTTGGACACACGCCTGCCACGGCAATCACATCTCTGTGCCGTGACTGCTCCGCCTAATGGCCCTGGTCCTTCGCTCTAATCACCTCTCCAACACACCATTTCCAAGAAATGGCACTGAGGTGGAGGTACTTCAGAATCCTTTCACTCTGGGCATGCTCAGAAGTGCTCTCCTTTTTAAAAAAAAATTTTTTTTCACATCCTCCGAAGTGAACACAAAGTAATTTACAGGAGCGCAAATTAAGAGCAGTCACCATTTGATAACACCATCTCCAGCAGTGTGACACTAATCCAAGTTGGCTTTCGCAAGACAAAGAGCGGGAGAAAAGTGCCCCTTCCTTATGCTTGGAACCAGCTTGTGGAACACCTGTGGGACGGTGCTCCTTGCTCACTTCCTTCAAACCCCTTCTCAAAGCCCTCGTTTTCCACAAATCCTTTGGCCGTGTGCCTTCTTGGTCCTCTTCCTGCCTATAACTAGCTAGGGATGAGCACCTGAAGTAATTGCACATGCTCCACCTGTTCACCTCTGCCCTCCCTCCTCTCGGCAATAAGTAGTTCGATAGCATCTTGTGGCAGGGACCTGTCTTCCCAGTCTGCGTAAAAGTAATTCCTGGCCAATGGGAACGTCACCTCTTCCGCGGGGTTCATCATCCGTGGCTACGCTTGCGGCACCTCCACAGCACTTCTACGCTTCCCCCCCCTCCCCATACTTGACTTGGCTACGCTCTTCACATACAGAAAGAGGGTCACGTATTCGAGGAAGTGGGAAGCAGCATTGCTTCCCATCGCGTAAATGCTTTTCCTCTGTCCTGCTGCCGCCTCTCGCCAAGCAGACGTTTGCAAGTTTTCAAGATGACATCAGAATCTGAAAAAGAAGTTTTACCTGGAGTGCGCAACCACCTCTCTTTCAAGCCACCCTCAGGTTGAGTCTATCTGCAGCTTTGACTCTAAGTGGGTCTCCCCTCCACACACAGCTCCGGCTGCCTCCAGAGACGCTTTTGCAGCCCACCAAGGCTACGTGGGTCCTCCTGTGACCTCGGTAGGCTTCCGAATGTCCATTTTGATGCCCCCCCAAAAGTCACTTTTTGGGGGGGGCTGATACAGCCATTCTTTGGCCCACTTGGGGATATGGGAGGATCCGTCAGGACTTGGAGGCCTCAGAAAGCCCTCTGGACCCAACTGGAACAAAGCTCCAGCAAGGCTCAGGGTGGGGGTGGCGGCTAACTTGCGGGTTTAATTACCGCTGTGTGTGTGTGTGTGTGTGTGTGTGTGTGTGTGTGTGTGTGTGTGTGTGTGTGTGTGTGTGTGT
>JAJKFI010000088.1:1810215-1824237 GCA_029204185.1 Lerista edwardsae
TGTGTGTGTGTGTGTGTGTGTGTGTGTGTGTGTGTGTGTGTGTGTGTAACAGCTCGTCACTGGACCCAGGGCTTCCCTCGGGAAGCCTCTGGCCCACCTTCACCCAATTTTCTGTTTGCCGCGGCACGTCCCTGGGAGGTGTACAAAAGTCCACAGCAAAAATGACACCTTTTAGCCTGCCAAAGCACCTACAGCCATGTCTAAGCTGGAGCAAACTGGGTGCAACCAAGTTTGGGACACTGCATTCCCCCCCCCATAAAGACAGGGTGGCCTCTGACTCGGAGACTCCCACGTTGGGGTTCTTTAGCAAGCAGAGCCGAAAAAGACCTGCTGCCAGCCTCCCCATCCCCACCCCCCGCCCGCCAACCCAGCACATTTTCTTAAGGAAACGCTGAGCTTCCCCCCTTCTCACCTCCTCCCATCCTCCCCCCCCCAAGAACCTGACAGATCCATTGTGCGCCGAGGACTCAAGACGCTTTATCAGGGCCGGCGAGACAGCGAGAGCTGTTGTGCTGACCCCATAATCAGTCTGCGGAGAAACAGAAGATGGCTTGTACCGTCCCCCTGGGTCAGAGGACAGAGGAGTCGGCCGCTCTCCTCCAGCCCCGCCAAATTCCTGGGATTCGTGCCCAGTCAGGCAGCTGCTTCCACAGCCGGGGCCGGGGCCCTCTCCTCTTCCCGGCAGACACAATGGGGCAGGTGCTGCACACTGCCCAAGGGTGGGGAGAGGGGGGAAGGGGCACTTGGAGGGCTGCAGCGACACAGCACACTACGGGAAAGCCCTTCCGGGGGGGGGAGGCAGCCCCCCTCCCACTCACAGTCCCTTTGGCCCACAGGCGTGGTGGCAAGAAGCTCCTTCACACAGGGCCCACTGCACAAAACTGCCTCGTGAGGAGCACAGGGGTTGCAGACAAGCCACTTGGCCTGCCGGTCCAGCCAATGCCCCCCCCCCAAGCTGTTACAGGGGCAGAGGAAGCTGCTTTGTCCAGAGCAAGCCCCGTGAACTGTTGACACTGACTGCCAGCAGCTCTCCAGGGCTCTAGGCTGCAGGCCTGCCCTTGCTCGAGCCACACCGTAGGAACCCGGACATTATGGCTTCCAACAGGGATTACAGACATACAACCTTCAAGTGCAAGTATTTTGCTACTCCCGGGGAAGAACCTTTGCTGTCCATTTGTAACTGCAAGAGTCTGGCTAAAGGCCATCGGCAGCTCCAGTCTGCAACACCTGCTCATCCTGAAGCTTCCCTCCCCCCACTGCTCTTGATCAAGGTTCGCCAAAGCAGCAAATATTCATGCTATCCTGTGTTCCACTGCATTATAAGAGGCAGATGCCTCAAATCCCTTCAGGGAACAGCTAATAATTGGATTCACTGTATGAAAAATACGGAGATCCTGGACCACAGAAGCACATGGCCAGATCTGGCTAGGCAACAACAGGTTTTCGCTCTCTCCCACGTTGGAGACTATTCCACAATTCCCATCAAAAGCTGTTTTGTTCTTGGAAGTTCCATTCTTTCTCTAAAATTACAAAGAAAAAAAAAAGTTTCCCAAGCAATGCAAAAGATCTGATTTTGAAATGTTTAAACCAACATTTAAACCAAATGTTTGAATCTCTGCTGTGCACCCACTGGCCTATGCACGCATGCAGACACTGTTTGGACTAGGGCCACAGCACACTATGCTACATGCACACAACCCACACACCGAGGCTAATCAGGAATCAGACCCATCAATTCTTAACATCCCCAACATAAGTAGAAATTCATTCTATTATCAAGTTGGCACCTTCCCACACATACATATATCATTTGAGAACAGCTCTCTCTCTCTCTCTCTCTCTCTCTCTCTCACACACACACACACACACACACACACACACACACACACACACTCACTCACACACACACACACACCCCTCCAGTCTATTTGTACCACATACTGTAACTCACTGGTCTTGCTTCCTCCCCCTCCCAGGACATCTGTGCAAAACAATGCTAGAGTTCTTTGATGCCACCCCGTGACCCCTGCCCCCAACTTCCTCGCTCTCTGAATCGAACGGAAACTAGCCGATTCCCTTAGAGAGAGGACTCTGAACTGGCAGGTGCTGCCAGCTCTCATCAGGAGCAATTCAGCAGATCTGTGGCAGATGCTTCAACCGGCCAAACTGGGTCAGGAGATGCGCGGTCTTTTGCCAGCCTTGTCACTGGAGAGCAGCCTGGCCTTCACCAACGATAGTGGTCAACACCTGGGGGGCTCCTGCCCCCATTTGCCCTCTGGGATTCAGAGTTCCTCTTGGACTGTGGATGCCATTCTTACAAGGAGGAAATCGGGAGAGAGTAAACTGTTAATGGTATGGGAAAACACAGGCTGAAAAGACAGAGTAGCAGCATTTTCAGCATCTCCGCAGAACAGCCTTTCCCCCAAACAGAATAAAACAGGGATTTGCCAGGTCTGACCTCACAGTTTAGCCTGGTCTACACTAGCAGCAGAATTAGGTAGACACACGTTACCTTTATCCGCTGATACAGCTGGATTTGGGAGAGTCTTGCTTGAAGGTTGGTGTATTTTCTTTAAAATACAATACAGGGGAAGGATTCCACAATGGCACACACGCAGCCTTGGAATATCGGGTGAGGTCAGGATTCTTTCTAACTCTGCTCAGCTGCGAAATGACTAGATAGCCTCAAGCAAGTCATTCAGTCTCAACCCGTTTGCCCTCAGTGAAATGAGAACAACAATAAACCAACACTGCATCCGATTGCAAATCAGCTTCCATAAATTGGAGGTTGAGGTTTCAGAACACAGCCCCCCCCACCACCACCTCGAGTCAATCCGCAACTTCCCCATCAGTTCTTTCAATAGCTCATGTGATTAGCTCACTGCGTTTTTTCAAAGTGCAGGAGAACCAGCCGAAGTTATCCTTGGGGCACCTGGAGCTCAAGGACTCCTGGGAAAAAGGAAGGGCATCCAATTCGCCCTACCTACAACCCTATTTTGACAGCAATCAACCTGCAACCCAGAAAAGAGAGACTGCTCTGGGGTGGGGCTGCTGCTTCTGGTGGCAGCAAAAAGAGCAGGCCTGAGATGTAAATTATGTGCCAAGAAGATTTGCTGCAAGTATGGGGGAGGGGCAGCATGACCCGAATGTTGGGGGGGGCAAGGGGACCATCTCCAGCAACCTAGAACTAGAATCAAGCCATTATTCTCACCTCCCAAGTATGTATGTATGTGTGTTTGTTCGTTTGTTTGAAGAATTTATACCCCGCCTTTCCCATGCCAAAGCAAATGCCCAAGGCGGCTTACATGAGCAGGCTGGTCTAAACCACCATATATTTTTTTCAATGGGGTTTTTACAAATCTACAGTATTCTTGTGATCCGCCAATCCTCAGGCCCAGACGTTGCCTTCACTGTGTCGTTCTCTCCTTTGGCTGCCTGCCATCAAGCCTCAGCAGGCAATCGCAAGACAAGCCTGGACAGGTCCTCAAGGTCGTATTCCCTTCTTTGCCGGCTGGCCTCCTCACACACTCCACCGCAACTTTCCCTTGCGGTGAGCTAATCAGCTCCGCTGTACAGCGACTCTGTTCTGCCACCACAGGTACTGCAGCTTGTCACAGCCTGGCAGTCGTCTCCCATCCAAAAGCAAACCGCAGATTTTCCTGCTTAGCTTCAGGCAGTACCAGCAGCTCGACCGTCAGTCCACACCTCCTGGAATAGGCTGGAATAGCTTCATTCTGCATATGGGGGACACAGCTGAGCAGCTCCCTGATTGGCTTCAACTTTTCACCATCCCTCCCCCGCCCGTCACCATGCTCGTGCCTGGAGTGGTGGGGTGGGAGGGCAGCCTCTGGGTGACTGGCAGCTCTAGAAGGATGCCTCCGAGTGCTAATTCTAGCTCTTAGCAACCTCTTGAGAAAAAGAATTTAAAGGGCTCCCGTTCCTCCCGGAGGATGCCTGTTTGCAGCTCAGCAGGGAGGGTGTACACACACACACGCACGCATGCATGCACAGACGCACGCTCATCAGGCACATTACAGGTGCTCAGGTGCTCTCCACAATCCAGTGGTACCTTCTAGCAACTATTAGTTGCGATGGCGATGGAATCCACCATGCTTATAGAGTGATTATGCCATTGAGTTGCTGGGGAGGGGGGAAGCAGGGGAGGGCTGTTGCCGGTTGACCATGGTGCGATACAGGATACTAAGGCAGATGGACCCATGGTCTCATAGATGGACCACAGACCCACAGTTTGGGAACCACTGACATACACAGTATCTTTACATGCTACCCCTGCCACACATGTTTACTCAAAATAAAGCATTTCAGGGTTCAAAATGGGGCACACCTCCAAATTAGCATTCTCTCCGAGTCAAAACTTTGCATGCACAAACACATTGATCCTTGTTTTCCTCCCCAGAGCCATGGTCTCCACAGTAGCCAGCCCTTGTGGCCTCTATTGTCGAGATGCAAGCTCACCCTGGCCTCGATTTGGGACTGGTCCTCCTCTCAAGGTAAAAAAGGTAAAGGTTTCCCCATGCCCGAATGGTCTAGTTGTGACTGACTGTAGGGGGCGGTGCTCATCTCCGTTTCAAAGCCTGTAGAGCCGGTGTTTTGTCCAAGCTTCCGTGGTCATGTGGCCAGCATGACTATATGCCGTAGCGCACAGAACGCCGTTCCCTTCCCACCGAAGTGGTCCTTATTTATCTACTTGCATTTAGGTGCTTTTGAACTGCTAGGTTGGCAGGAGCTGGGACAAGCGACAGGAACTCACTCCGTCACACAGTCTTGAACTCCCAACCTTCCGGTCGGAAAGCCCAGCGGCAGCGGTTTAGCCTGCTGTACCACCACGTCCTTACCCTCTTAAGGTAGCTGCAGCTAAAAGCCAAATCAGCAGGAGGAGGAGAGGGACTCGGTGAAAACTATGGCAATGGTTGCTATGCAACTGCCAACACATTTCAAGCTGGCCAGGAAAGAGCACAAGGGGGTCACTAAACAACCACCCACATCCTTACCCCAGTTTCCCACAGTGGCAGAAGTAGGCTGCTTTGGGGGGGGATTTTATCTGGGTATGAGAAGGAAATCAAGAGGCCCAGGAAGGTGGGGAAAGGGTTGCACCCCATTTCTAACATGAGTACCCCCAGGAACACTGAACACCCACCCCACAGCCTTAACGAAAGTACCGCACCCAGATCTCAGCTTCAAGTTGTGTCTCTTGGGCAGACTCCCCTTTCCTTAGATCCATAGAAGGTAACAATATTTAATATTTAAAAGCAGAGAACGGAACCCACGCGGATAAAAAGATCCCACCTCTCTCTGCGTGTGTGAGACCCGAGAGAGCCACACCACTCGGGATGAGAAAGGCTTCCCATCCAGAAACACTCATGAACAGAATACAGAAACACCACCAGCCTGATATGTCTCCATCATTCTGAAACGAGACAGTCTTTGATTGCAAAGGGTGCTCGACTGGCACACTTGGGTACAAAAGAAACCTGGAGAATGGCTAAACCACCTGTATACAACTCATCAACGAGCTTTTCCAGGACTGAACCAACACGGGGCTGGGGGAGCTTCCTCACCTGGAGTCCAGCGGCAAATTTGGGCGAGTCTGTCAGGTTTCACGTTTGCTGCCCTGCACAGAATTTAGAGGGAATTAAACATGTTCATGGAGGAGATCTGATCTATCAGTAGCTATTAATATTGGGAAGCAGCCTACTTCTGAATGCCAGTGGCTGGTGGAGCACGAGTGGGAGAAGGCCATGACTTCCATGCTGTCTTTGTGGGTTTCATGGAGGCATCTGGCTGGCCAGTGTGGGGAACACAATGTTGAAAGAGATGGACCTGTAGATGGGCTGGATTCAGCGGCGTCATGCAGCCGGAATGCTGGGCAGGAGGAACGGGCGAGCGGCAGCGGGGGCGGGGAAGATGGCGAAACGGACCAGAACGCAACGGGCGGGCTGCCGCTCACCCGTTCCTTCCGCCCAGCGTTCTGGCTGCATGATGCCGCTGGCTGGATTCCTAAAAACTGGAAAAGATGGAGACCAGACAACTGGGACTTTTCCAGTTCCCAGGGGACATACTGTATTTCAACCTCTGCCCCACTTTTCAATGGAAACGAGAAGTCCAAGGAAGACTAACCACAGAACACACAGGACAACGGAACGGGACACAACACAACATGTCCCAATTATCAGCAGGACGCTGGACTGAAAGGGAATTATTTATGCAGCCTTGCGCTCCCTACTTCTGATAAACGTCACCAAGACCGCATTTCCTTTCGAGAAATAAGAGGTGTGGCTTAATTGGGCCCTTCCATGGCCCTTCCAATGCAAAATGCCAAACCAGCTCCCAGATTTTAATCACTGCATCCCTTGGTGAGGAAACCAAATAAATAAATAAACGAAAGGGAGGCTATCAAACATAATCAAATTATGTATGCAAGGAGTCAGACAGCTTGACTCTCTCAAGACGTAATTGTTTTAATTGCAAACCCACATAATGACCAGTTACAAACTGCTCCTGCTCCAAGGATTCGAGTCTCCCCGCCATTCCCCCTCCCCCTTGGATTAAATTCTAATTATCTCTCACCCAAGAAGAGCCCCTATGCTGGGTCAGGCCAAAGGCCCATCTAGTCCAGCTTCCTGTATCTCACAGTGGCCCACCAGCTGCCTCAGGGAGCACACGAGACAACAAGATGCTTGCATCCTGTTGCCACTCCCCTGCACATGGCATTCTGAAATAGCCTACCTTCAATGTTAGGAGGTTGCACAACCCACTGTGGCCTATAGCCCACGATGGACTTTTCCTCCAGAAATCCATCCAGTCCCCTTTTAAAGGCATCTAGGCCAGATGCCATCACCACCTACTGTGGCAATCCTCCTCACGCATCATCAGTCAGGTTTGCCAGGAAGAAACGTGTCTTTTAAAACTGGATCTGGACCAGCTCAGTGGCTTAACGATGGCGCTTCCAGCCACAACGTAACTTCCGGTGGGTCCCAGACAGGTGGTCATTCTAAAAGTGGTCCTGGTCACTGATGTCATGCAGGGGGTACGTGGGGGTACGCGAGTACCAGTTTCTAGGATTACAGCTGGCCCCACCCATTCACCCGCCCACTCGTCGACTCCGCCCTCTGCAACGTTTGAATTTCCTGCACGTTTGAGTTGCCTGCACGTTCTCAGAGCCAGGCAGGCAGGCAGGCAGCGAGCGGAGCCTTGCCTTTCCTTGCCACTGAAAAATGAGTTGCTCTGGGGTTTTAACATGATGCCAGGCCTCCTTCACATGTTCTGGGGCTGCTGTGGAATACTGTTGCAACTGTTGGGTCAGTTTAAAATCATCTGAGGCCTCAAAAAGGGCTTTTTTCATGTCCCTTCCTGCCACAACATTACTTCTGGCTTATGACGTCACTTCTGGTGGGCGGGTCCCGACACGTGCCAATCAAAAGTGAGCACCTGTTCTTAAATCATTTAGATGACACCACTGGTCCTGGTGTAAAAGTTTTGAGAACCACTGCTCTAAACCATCTTGTGAGGTGGCTGGGCTGAGATACAGGGTCTGGGCCAAGGTGCCTTGGGGAGCCTCGTGGCTGAGTGGGGGTCCAAACCTCCGTCTCCCTAAGTCCTGCCACTACGCCACGCTGCCAACCTGGCTCTCGTTCATGCGATGCGATATCCCTGGGTCCAAGACATGAACATCCTGGCGCAACCTGTATGGGGGGGGGGCAGGGAAAACGGCAGCCTACCCAAGCCCTGCCTCAAGTCTCTCCCTCTCAGCCTCCAGCAGCAGCTCTCCAGCAGCCGAAGGCGGGGGAGGGACTTCTTGCCCACCCCTCCTCTCCACACTCAGTGCTAACCTTGCTTGCCCAAGCTCTCCTCATTTCATCAGAGTGAAGAGGAAGAGGGAAGAAAGCACGGCGGGGAGGGGAGGGGAGGGGAGGGGGGAGGAGATAAATGTATGTCTCTCTCGACTCCTGAATCTTCCACTAAATTGCTGTGAAAGGATGATGAGAAATTGCCTTCCTGACCCAAAACCGAAGTTCACAGCTGAACTTCATTACCGCGTTCTCTGGGAAGCCTGGGGAGAGAGGCGGCTGTGCGGCGCGGGAACACCTGTTAGCAGATGCCTCCCTGCAGGAGACACAGCGATGGGCCATGTCCCAGATACAGGGTCCTGCTGGGAGAGGCCAGAAGGAGGAAGGGGCTGCTCCGAGTTTGCCACCCCCCCCCCACTTGGAAGGGGGCTCTGGCCAAAACATAAACAAAAACAGCTCTCCAAATCAGGTAAGGGGCTGATGCCTCCGAGAGAAAAGCCGTCCGCGACGTCTGCCGAGAGCGCCTTCTGCTCAGGGACCCGGGTGCGCTGCTGCTTTTCCAGGGGTTCAGGGAGCTGATCGACAAAGGGGTCTTCTTTGAAGCCTCAGTCTTTGGTCTCCGGCCAGCCCAGGCTGCTGTACAAATGGCCAGACTACAGGTCTTGACTCTGGCAGTCCCGAGCACCTGCCTAGGAAACTGCATTACGCCGAGTCAGACCTTTGGTCTACGCACCCCAGTATTGTTTTACTCCGACGGCCAGAAGCTCTCCGGGGTCTCAGGGAGACAGATGTGCTCCCACCATCATCCACTACCTAAGGTATTTTTACCTGGGGATCCCAGGGATTGTACCTGGGACACAACGTGCGCACGCTGCTATGAAACAACAGTACAGGTACAGGGCAAACACCTCTGTTTGGTCAACCTCGACATGCACCCCCCAAAGTCACAGCTGAGCCCAGCACAAGTCACTGTTGCTGGCACACAGAAAGGAGGGTATGGAACAGTGTGACAAGAAGCATGGCTAAGGCCCCACAGCAGAACCCAGGCATCTCTGGCTGAGAGATCGCAAGCAGCCACGCTGGAGAAGTTCTTCTTCCAAGGTCTTGGAGAGCTGCCATCAGTCAGGCCACCCTGACGTTCTACCCCAGAAGAACAGTGAACCTTCTCTGCCCTTACCAGACAGGACCATCGGCAGCCACTGACCTCTGCCCCTGCCACATGGAAAACCTTATATTTGAAAACAATCCATCTTTAGGGCTTTGAGCAGCACAAAAAAATTCCTTGCACTCTGATCGATCCATCCATCATCGTCTTCTGCTGAACTCTCTGCTCCGACGACTGCGGCAGAACAGCCTGCAGAGGTCGGTGTGGCAGGCACACACAGCAACCCCTGCCATCGGCAGGACTTGGCAAGATGGAGCCTGAACCAGCCAGAGCCAAGCTCTTCCAGAGCCGCTCCTTCTCCCGCTCCCCGCCCCCCCTCTCCTCACCAGCCCCCCCTCCCTGCATCACGGAACAGGTGCCTGCAGGCTGAACACACTGAGGAAATACAAAGCAAGCCACAGCCCCATTTCCTCAGCAATTTTCTCTCTTCTTTTTATTGACAAACAGGCTGTTCTTTGCAGGTGATGATGGAAAGGCCGCTGTGCAGGAGCTCTGAAGCAGATGATGGTGGGGGGGGGGGAGAGATATTGCTGGCCCTTCTTCATCCTAGCACCATTCATCCTCCTTATTCTTTCTGGTGTGCCCAGAGGGAATGAGGAGGAGATAAAGGGATTGTGTACCAGTTCTCCGGGTATAGGGACAGGTCTCGGAGTACACAACAGCAGCCACAAGACAGCTACCAGAGGCCGTGGGGTGGATCAGTTGCATTTCCGATACTGCTTACCTTCTTTTTCTACAGAAACACCACACAAGATTTTTAGTTTGAAAAACAGGCTTGGCTTTGCCAAAAGGGAGGCTCAAGCTGGGTCCCGGGTCAAAGTTTCCCTCCCTCTCCTCATTCGGAGGAGGAAAAAAGCCTGCAAGATGCCAAGACGAATAGCCGTTCTTTGCATTCTCAGGCCCTCAGGGAGCTGGTCCGTTCAGAAGCACGAGGAAGCATCTCTTCCCCCACCTAAGATCCCACAGGATGCAGAAAGAAAACACAAGCAAGGTTGAGGCATCCTCTTTTCTGTTGGGAGAGCAATGCACTGAGTGTTGCCGTTTTGCCACTCGCTCTGTTCCCAGTAGCCAATGGTTACTCTTTCCCACAGGGGTAACAAGGCACTTAAAGGGGGCCTGGAATTGGGTCCAAACCAGTGATGTCATGCAGGGGGTACGCGGGGGTACGCGAGTACCGGTTTCTAGGATTACAGTTGGCCCCGCCCATTCGCCCACCCACTCGTTGACTCCGCCCCCTGCAACATTTGAATTTCCTGCACGTTTGAGTTGCCTGCACGTTCACAGAGCCAGGCAGGCAGGCAGGCAGGCAGTGAGCGGAGCCTTGCCTTGCCTTGCCACTGAAAAATGAGCTGCTCTGGGGTTTTGGAACTGTTGGGTCACTTTAACACGATGCCAGGCCTCCTTAACGTGTTCTGGGGGTGCTGTGGAATACTGTTGCAACTGTTGGGACAGTTTAAAATTGTCTGAGGCCTCAAAAAGGGCTTTTTTCATGTCACTTCTTGCCACGACATCACTTCCGGTGGGCAGGTCCCGACATGTGCCAATCAAAAGTGAGTACCTGTTCTTAAATCATTTGGATGACACCACTGGTCCAAACCCAATTTGGGGAGCCCCAGAGCCTTGGCAGACTGCCAGGAAGCACCACCGGCTGGCCTGCTCTCCCTCCTTCCCGTCTAGCTCTGCAGAACCAGCCCTCCGAAGGGTCCTGCCTTTTCCCCATGGAGAATGAGGCGGCACCCGAGAGATGCCGCCCATCAGCACGACCCAACAAAAAGGAGCCTGCGCAGCCACCCTGCGGCGCCCAGGAAGGCGCGGGCCCATCGTTAGTGCGGGCGCCAAACCCAAAGCGGCTGCTCCGATCGCGGCAATCCAATAAAAGTACCACTTGTCTATTTATCATCCGCGGGGCTTTTTATCACAGCAGCAGATGGCTGCTACCTTTGGAACGAGCAGCAGCTTGCTGGCACCGACGGGTCTCCTGCCTGCTTTGCAGACGCAGCTGAGCTTGGCAGATCCGGCCCCTGCACCTGTGAGGCAGCGGCAGACACAGCCGACCGCTCCAGCTCGCCCTGCCACGCAGGCCCTGAACGTGGCAGGGTGCGTGTGTGCGTGTGTGTGTGTGAGAGAGAGAGAGACAGCCAGCATGATTACGGGCTAAGCACTCATGATTCCAGGGCTGCGACACCACCCACTCAAAGGCCAAGGCCTCCCACGCAGCCGAGGCCTCCGCGTTCTGCTGCACACGGAGCTTCTCTACGGCGCGAGCAGACGACCAACCCCTGCCCAGAAGCAGCACTCGCCCTGCCCACCCCCACCGACACGCCAGCAGCAGCCGCTGCCGGAACAGCTGCTCCCTGGCCTGAAACTGCCCCCGGGTGGCAAGCGCTTGCATTCAGAACTCGGCAGCGGGACCTCCGGTCAGGCTGAGCCAAAAGGAGAGGAGGGCCAGGAGCCGAGAAACGAGAGGAGACGCAGGCGCTGCTGCCTACGTGTTTCAGAGGAGGAAGGGGCGAGCACACCTGATGAGTCAGTCGTCGCAGGAGGCGGAGGAGAGGGGCCAGGAGCAGCGGGCCAGGTCGCAACACGGAATGCGTCAGCATTGCAGGAGCCGGGGAAGCACTGCGGGGGCTTAATGAAGAGGTGACACACTTGCAGCCGAGAAAAGGCAGCCAGGCGGGCAGGGAGCTCGGGAACAGCGCAAAGCCACCGAGCGCTGCCACGCCACGCAGGGGGCCCTGCAGCGCCGTCCTTGTCGCTTCAACTGGGTACAGCATCCAATGCAATTCATCCCGAATATATACACACACCACGTTACAAAACGTGTTCCCAAGTGAGTGCGCACACACCTCTCTAGGCCCGGCAGGCTGCACAACCTCTCTCACTCTCTCTCTCGACCCTCACTCACGCATGCAAAGTTGTGATCCCAAAGTGACCTCTGCACACATACAGCTGGCTGCAGCCTGCATGCATGCATGCACGCACGTGCACACATTTATTCTGCACTCCAAGAAGCTAGTTTTCCCAGAATGGGCATCGTGGAAATACAGGCAGCCATGCAGGACATGGACAGCGCACTTCCAAAGCACTCAGCTACCCAGGGACAGGCTTGCATTAAGAAGCTCTAACTGGCTTCTGGCCAAGTCTTTAACAGATAACAGTTGACATTCTTTGCCTACAGGCATGAGGACTAATAGCTTACCTTAACATTAAAACACACCCAACCCTTGCAATTTTCAACATTCAGAATAAAATACCAGAGTCTGACTTTGGTAGCAAAAAAATCTGTTGTGCAGAGAGACTATCCCTTTTTTCCCCAGAAGCAGATCCTAGCACACCTTTAATTTCCAGCTGAAGTAATATCCCAGACCTGAGTAATATCCCACTGCCTCCCAAGGGAGAAAGGCCCAAGGACACGGCATGGGCTTGTGTCTCCCAGGTGCCTCTTTAAGGGAAGAGGGTGGTCTCAAAACGATCAAGGAATGACTGGCCCAAGGAGGTGGGGTAGGGGGGAAGAGATTGGGTGCGTTTGAAACGCACAGCCGAGGCCGGGCAGGAGTCTCCAAGCAGGAGGTGAAGACAACCTCTGAAGCCTCACTCGGCGCCTTGGCTGGCATGGAGACAACTCTCCTTGCCGACTACAAAGCGCAGCAATTCTCCCCGCTGATTCTTCCCCCTCCGCCTCCTCCCCCCTGCCTGCCTCTCCTTCCTTCTCGTGCTCATGTTTCTTTCTTTTTAATTCCCCCCCCCAAAGCTCCTCAGAACAAAAAGTACACTCTCTACCTCTACAGTACAAACCCACTGCCATCTGTGCGCCAACGAGCAGCAAACAGCCGGAGACGCGGAGCAGTCCCTCGCCTCTCCTCCCCCCCCCCCCCCCGGCGGGTGGTGGCGGGGGGAGGCCAGGCGCATCCTGACGCCCCCCCCCCCGCAATGCATCCATACATCACATGGCCTCACGGAGAGCGAGTCCCCCGGTGGCCTTCATGCCCAACCACCACCACCCCTGCTGGCCACTCACCCACATCCACCGGCCCTCTTCCCCAGAGCACACTTGTTTATCTGACATATCCAGCAAGCAGCTTTCCCCCCCCCGCCCGCTCCCCCAGCTCATTATTCCAGATGCCAACAAAGAGCTTCTTCCCCTGCCATGACTTCTGAACTGTCTCGACCTCTGCTGCCCTCTGACCTCCGACTTCCAACCTCAGGGGGCATTTGCTTTCTTAGAAGCTGAAAAAGGAGCAATAAATCAAATCGACATGACAAGCGAAGGCTGGAGGGCGGGCACCGTCCTCCCCTTGTCTAGCGCTAAATAGAGCCATCTCTCCGCCGTGTTTTGCCGCTTGGAGGGAGGAGCGAGGGAGGGAGGCGTGCAAATCAGCAGAAATCGGCCTGTAGATTGTCATTTCGTTCGCACACTCATGGTACACGTGTGAGTGCCACGATTCAGGCTGATCAATCAACGAGCCTATTGATTACATCACAATGAGGTTATATCTCTCCAAACTCTCAACTCAGGCCTTTCTGAGAATTACCCAGGAACTGCCAGGTAACCGATGATTGTTTTTTAATGGATGGAAGCGCAGCCTCCACAACAAAGGGGGGTTGAAATGTGAAAAAGCAAGGAGAGCAGGGTTTGCTCAAGAGGCCTGCCGGGGATGTGTCTCGCAATGGGGAAAAAACATTCAGACACAGACACACATTTGGACATAAATGTAAACAAGGACCAAATGTGCTCTTCTTATTTGTGCACAAGCAACAGCTCTCCCCGAATCATTGCACCAGTCTGTAGATGTTAAATCTGAGGGAAACACAGTCCCAGCCCACTGTATGGTCTAGGACAGGGGTTCCCAAACATTTTAGAATCGGGACCCACCAGTTGTGTCATCTAAATGATTTAAGAACAGGTACTCACTTTTGATTAGCACGTGTCGGGACCCGCCCACCGGAAGTGACATCATAAGCCGGAAGTGATGTCGTGGCAGGAAGGGACATGAAAAAAGCCCTTTTTGAGGCCTCAGACAATTTTAAACTGACCCAACAGTTGCAACA
>JAJKFI010000088.1:1824247-1841930 GCA_029204185.1 Lerista edwardsae
CCCAGAACATGTTGGGGGTGTTGGGTCACTTTAACATGATGCCAGGCCTCCTTGCCTGGCATCATGTTAAAGTGACCCAACAGTCCCAAAACCCCAGAGCAGCTCATTTTTCAGTGGCAAGGAATAGAAAGGAAAGGCTCCGCTTGCTTGCTGCCTGCCTGGCTCTGAGAACATGCAGGCAACTAAAACATGCAGGAAATTCAAACGTTGCAGAGGGCGAAGTCGACAAGTGGGTGGGCGAATGGGCGGGGCCAGCCGTAATCCTAGAAACCGGTACTCGCGTACCCCCGCGTACCCCCTGCATGACATCACTGGGACCCACTTTTCAAAACGACACTCTTATCAGGACCCACCTAACTTAACGAGACTTCAAAGTATAACCTTGCCAGCAGCTCAAGCCTCTGTTTTTAGCCTTTACACTATAGTAAGGGGGCTCTATTTCGGTGGTCTTGCTTTTTCCTGGCCTGGCCTTTGAAGTGGACTGAGGCACAGTCGCCTACCCCTGAATGTGCAGCTCAGTTTCACTTTCCATAGATATGTTTTTCCTTATCAGTTTGGAGAAGGGGAAACTTCCTTGAGTGTTTTTTGGGAACTACATGCATAGGAACAGGACCATTCTGGTGGCCTTGCATTCCCCTTGCCTGGCCTTTGAGGTGGACCAAGGCGCCAAGCCAATCAAGGACAGGTGCCGGGCTCAGCTTCACTCTCAGCACATCTTCCTTGTCAGTTACCGGCTTGTCCGTTTCAGTTTCGCAACCCGCCAACCATTAGATCAAGTCCCACCACCGGTGGGTCCCGACTCACCGTTTGGGAAACACTGTTCGGAGGTCAGTCATCATCTGCCTCCTTCTCTAAAACCACCAACCGAAAGCAATACAGAGAAGGTTGGGTGGTTGTGAAGGAACCCACATGAAAGGCTACAAACTCCTTTGCAGACAACAACTGATAACTAGCTAATGGGTTCTGCGGAGGGAGGGGTAAAAGTGTGTCCAGTGGCGTCATTCACCCGGTACGCTGGGCGGGACTTTCCTTTGAGCGGCAGTCCGCCTGTTGCGTCACACCGCGTTCCGCGGCATGACGCAACGGGCGGACTGCCGCTCAAAGGTAAGTCCCGCCCAGCGTACCGGGTGAATGACGCCACTGAGCGTGCCCTACAAAGAAGCAGCAACAGCGGTCCGGGTGGGGATTGTCATCCGCAGCACAGCCAAAGTGAGCTGTCCAAAAGGAGCCCGAGACGAGCAGGAACCCGGGAGTGTGGACAGGAGGGGAGGGAAACCTCCACCTCAGCACCCCACCACTGGGACCCTTTGCCAAAGCAGCAGAGCCTCTCGCCTCAGGGCCGCTCTAGCGTTTCACTTTCAAAAACGGGCCCCTCCCTTAGGAAAAGCCCTCCCCAGATCCAGCCTCATCTGCCGCCCAGCCGGATTTCCCCCCCTGCCCAGACCTCCGGCCTGGGCAGCCCCTGCTTGCCTGGCTGCACTCCCGGGGGAGCCGCCAGACGCGGGGAGAGGGCAGGCAGGCCGCCACAGTGCAGCGATCCGCCGGCAGCCAGCGGCAGCAACTAGCAAGGGGGCTGCGGCACTTGAGCCTCCTCCGCTGCTAATGGGAAATTTCATGGGTGTGGCAGCACATCAGCCCACTCAGACGGAGGCCTGCCCGGGAGCCATCTGCCAGCAGGCCAAAAGTCACCGACTCGCAGCCCCCGTTGCTGGGATGGGGCAGCTGGGCTGACCGCCACCATTAAAGAGCAGTTTGCAAAGGCAGATGCCGCACTCCCAGGGCTACCGGGAGGGAGGGGGGGAGCTTGTGCTCCAGCGCACACACCTCCACTCCACTCCACTCCACACCGCCTGGGATGCATTTGCCATCTTAGCTTCTGCTCTGGGCAGGGCGCCACTTGCTCCTTGCGTGGGCAAACAAATTAAAGGCGGCCTTACCCCCTTCACGCAGGCTCAACCCTGTTTCGTGGTGGGATTATGCGGTGGCTAATGAGAGTGTATTTTTGACTCATTAAAATTCATTCTGCATGACTTGGGGCCTAATCTGGGTGAGGCTCCGGAGCGCTTTATTAATAGCGCATTAGTGGGTAATTCATGCGTTCCACTGAAAAATCGCCCTGGCCATGTTGTTCCAAAAGGGGGGGGTTGGAGGGAGCGTGAGGGGGAGCTGCAGGGGGGGCCTGCAGGACCAGGGGGGAGGCAGCACCTCAGCTCCGACTCCCGGCTCCTGCCAAAGCCGCTTCCACCTTCACTTCGCTGCGACAGCAAGGAAACGCGGCAGCCCTTCTGACAACTGCCACCACTCATTAATCTTGACGAGTTTTCTGCTGAATATTCTTCCACGGGCTTTCAAACTGTTCACTAATTGCAATTAATCACTTACCGAAACAGATGTCAGGAACAATGGAATTTGGAAGTCTGGAGGCTTGATAAAGCTGTCAGAGGAGAGAAGGGCTTGGATGTGTGGTTTGCCCGTGCCAGAAAAGGCGCCTGGAACACTCTTCCCCCTCTCCATTTGTTCCGGGGGGGGGAGGGACTAACCTGACCCCTTCTCTGCCTGCAAAGAGCATCTGTCAACCCTAGCTCTGCAGCAAAGCAAAAGGGGGCGGGGGGGGGAGAGAAACAACTCCACATCACATGTGGCCGCCTTGGAAGGGCAGATCTCAAAATGTGACATTTCCCCACACACACACACACACACACACACACCAGCATCTCACCAAACTAGAGAAACAATTTACTCCTTTCTGAGCAGCCTGGGAAACTATACATCAAAGTCCTGTTCTCACAACACGCAAACAGGGAAGGAGGCCTACCTGTCTTCCGCTGCCTGTTGGGGTGGCAGCGGGAGGGTCTACCTGTGCAGGCCAGTATGTGTGCATGGCTCTCTTCCTGCAACTGGGGACCCTCATCCTCCAAGATGCCCAATCGCCCACATACGGGTAGGGGGGAGGCCTGCCAGTGGAACCCCATTTCCTCCTCACGCGCATTTGCTCACCCCACGTATGTTCCAAGAAGAGGGCCAAAGTGTTCGTTTTTGCACACTCAAGGATCAACAGAACCAAAACGCTTTACTTCCTTCGGGGTAAAGCGAAGCCCTTCCTTCAATTTCTCAGTGAGGGCAGGCAAGAGGAAAATCCACAAGGCCTCTCATTCTACAAGGCTCCACAACCCATGTCCCACCAAGACGTTTTTCCTTCAATACACTCTCAAGGAGGCACGCCAGATTTCCTAATAGCTGGATCTTCATTGTCAGGGGAATGCTTTAATCCGTCCACCTATTCTAGACATGACTCCATTAAAAATGGAACAAACTGCAGTCGTGTTTTGCTCAACTTCCTTTCGAGGCATGATAGGAACAGGGCCCAAACCACAGTGGAGGAGGGAGGGAGGCTAGACTCCTACCCTCATGCGGCTACGGCCAGCAGCGGCATTCAGCCGGTACGCTGGGCGGGAGGAACGGGTGAGCGGCCGCTCGCCCGTAGCTTTCCGCTCCGTTTTGCCGTCTTCCCCGCCCCGTGTCGGCGAAACGGAGCGGAACGGAAAGCTACAGGCGAGCTGCCGCTCACCCATTCCTCCCGCCCAGCGTACTGGCTGAATGCCGCTGCTGGCTACGGCCCCTCACCCTTGGCCTAACGACTAGGACGCAGGAGGAACTGCTCCTTAAAAACTGGCACGGCCGCAGCTAACCCTCTCCTCCAAGACATCGCAATACGTCTATTGATCATGAAAACCCGCAACACTTCCCAGGGGGTCAGTCACGCGCAGGAAGTTCTACAGTACAGCAACACCAGCCCAGAGTCCAGAACAGCACTGCCATTGAGGCACATTCAAGAGGACAACAGGTGGGGAAGGTAGACCACAGACTCCAGAAACAGAGGGGCACTTTCACTCCCAGGAGTGCTTGCAAAACAGAACTGCATTTACCCTGGATGTGCAAGAACATGAGCAGAGCTGGGCTACTCAATCAGTCCAAAAATGGTCCAGCATCCAGTGCATCGTATATTCTTTCCACCAGTGGCCAACCACAGGCGTCAATGGGAAGCCCACCACTGAAGCACAAGGGTGATACACCTCCCCTGGTACCGAGAGACACCATCTCCGAATCTGGGTGTTCCATCTTGCCAACACATCCAGCTGCCACTGCAGGACCTATTGGCATCTTTGCCAGGGGGCTAAATTGCCTAAGGGTGCAATCCTAACCAACTTTCCAGCACTGCCATAGCTATGCCAGTGGGGCATGTGCTGCATCCTGCAGTGGAGTAGTAGTCACAGTGGCTTCTTCAAGGACAGGGAATGTTTGTTCCCTTACTTCGGAGCTGCATTGCCCTTACCCCAGTGCTGGAAAGTTGGTTAGGATTGCGCCCCAAGTCTAATATGTCTTGAAAGACTAATGAGAACCTGGCTACAACATTAGACCGGCTTTGAACCATTTGGGAAACTATTACTAGCTGAAAAATTACTAGTTGACGGATGAGACGAGAAAAAGTAATCTGGAATGCAGACTATCAACAGTCGCAGCTGCTCACCCCATCCTTCTCTGCCCACATCAACGCAGCCCTTTGACTCATCTCAGCTCTCATTATCTTCCTGACTCTCCAAGTCTACATGACCTGCAAGTTTGAATTTTAGCCTGCAGGAAACTGGCCCCTCTTGCATTGTCATAGCCCCAGCAATTCACAAGCAGCCCAAGGAACTGCAATGCAGAGTGAAGTTTCTAAGCTGCCCCCTAGTGCTGACAGGCTTGGAGTGCTACCCAACTCCACAAATATTCCGCCTTAAGATTCCCACAGCACCGAGCACTGCAAAAAACAAGTTCACGCTCCGCTGAACCATGTTCAGAAAGGAACCTCACCTCAGGTCCCGCAATAAAGGAGGAAAAGCAAGGAGGGGCAAGAATGACAAATGATGCCACCTGCAGACCCCTGAAACACAAGCAAATCTTCTGCTGCTGTCTCCAAAGGGATTGCGGGACTTCAGCTTCAGGGGCATTCAACGGAAACTCTAGACCAGTGATGGCGAACCTATGACAAGCGTGTCAAAGGTGACACACCACAACATTTGGGGTGACACACCAGTGTTCACCAACACCTGACAAAAATTGAGTTTATTTTACTTATTTTTTTCATTTTTTGCAATTATTTGATGTTTGTTTATAGAATACATAGCATCACACATGATTGGACTGTATTTTTTTGTTTCAATAGATGAACATAAAGAAGTGTTTCTCTTTTGTCTGGGAGGGGGATTGACACGCCAGCAGAGTCAAATTAAGCATGTTCCAAAGTTTCAACACGCTGAGCCCAAAAGGTTGGCCACCACTGCTCTAGACACTCTTGCCAACAACACTGAAACAGCAGCTCTGACCTGGCCCCTTCACCCTGTCTTCAGGAAGTGTTCTGTTTGCTTTGCCTCACGGCTCTCTCTGCACTCGGCTCCCCCTGGCACCAAGGCAGGGCAACAGAACCATCATGGCATGCATGCCATGGGGTGGCTGCAAGCATTTGTCCCTCAGGTGGTTCCCCGGCCTCAGCACTTGCTAGTAACTTCCTGCAACGAATGGCGAACCAGCTGTGACCCAGCGACTTTTTTATTAGGTATCTGCAATGCAACCATCTGCATGCTTATCATGCAATATCAGATAATGCAGTAGTATAATATCACCAAATAATGTACATTCAAAATTAAATCTAAAGAACATTAATATTACAGCTGTTATCTACCTAACATGCCCGCCCACCTCATATCCACCATCACTGGACATTTCAACAGCATAACCAGAAGTAATATTAACTTTTACAGGCTACCATAACATCACCCAAATTAAATAAATACTGTGCATCTTTTACATAAACAAAATTAACAACATTAAATTAAAAACAGAAATCATCTAATATAATTTTAGTTTACTATGAAACACTGTTTATGCAATCAAATGATGAGCCAATCCAGCCATCTCCTCATCAGCAGGCAGTTCTGAAATGCCTCTGTCCTTCCTCTCTCGATAGGTATCGCCTGCTCATGTTAAGCCTGCCTAAAAGACTGTATTCCTTGGCCAATTTCCAGGGCTTTCCAGTTCAGCAACGTTATGCATTTGGCTAAGAGGCTGGTTCTACAAAGCCATGCTTGTTGTCCTTATGACATCCTCCACTGCAAAGGGACATCCGATGTGCTCTATAAACCACATAAACAAAGGCTATATTCCATGCAATATTTACAGCACAACCCCATACGTGTCTACTCAGAAGTAAGCCCCACTTAGTTCAGTGGGACATTCCCAAGTAAGCATGTCCAGAATCTCAGCCTCAGTCGCATATTCATAAGGCAAAGACTTTCTTCCAAAGTGAAGAAACAATGCTATAATCCCAGAAAAGATTACAATGATCACCTCCTGAAGCATTACATCCCCAGCAAATGATGCAGATAGATGTCCAATTTTTGAAAAAATAAGGTATAGGAATCCAATGTATTTGAATTATTTTCTCCCCAAATTCTCATATTTTGTGCACCCGCAAGGATTAGCTAATCCTTCTTCACCCAGATTAGCTAATCCTGAAAAGATCCAGGGAACGCACTCTCTCACCTTGCAAATTTAAACACACGAATGGTGAACAGGGATTCTAATCATAATTCAAATACTAGACGAGACAAGACCAACGTCAGGTCACAATGATGCTCTAGGAGCAGCAAACTGGGATGAATCTGAACCAATTATCTGGCCTTGCACTGGTCTGGTTCCAAAAACCTTGAGGTCATTAAAAAGGCACAACTCGGGGCTGGGACCAGAACTCAGTGACTTATAGCCCAGTCCTATACTATGCTGGATAAGGAGGCTGGGAGACCTGCACAGTGCAGGAGGCAGCTGAAGGCTGCCTCAAGGTAAGGGGATATTTCCCCCTTACCTCCAGATAAACACCAGCAGCCCAATAGGGCTTCTCAGATCTGCACCAGCGAAATCGCCAGCACAAATCCGAGAGGCCTGGGTAGGGCTGACCGCGCCAGGGGTCAGGATCCAGCAGGACCAGGTTTGAGCCTTACACACCTGATCTGCACGTAGAAGGTCTCGGGTTCAGCATCTCCAGGGAGGCTGGAAAAGATCTCTCTCTCTCTGCTTGCATTCCTGGGGAGCGGCTGGCAGCCAAAGCAGGCAAATCCTAAGCCAGAGAAGCCACGGGTCTCCGCAGGCAGCTTGTTAAGTTCATTACCCGGAGGGGGTCCCTAGGAATTCTGCAGGCTTCTTCACAGACACAGCAGAGAGACGGAAAATAAGGGGCATGGCATATAGAACAGGACGTATTCAGAATAAAAACAAAACTCATTGTTAGAAAGCTCATTTCTCCAGCAAACAGCACCCATAAAGGGGGGGCAGTACCTCATATGCTGAAACATACCACTCTAAAGAAGGGGGCTTCCTGCAGCCCCCCCCCACACACACGCATTTGTAGAAAATGCACATTGCCCATCTCCTGTTCCATATGCATGACTTTGTGGGGTGATGATTTTGCCACTGATGGCAGCAAGCGACAGATGCGCAGAGAGGACTAGGAAAAAAAAAGGCACCCAAATGCTGCTTCCCTCGTTACACTCCACTAGAGAAATGATAGCCGGATACGGGCAGGAGCATCTGGCGGCAGCGCAGCGCGTGTGGAACCAGACTGCCTGTTAGTGTGCGGGAAGGGAAGATTAGAGATTCTTGGGGACAAACGAAGCAGGTGTTCGCACGCAGCCTGCTCGGAATAATTACTCGGAGGCTGCTTTTAGAGAGCTTCAGGGAGGGAGGGAGAGGGAGGGAGGAAGGCACAAACCTGAAAGGTGGGCCTAGGGCTGATACCTAGCGGCATCATGCAGCCGGAACGCTGGGCGGGAGGAACGGGCGAGCAGCGTTGCGTTCCGGTCCATTTCGCCGTCTTCCCCGCCCCCGCGGGCTGCCGCTCACCCGTTCCTCCCACCCAGCGTTCCGGCTGCATGACACCACTGCCCTAAAGCTGCCACACCCAGGATGTGGAATGAAGAATCAGGCTCCCATTTTCCTAGGAATATCATCATACACCTGAGGAATCCAAAACATATAGTTTGTTCCCTATAGACCAAGCATTGAAAAGCCACAGCAAATCCTTAAAAACTTGAAAAATCCTCCATCCCTGCTTAGCTCTTAAACACAAATGCAAGGCCCTCCTCTCCAGAAATGCAGTAATGGCAGAAAATACAGTATAAGGCCCTGTAATAGCAGGAAGCACACTTTCTAACTTTTCTTCCCTAGTCATCGCTAAATCTCACCACCCATCTGTCTACATTCAGATGTAAAATGCAATCTACTCTTGAATGATCAAAAGCACTGTTTAAGATGAAGCTTTCAAGGCAGTCCTGAATGAACTGCAAGCTCTTTTTAGAATACCAAAATTGAAGTTCTCATTTCATTCAGAAAGCTAAGCTGCTAGCCCTCGTGATTGCAAAGAGAGATATTTGAAAATGTGAAAAAGAGAAAAACAAACCTGCCTATGAGATGTTAAAACAAAGAAGTGGGTAAAACTTAACAATGTTTTTCCGACTTCCGAGGTTTCCAGGGTAGTTCTTCTGGCCAAGCCTTGCACATCTGGATGGCAGAAGTAAGCATCAGAAGGGGGAAAAAAACACTTTTGAAAAGCACCTGCTTCTGTAAATTAGAGCCACCTGGCCTTGTCTCAGCAGGACTCTTTTGGCACCTGCCTCACTGCATAAAAACAGAGGTGCAAACTTTGCAAATCACAGGCAACCTCAAAGGCACAGATTGCATCAGCTGTGGCCCTCCAGTGCAGGATTTCATTTGATGCAATGGAAGTGGTGACGACCTAAAAGCCCCACCCCAGCACCTCTCCAGGGGTATCCAAACTGCACGGCCAGGTACGCAACGCCCCTTGTATTTTAGGTCAGCAATTGGTTGCCATGAGCAGGTGACTCCCTTTGAAACAGCCAATGCAATGGCAGTTACAGAGTCGTTCGTTCCTCAGTCAGCAAGCAGATGGGCATGCTCACACCCCAAGATTTCTGTGGCCAAATGCCAAAGAGAAGGGATTTTTTCCCCCTCCTTTTGTTTTGTGTTTTAAACATCCATGCAGGCTCAATATTTGCTTTGGATTTGCAAGCCCAGATAAGACTGGGGTAGCTGCCGACGAGGGGAGGGCAGGTTGCCCAGCTGGGTGAATGATTAGCGCACATGCAAAACCTTCTCTAGGTGAGACAGCAGAAGCAATGGCCACAATTTCAGAGAGGCAAACAAGCCCTGCTTCTCTTCCCATCAGCCTTGCCTGGTGCAAAAATAAGCGCCCCTTATTTATTTAGCTCCTCCAAGAATCCCCCCCCTCGGCTCCCAAACATAGTCTTTTACTGTCAAGCAACAGTAGAAGCCTTTATATACAGAGGAAAAACACAAGCCTGACAGCTACCCAGGCACGATCATCTTTTATTCATGCCCGTCATATAAACTGTATTACCTCGGAAACAAAAGCATTTAACCCGTCACTGCCTGGGGCTGTTGAGGCCGCAGCAGGAGGGAAGGGGGGCAAGGCAAGCACGAAGGCATCTAGGACTGAAAGGCCAAGAAGAAGAGGCGGAAAGCTCGAGGCCAGGTCAACACAGGACTGCACGTAAAACAGAGGCGGCAGGGCCAGTCCCATCATCAGTAGACTTCACACCTGTGACCCAATCAACAGCAATTGCTGGTCTTTATTTTTTTAAAAGCTTTTGGAATAATTTTAAATTTGACTTAATTTGTGCATTTTCATATCACGTTGCCTACCTCCAGCCTCTGAAGTTGAGGAGGAGAGAAACCTCGACACAGGAACCAAGTGCCAGAACACACAACCAGCCAGAAAGAAACTGATTTGCAGGGTGCACTTGGCCCAGGAGTACGACACACACACACACACACACACACACACACACACACACACACACTTGGGTTGACCAAACCTGAACCTTGGCTGCAGCTCTTCCCAAAACTGCTGAATCAGACCAAGGTGGGTCTCTCCAGAGCAACATCCTGCTCAGTTTCCCCCAGCAGCCACCCAAAGCCTCCAGGCCGCCCACAAGCAGAGCAGGAAAGCAACAGCCCTGCCCCAACTGATTCTCGGAGGGATAACCTAGGCATTGCTAACTACACGGGTGCTTGTAAGAACGTAACAGGCAGCCTTGCTGAGGCAGGCCCCAAGCTCATCTGGTCGGCTCTTTCCCACTGTGGCCAAACTTCCTGGAAGCCCCCAAACAGGGTGGGCTGCTGACCACCTCTTTCCGCCGCTGCTCCTCAGACGTACACTTCCTCTGAACATGGCCCTCTTCCCAGGGGCAGAGGCGTCATGCAGCCGGAACGCTGGGTGGGAGGGACGGGTGAGCGGCAGCCTGCCCATTGCGTACCGCTCCATTTCGCCGTCTTCCCCGCCCCCGAGGCAGGGAAGACGGCAAAACGGAGCGGTACGCAACGGGCGGGCTGCCGCTCACCCGTTCCTCCCACCCAGCGTTCCAGCTGCATGACGCCACAGGGCAGAGGGGAAAAAACCCTGCTAAACCCCTGCTAACTGGGCAAGAGGCACTTTTCCAAGTGGTGCCCTCTTATATTTAGCAGGGGGAGAGCAATTGTCCCTTTTCACCCCAGCACAGTATCTTTCTCGTGGCTGTTGCTGGTGGTGTTCTCCATTCTTTTAGATTGTGAGCCCTTTTGGGACAGGGAGCCATTTAACGTGAACTTATGTTTAAAAGGGTATATAAATACTAGTGATTGATTGATTGAAAAAAAGAACACTGGTGGGTACCCAGCCTCTGAAGGCAGCAGGAACTTGCTTCACCTCTTCTTCCGTCCTCTGGTTTTGCACCTCTCTCACACATACACACAAACACCCCACACACACACTGTACCGCAGCGAGGAGGACGGCAGCTGCCGCTGTTGCTGCCCGATTCCCCCCCCCCATACTCCGCGCCTGCCGCAGAGCACGAGGCAAATAAAACTGATCGTAATGGCTGCATCAGAGGCCTCATTACGGTGCGCTCTCCTGGAGAGACGGGGCTGCCAAGCAGCAGGTGCGTGCCTCGGCCTGCAGCTCATTTTGCGTTCCATTTCTTCCTCTCCCTCCCTCCTCCCTGCCGCCACCCCCACTCTAATCTCCAGGAAACCATCATCATCACACTTTCAACTGCATACTAAGTGCAAACTCGGCGCCCTCCAAGAAAGTGAATACCGATGAAGCCGGCAGACACGGAGGAGGAGGAGGATCTGAGCCAACTGGACTAGGGTGGTGGCGGGGGGGGTTACTAGCAGCGGTGTCATGCAGCCGGAACGCTGGGCGGGAGGAACAGGTGAGCGGCAGCCCGCAGGGGCGGGGAAGACGGCGAAACGGAGCGGTACGCTACGGGCGGGCTGCTGCTCACCCGTTCCTCCCGCCCAGCGTTCCGGCTGCATGACGCCGCTGGTTACTAAGCAAAGAGTGCCTGAGCAGAACAGCCGTCTGCCAGTTCTGTTAGCCACAGTCTGGGCGTGGCAAAGAACCCAAAGCAGGCCTGCCAATGAGGCATGGCGAGAGGCAACCTGGGTGATCTCTGAATGTGTGCGGCTGACATACACCAACTGTCCAACCTGCTGAGCGGTGCCTGCATGGAGAGGCAGCTGCTCTCCAGCCATCTCTCCCGGCCATTCCTGGGGCGTTCCGCATGCAAAGCAGGGTTTTCTAGCACTGAGCCACAACCTTGTCCCAACAAAGTGGCTTCTCTTGCAACAGGGTGTGGAACCATTTCTGGGGTGCCTCTATAGGGGCCGATGGAGTCAGCAGGAAATCCCAAAAAGGTGGAAGAGCTCCTGCCTGACATACTTCACTGACAACAGGAACGGTCCACCTTAAATGAATACTGAGGAGAGTGGTGCGGAGGAAATCACCTTGAAAAATTTGGCTGCTGTTGCTCCCATCCCAATGACTTTAAAAAAAAAAAGAGTTGACAACGGCGACGACGGCTCCTTCCCATCAGGAAGCAAGTCAGTGGGTTACAAGAGCGGTTCATATTTAATAACGCAATTTATATTCCACTCTCCACATAAACTATTGTAAAGGCACACTAATGTAAAAATACATCTGGCTTGTCAATAGTTTATCTTCTGGATCTGCATCTAAATCCCTGGGCATTCTTGACTTACGGCTGTCCCAATGGCTAATGAATAAAAAGGCACAAATTATGGGCCCGGCTTTAATGCTCATCATAAAATTAGATGATAGTTGCAAAAGCTGCATTCTCCAGCCCACAGTGCAACAACCGTCGGCTATAAATAAAGGGTATTTAATGTATCCCCAGCACTGGGCAAAGCCAGGAAACAGTATGTTATTGCACCGCCTTCAATGGATCCGCCACCAGCTCAATGAAGTGATAACTGATCCATCATGAGAATTTATGTCAACTGTCAGATCACAAAGTCACGGCCCGAACACTGTAAATAGCCCACAGTGCTTGCAGCCTGCCTGGCCTGCGAGCCAGTAAAACTGTCAGCCACAGAGCTCCCAGGAAGCACCTGAGAGGGGGGCGGGAAACGCAGCTTACCCAACCCCAGGCTCCTCTGCTACTTCACTGCACACAGCTGGCGGCAGCAGCAACCTGAACTCAGCGGCGTCATGCAGCCAGAACGCTGGGCGGGAGGAACGGGTGAGTGGCAGCCCGCCCGTTGCGTTCTGGTCCATTTCGCCGTCTTTCCCACCCCCGCGGGGGTGGGAAAGACGGCGAAATGGACCAGAACGCAACGGGCGGGCTGCCACTCACCCGTTCCTCCCGCCCAGCGTTCCGGCTGAATGGCAACACTGCCTGAACTCACCTGGTGAACCCAACGCTCTCATTGGAAGTCCACAGGGCAGGGAAGGAGATGCAGGGAAGCCACAAAAATGATCCGGCAACCCGCAGGTTTTCACAAAACCGGCCGTTTTGACCAGGGTGCAGAGCAGACTGATGGGCCAGGAGTGCTAACTTCAGGCTCCTGCATGCTTTGCAGGCAGAAGGTTCCAGGCTTTAACCCCAGCAGCAACCCCAGGGAGAGCAGAGAAAGAAGAGCCTTGCCTGAAAATGGAGAGCCACTGCCAACGTGCAGAGGGAGACAGAGCTGGACTGCACAGCCTGGTCCAAGCAGGAGACCGTTCCGTGTGCACCCATTGAGAGGCAGGTGGCTGGTCCACAGGTTGCACGCTTGTGGGCCCTCAGCAAACAAGCGGGAATCAATGAGAAAATGAACTGCAAGGGGGCCCCACCTGTTTTTAGGAGAGGAGCATCACCAAGAAATGAGCAAACAGTTGTGCTCCATACACGAAGGGAGGAAGGAGAGACCCATCTATGTGAAAGTCCTGAAAGCCAGCCGGGGTTGTTCTGCTGCCGTATCAGTTTCAAATAAAGCATTGGAAGCTTTATGGGGGCGATACGTTCTAGTAAAAATTGATCCTCAATGACTAGCCGTCACAAATTCAAATCCAGGCTTCTCCATTGAAATGCAGCCCTAAATCTTTGGAAATGTACTGCCCGTTAGCACTGGAACCAATGATGTCATTCAGGGGGAACGGACCAGAACGGGCGTTCCGGATCCTAACGGGCTCCGTGGCTGGTTCCGGGTTCCCGACAAGTGCCAATCAAAAGTGAGTTCCTGTTCCTAAATCATTTGAATGACACCACTGACTGGAACCCTGTGAAATTTGCCAGGACAACCACCACCGCTGTTTTTAAGAGCCAATATCAAATTCAGCAAGCCAACCTTGCGCAGGCTGCAGAAAGTCTTCACAGTTCTTTGGTTCAAGCACTCAAAGTTGAGAAGCCCGGACAACCAAACCCCTGGAACACTTTCATCTCTCTCTCTGGACCACCGAGCTTAGGCAAGAGATCCTGAAAATCTATAAAGACGCGATATGCTCCTACTCTGCCCACCAACGCAAGTGCGTGCAATTAAAAAGCTCGCCTGCTCTTTCCACTGGGGACGTGCGCGATCGTGCCATTCCCCTTGCCTGTTCAGTATCTCTGTTTTAATTGCAGCAGACAAGCCACTGATGTTTGGGGCAATACCAAAAGTGAAACAAACCCACGCATTCTAATATGACTTTCAATAAAATATGACTCACCAGAAACACACACACATGAAACATCACCTCCTTTCCTATACCGGTACATCAGCCGCCGCCGCCACCACCACCCCCCTCTCACTCAGTCACTCACACACACCCCTAATACTGCCTTTAAAAGTCTCTATGGAGCGTCCATGGACAGAAGCTACATACCACTGAACACCAGCTTCTGGGAGGAATCATATGGTTGTCTCCACGCCCCACTTGTGGCCTTTCCAAGGGCATCTGGTTGGCCACTACAAAAAGCAGGATGCTTGACTACAGCCAGCTGTAAAACCGCGTCCAACTTCTTCTGTGTTCAAAATCCAATGCCACCTTCTCAACATTGGATCGTGCATTCGAGTAACTTCTACCCCAACTTTCCCTATGAAAACCAGGCATAGGGGCTTACAGTGAAACACATATTTAAACAGCAAATAAAGGATGCAGCGTAGAGTAAAAATGAAAGCAAATTGTTGTTTCACTGTGAAAATTGGAAAAACGTCTGGTTTTGACTACCCACAATGCTTCACCACTGGAAGGTGTCCTTAAACGGTGCAAGAGACCCCAACCCGCCTTTGCCCAAGTCACAGCAATGGGGGTCTGCAAGGTCGCCATCTGTGCGCTGCTGACACAGAGGACCGCCCTGCGGAGATCCTGGCTCTAGCTAGGCAGGGCCCTCATGCTGCTCTCCAAGCTCCTGTTTCATCAGGCCCTGCCCAGGGCCTGGCACTGGCTCCCGGGAGCACGGCTGGTCATCTCTCTGCCCACCACACGGTCAGAGGAAAGCCACAGGCTAACCGCAGGGGCTGTGCAGAATGATTCAGCCTTCCATTAGCCGTTACCGCTCAGGCACCATTACGGGACTCCAAGGGAAGCAGAGGAGGAACCACAAATTAAAAGCAGCCCCCGGGAATTTCCAAAAATAGACCCCCCTCAAAGAGAAACCACCTTGATGGATTTACGGCGTAGATTTTGGCAGGGATGTCGAGGCAGGGAGAGAACAGGAGAGGGAGAGCCCTGGCCTTCGCTCAGCAGCCTGCTGCCAGTTTGCAGTTGCACGGAGGAGGAGCAGCAGCCAAATCCCTGCGGAGGCAGCAGCACAAAGCACAGGGCCGTGAGACCCTCGACTGCTAAGGGGGCTTGCTCCATTCAGAGCATGCAGCAGCCATGTTATTTGACCCGCCTGCGCTCCCAGCTCTTGCCAAGTCCACCTAGTCCAGTCCCGCCAACACAGACTGGCAGCATTGGTCCCAGGTCTTTCTACGCAGCTCTCCAAGGCAGTCCTTCTGTACAGTTCTAGCTGGAGATGCCAGGGACTTCCTGCAAGGGCTCCACCTGCAAAATACAACCCCTGTGAGGCAACGTTGGCTTCGCACCTCGAACCGGAGGCAAGAGAGTCACCTTCTGCTCCCATGGAGGGAACTGCAGAACAACACAGCCAATATTCCCCAGACCTAACCAAAGCTGCCAGATCCAGTCATCTCCCTCCCTCCAGCAATGAGGAGATGGAGACCTGTGACCCGTCGGCTCCAAGCTTCCGCCGGCCCCCATTCAGCCTTTGCCTCCGCCAGCCCACAAACGCACAGGAACACATCAGTCTTCAAGGGACAAACACCCCACCCGTCCTCTTCTCCATTAAAGCAAAACTGAGCCCCCCCCCCAGTAACAGCCACAATAAATCCTGCGCACAGGTTCAAGTCCATCTCTATAAATAATGGAGAATGTTTTTATTTACAGACAGGTAGTAAAAGTATCAAGGAGAGAATAATGTAAAATCAGGGGACAGTGAATAATTCATAAGACCTCAGCTCCCCTCCTCTCCCTTCCCCTCCCCTCCACCTTGCCTGTGGAACAGGATGCAACCTTATGCCCCGACATCTAATAAAATCAAGTCTAACAACCTGGCACTAATTTGCTGTAAATTGGGACGTTTATGACCTGCAAACAAGTCCCATATCAGAAAAGCATCCGAGGAAGCATTTCAAGTGCAAATTCCACACCCAAAAGTCACACACAAGTCATCTGGGATTAAAAAAACAGCAAGGCAGGCACAAAAAACACTCCGTGGGCATCACGACACTTTTTTCCACTGTGTGCAAACCGGCTGCCACGTCTACCTAGAAATGGGATTCAGAAGCACCCAAGGTGGTCAAGAAGGCTTCAAACAGTCACCCCTTGTCCAAAGTGCCACTAAAGGGGTGACCGGAGCTCTTCGCATGTCCCACAGAGAGACATCCTGCCTTTGAGAAGCCTTTTTAGGAACACTCCGGCTGTGATCAAAGAGGGGTACAGATGGCTGCAGACTACACTGCTGGTTACACCATTACACCAAACTGGGGCAGGGGCCGTGCACAAACCGACCTAAACGGGTGTGCCGCCAAAAGGAAGACGGAGCTTTCTCAGGGCTTCTCCAGGTTCCCCCCTCATTTGGTTCCCCCCCTTCAAGCACACACTGGAGGAGCATTCAGACGACCCTGCGACACTCACTCCCCGGGAAGCTTTTGTGCACTTGGACAGGGGGCCCTCCAAATAAAAAATAAAATAAATAAACGCGTTTCACTGGGAAGGGGGGGCAGGAGTGGAGTTTTATTCACGCTTATGAATGTGAGTTGCCACTGCTCAGGAGAAGGCTGTAAGCCTTGCGTGAATAAAAAAAGGTGATAGATGAAACATTGAAGAAAGACCGTCGCTCGGCACCTGTTTTGCACGACGGTGCCAGCACCTGAACAGGTGTTCAGCCTCCTTTGCAGGGCTGGAAAAGGCTGCTGGCCAGAGCTCCTGGAGGGCTGCTGCTAGCAGGCAGGTGCGCAATACTGAGCTCAATGGACCGGGGTCTCCATCAGCAGACGGTGTCGTAGGTGGATCTTTGGTCCAGCAATACCTAAGGCATCCCCTCACGCTAGAGCAACGCTTGGCTTCCATGTTCCTTTCATACTCAAAAGAGCACAGGGAAGCAAAACGAGCGGATGGCAAAAAGCCTCTTTTGCATGCCGGGTAACGCTACAAAAGGCAGCAGGAACGCTGGCCGTCTTGCAGCCAGGAGCCCGTCCCGTCACGTGCTCTCCTCCGTGGTTGCTCCGGGCTGCAATTTGCTTTGCTTTGCTTTAAAAGCCTTCCAGATGTGTCAGCCGTTCCCCCACCGGCAGCCACTCCAGCGTCAGCGTTTAAGCAGCTACAGGAGCCTGCCTCAATTTGCTCAGACTCCTCCAGGGGATGACAAATGGAGAGGGAGGCAGGGAGGGAGGAAAGAGCCACTTCAAAAGGTGCAGGGAGATGCCCTCCCCACACAGAAACGCGCACGAAGCCGTTTTCGCCGCTGAAGCCGGATGCCGGTGGCCAAGAGGCCGGCTCAGCCCAGCCTCTTGCAGAGAAGGGAAGGAAGGGGCACACCTGGTGGGCAGCTGCACCCAGATCAGGACCTAGTCTGAGGGTGCCGAGGTCAAGTGTCAAGAGCTGGACAGAGGCTGAATCGCCCTCTCTGTCTGAGTCAGGCCAATATTGCCTACGCTCAGCGTTGTCATTCAGCCGGAACGCTGGGCGGGAGGAACGGGTGAGCGGCAGCCCGCCCGTTGCGTACCGCTCCATTTCGCCGTCTT
>JAJKFI010000088.1:1842330-1855385 GCA_029204185.1 Lerista edwardsae
CCCCCCCCCCCCGCTGCCGGGGGACATCAGCGAAGAAACGGTTCCTGTCCTGCGGTCTTCAACTGGCTGCATGAGAAGACGCGAAAGAATGAAACGTCGGCCCTCAGGAAACGTTAGCAAGCATCAGCGTCATGAGAGTTGGTGGTGTGGCTGGAGCCAAAATGCGCAATGCCTTGTCGCTTGCTTGCAAACACACGGCAGTTTCTGAGATGGAACAAATCCGACCTGACTGAGCTTTTGTGAGGTACATTCATTAAGGTTGGGCTCAAATCCAAAATCTGCCATCCTGAATTTGGCTGTTTGTTATCTCGGAGTTTTTATAGAGAACCGTGTGGGGGTGATTCACAAGGTCATGGAGACGGGCCAATTAAGGCTTGGCCAAAACAGTGCAGGGCTGAGCTTCACCGGCTCCTGACTAATTGCGTTGTGTGAGGGTGGCAAACTGCAGACCTTTGAGAAAAGTGGAAATCAGCTCTTGGTTCAATAGATTCCAGAAATCCAGAGCCTTGCTCAGTATTCATGATCGGAAGCGCCAAGCCAGCCCTTTGGGGCCATCAAAAGTTCAACCTCTTTCAGGCTGAACTTTTACCCAGGGCCAGCCTTGAAAGCTGTGGAAACATGTTTTGCAAAGCTCCCGTTTCACAGCCAAGGTCTGCAGAACCAGAGAGATGTCAATGTATGAATTTTATTTAGAGCTCTATGGTTGAATGGAAAGCACTCAGCAGCCGGAACGCTGGGCGGGAGGAACGCTGGGCCATCTTCCCCGCGGTACGCAACGGGCGGGCTGCCGCTCACCCGTTCCTCCCGCGGGGGCAGGGAAGACGGCGAAACGGGCCGGAACGCAACGGGCAGGCTGCCACTCACCCGTTCCTCCCGCCCAGCGTTCCGGCTGAATGACAACGCTGCCTACGCTGCTCGGTAGTGTTTTCAGGCAGGGCTTTTTTTATGGCAAGGGATGGAAGTGAAGACTTCACGCAGCAAAGCAGGGGGCCTGGCCACTGAGCTACGGCCTTCCCCCCATTGCTGCTGCTCTGTTCACCAGGTGAAGGAAGAAGGCTCACGGTCCTGGCATTCAAGGCCTGAGCACGTGCAGGCCCAGGTAACCAGCTAGGTCAGTCGTGGCCTCAGGCCCCTGACGTCCCTGGGCCAAGGGCCAAAACCCCATCCATCACTGGCCTTCCTCTCTTCCACCCACAGATGTGCCCAAGATGGTGGGGGCACACAAAGGCGAGCCTCTGTCTGAAGGTGATCGTAGGCAGGTGGGGGGGGGCTCCCAGGCTCCAGGTCATGTAAGGCCAGTGGTGTCATCTAAATGATTTAAGAACAGGTACTCACTTTTGATTGGCACGTGTTGGGACCCGCCCACCGGAAGTGACGTCATAAGCCGGAAGTGATGTCGTGGCAGGAAGGGACATGAAAAAAGCCCTTTTTGAGGCCTCAGATGATTTTAAACTGACCCAACAGTTGCAACAGTATTCCACAGCACCCCCAGAACAGGTTAAGGAGGCCTGCATCATGGAGGCCTGGCATCATGTTAAAACCCCAGAGCAACTCATTTTTCAGTGGCAAGGAAAGGAAAGGCTCCGCTCGCTGCCTGCCTGGCTCTGAGAACATGCAGGCAACTCAAATGTGCAGGAAATTCAAACGTTGCAGAGGGCGGAGTCGACGAGTGGGCGGGCGAATGGGCGGGGCCAGCTGTAATCCTAGAAACTGGTACTCGCGTACCCCCACGTACCCCCTGCATGACATCACTGTGTAAGGCTTTATTACGTAAGCCCCCTGTGCTTTGAACTGTCCTTAGGAGCAAAAAAAAAAAAGAGTACTCAAAGCCTGTATGGCTGGGCAGAAGGAACAAATGAGATACGTCCAGATGTGCACATCTGGGCCCAGTGGGACAAGACTTAATGGAAAGACCGCTGTTTCTGGGAGCAACCCTTGGGGAGAGGTCAGAAGCCACGCATTGTGGAGTCACAAAGAAAGCTGGGAGCAGCCTGTGACTCGCCCGCCAGGAAATACTCCCTGCGCTCACCCAACCCCCCCCCCACAAAGGCTTAGCCTTTGAACTCACGGCCAGATAAGCAGGCCTGCGACAAGCGCCAGCCCCCCAGAAATAACCCCGGCCCTCCCCCCCCCTCAAGGGGGGCACCCTGCCTGGCGGAGGGGGGGGGGGGGGAGCACTTGAAGCCAACTCTTCCTTAGAACAATACCGAGATGGAAGCTGTTTTGATGTGTGCTACAAAGCCGAGAGCTTTCCACGTAATGTGATAAAAGCGGGTCCCCAGCTGGCCCAATTATTTGATAATTCTCCCTTAACACCCATCAAATTAAAGCAATGTCCAAGGCCTGCCTGAAGTGGCACTGATCGGTATGAAACTTTAATAAGATTTAATGGTCCTGGCCTACTTTCCCCGAGAGCTTGGGCCTGCATTTATGAACGTTTAATTTCCTGGGCCTTGACCTCTTTTCTTCCCTTTCTCCTTTTGGTCTCTGATCTCCTCCTCTCACCCCCAGCCCAGCTCGTTCCTTCGACTCTCTCCCCACCACCACCACCACCACCACTTTCTCCTTCCACACACAGATGGTTTATGTTAGCACTACAAGTCATCCCAGCACCCAGGGCCAGACCCACGGCTTGTCAAAGACAATCGGGGAAGATCCTCTGCAGACCTCCGCCGATAGCAATCTCCCTGCACTTAAAGAGAGACTAAATGGCGATTGTATCAGGGAGCAAAACGGGGAGGGGGGGAAAGAGTTTTAAGAAAGGGAGTGGTGTGAGCCAGAAAGCAACATTTATGGGGTAATTTAATTTGGTCGCTGTCTCTACCAAGGCAGGAACACGAGCCCCACTCCAGCACAAACACGCCTGCTCGGTTCCAATTCCTGCTTTCGTTTAAAGACTCGGGCGCTTCCCGTTTCCCACCAAGGCCCGCACAGCATCGTATTTCTCCCCATGCTCACGGGCTTGTCCATTCATCACGCTGTCAGCCGCAAGCATCTGCCAGGTGTTCAGGCGACACCTCCTGCCTGCTCACGGAAATGCCACCAGACCCGACGAGCCCAAAAGGTTAGCCCTGCAGAGAGGACCTGGGCTGAACAGGCCGCAATTTGTCTCTCCGGCTGAGAGCCGGCTCACCTAGTGGCCCTGTACGCTGCTGCCCTCTAGCGGGAGCAGCACTGAGTTGCCCCCTCGATTTCCCTGGACAGAAATCACAGGATGTGAGAACCAACGCCTGTTATTCAAAGGGACGGCTTGGGACACCCTGTCCAATTCTATCCCTTAAACAAACAAACAAACAAAAACCACCTACCATGCCAAGCACAGTGGTATGAGGAAGAATGGGGTGCCGACCCCCCATTTAAATCTATGGTGACAGGACAACTCCTGGGTAGAGAATTCCATTACTTCAACCCACTGTGTCCTTTTTCCGGTCTGGGGGATAAATGAGAAGCAAAAATGAGCTGAAACACAGGGAAGGCTATCAGTTTCCCCAGGAGGATGAAGCAACGTGATCTGAAGCAAGGAGGGAACACAGCAGAGAAAGACAGCCAGTTCCTCCGCCAAATCTCTTCTGCGTGACACCGTCTCCTCAATACCCATCTTTTCCTTAGGCCACTTGGCAGAAGCCCTTCCTCCCCATCAGCAGTTGCAACTAAGCCAAAATACGAAACACACACCCTGTCTGCCTCAGTTACGCGCACCTCTACAAGGGTCTGGATCTTCCCTCTCATTCTTTGCACACAGATGGCAGGCACGATGGAAGCCATTTATTTTTCACGTTTGTATACCGCCTTTCCTCCACGGAGCTCAGATAATATCAATGACATGTTGACTGCACCCCCTTTACCAGGTTCAGGTCACACACCCCATTTTACAGCCAGGAAGACCGAGACTTCCAGAAAGGGTCATCCCTAGGAGACCTATGCGTTTCCAAGCCTGTAGGGCAAGATACTTCTCTCTGAAGTCTCTTCTCCCCAGTCCAGTCCACTCCTGCTCCCCTCCCTCCCTCCCTCCCTCCTGCTTCTGGCAGGAAGCAAACAAACGAACAAACAAAAAAAGACCTGAAATACCAGGACGTTATCAGTGTTTCCTCTGGAGGATGAGGAAGGCAGATCTGAGCCAGGGGAGAAATAAAGCAGAGAGAGAGAGAGTGTGTGTGTAGAAAGGGAGGCAGCCAGTCTTCAAGCCAGCCAGCTTGCTTATCATTCCGGCTGCGTCGTGCATCTTGAAAGCGGAGACACAAGAATGTAATGTCATAACATTCGCAGTTCAATAACCCCTGCTTCACAAGACGGCTTGAACTGTCAGAGGAGTTGGGAGGTAAACATTTCAGCTCAGGGGCTGAGCGGGGAGTGGAGGGACAGATAAGAGGTGGGAGGGGGAGAGAGACAGAGCGCGAGGGGGAGCAAGCAGGCACGCATCTAGCTCTGGGGCACGTTCAAACATTCCCCCTGCAGTAAATCCAAATCTGGTGCTGGGGGGCAGGAGGAGGGGAGAGGCTGGAGACGATCTGACCACAGGCTGGACACCTTTATAGTCCTGAAACCTCTCCCAGCAAGTTATAAATCTGCCGCCTGGCCCAGGAGCCATCAAGCTTGTTCTACGGCAGAGACCGAACTGGCTCGTGGCACTGAGACAGGGGCAGGACCGTGGCCTGATTCGCCCCACCCTGCCCCAATTCCCCAAGCCGAATGCTGCAAAAACCGACTCAGCGGGTAATTGCTGTATCCGTCGGAGGCTGGGAAGCACGCAGGAGCCACCACTCCAGGAGTCCCGGCCTCACTGGGCAAGAACAAGCTTGGCTAGAGGCCTACGGCAGGGCCTGGCTGGGCGCATGAAGTGATGCATGCAGCCTCCAAGCAATGTGCAGCTCTGTCCTAGGCTGCTCAGGCCACATCAAGGTGCAGGAGGCATCCCACAGCCCATCGCTACATCCACACGACTGCCGGGATGAGATCTGAACAGAGCTCCCTGTCCTGGCTCACCGCTCACCATGTTCACCCCCCAGGGCACTCCAGCTGTGGCGGAAAGAGAAAGCCAAGCCAAGCAACCCCCTTAAAGGCTTTCCTTTAAGGTGCTGCAGAAGCCCGAACACAACTGCCTGCACCACGGTGTAGTGCTGGACGAGGACCAAGGAACCAAGCTACGCTCCCCGAGTGGGTCGGAGGAGCAGGAGGCCTTTTGGAGCCGCACGAGGCTGCAGGGGGACGGGGCTGGCACCTACTGGGGTGCCCCTAGGAAGTGTGCCCCTGGGTGCCAACTCCCCCAGGATCATCCCTGCTGATGCTGCCACCCAAGAATTAAAAAAAAAATTGTCCTCCGTTCCACCACCTTCAATTTGGAGGCCGAGTCTTAGGCCCAGCAGGAACATTGGATGAATTCAGCAGGGCAGGTTCTGGCATCAAAATGGCAGCAGGCTGAGGGGCGAGAGCACACATAACAGGCCGGGCATCCTGCTGTCTTGCGCCACGGCAGAGCACCAGGCTGCTGGGGAGATAAAGAGAAGCTTTGCTGGACTCCTGCAAGCTGCGGGGGGGGGGGGGACACGACAGAAAGCGTCCGTAAGAGGGAGCCTCTGGTGGCTGCCTGGCGTGTGGCAACAGGATCCGATGCGCTCTCCCTCCCTCCCTGCCTGCCTGAAACACCTGCTAAGGTCACGCTGCCACAGGGCAACTGTTCCAGGCAGGAAAGGAGGGAAGCGGCAGCAACCACAGACCTCCCAAGCAAGCAAGAAGCTGCCTGCCTGCCTGCCACTTGGCACCAGTACAGAGCAGTAACAGCAGCCACCGCCCGCCCGGAGCAGGTGACAGACAAGCCAGAGTTTACTTTATGAGGAGGAAGCCGCCAGTCAACCTGGCTGGAACAAAAGCAGGAAGGAGGGGGGGGGAAGCAAACACTGATTAACCCTGTAATGCATCTCTTCCAGGATCCAGACCTCTCAGGGCGGTGCGGGAGAGACGGGCAGAGGAGGACTCCCGGCAATTGCACAAGGTCACAGTGTTTGCAACACACTGCCTTCGAGCCTCCTAGTTTCACACGTAGCTTTGAGCCTGCGCAGCGCTCTGGGGTACACAAATCCCTGGAAAAACACCTAATGGAACAGATTCCCAATTCTGCTAGAAGCTTATTGGGGTGGTGTGTGTGTTTCCACAGCTCTGGACAGGGACAGAATTAATAATTAGGTGCAATATACAATGTCCGAAGTAGCTCAGCATTCATTTACATGAACAAATGTGTGCACGATCACATACAGAGAGAAGGAACAAACCCCGAGTGTGCTATGGACAGAGTTCACCTTCTTGACACCATGCAGTTTGGGCTACAAATCTGTAGCCCATCAAGACTACAATAGCAAACCCCAAGAATCTTCCTGTTTCAACAAAGGATAAAACACACACACACACACACACACACACACACACACACACACACACACTGCTTCTGCCTTGAAAAGCCTCTGGGAAGAGTCCATTTGCCCCATTTTACAACAGACTTATTGAATGTTAAATTTTTACGAACTCCATAAATACTGCAGAAAATGCCTCTAAAGGCCACCCTGGTTACCAGCAACCATGAAACAAAGATACTCATACTGCAATCCTAAGCATGCCTAAAGTCCCACTCTGTCCAGTGAGTCTTACTCCCAGGAAAATGTGCATAGGGATTGCAACCTCAGAGATCCTGATTCTTCCTACGGATCCATCTAGTATTGGCACTTGGTAACAGTGGAGATTTCTGGAAGTAGTTAAGGGACATGACAACATAATTTATGACAACATACTTATGACAACATAAGCAGTTAAAGGACATGACATCCTTGCTCTCTGACTCTGAGGGTTGGCATCCAAGTTGGTCCTGAAAGAGGCAGGAATGATATTTGTAGGTGTAGGTTCATAACTGAAGTGATGAACATGAAATTGGGCGAACTCTGGAAGCTAGTGGAGGACAGGGAGGCCTGGCGTGCTGTGGTCCATGGGGTCGCGAAGAGTCGGACACGACTTAGCGACTGAACAACAACAACAACAACCTTCAGCTACAAACTTGGGCAATCGGCATCTAAGAAAAACACCCTGCTGCTTTAGCAATCAGCTCCTAGCCCTCATCAAGTCTTGCCTAAAGAGGGACTCATTCTGCAATACAGACTGGAAGCTAAACTACAGATTGCACAGGCTAATTGCATTTAGAAAGAGGGGTGCTTCAAAACAGAATTGCCCCTCTAATGAAACTCAGCTGCATAGACTGGGAGAGCCGTGAAGACCCCTCCCCTCCCCTGTGCTGCTTTCACACCCCAACAGCCACTATTTGTCCCTGGAGCAGCTCTTTGCTCGGGTCATCCAACCTGGGGAGATGATTTTCGTGGGGCAAGTGGTGCCGAGGAATGGGTTCTCCCCTGCAGAATGTGTGTGTGCGAAAGAAGAGGGAACTCGAGGCTTAGGCACTCCTCTTAAAAGCACAGTTGGTCAACTGTGCAGTTTGGGCTTTCGGCAGTGTGACCCAGGGTGATTAAAAACCTCTGTCTAGACACAAGCAAAGAGTTCCCAGGTCTTTCCAGCCACATCCTCTTGCTAATGCTCTTGGGTCACTTAAAGGTTGCTGGGTGCAACTTCTGAAAAGAAAAAACTTTACGTAACAAAGAAAACACAATGTTTAGAACCTGCTACAAACCTCCACTGGGGCCAGCCCCCTCTTTCTCCCCCTTCTGTATCTATTGCGCTCCACAACTTCCTCAGCTGCTACATTGGCTTCATACACTCCTCCAAAAGCAGTGCTTCCCAACCTGGGGATTCTGACCCCCAAGGGTTCCCAAACTGATTTTCAGGGGGTCACGAAGAGCTGGGGGCAGCCATCTTAAAAGGCTGGGCACCACCATCTTGGAAGCTTCGTTTTGGCTAGGGAAGAGGCTTCCCCATTTAATGGCCACTTCCTCAGTGCTTGTGGCTGCCTTGGAAATTAGCCTTGCTATGGGCTCGTCTTGGTGTGTGTGTGTATGCGTGGAATGAACTTGTGTTTCCTGTGGGGCAGATAGGGGGTGATCCAGGCACGGAGGAGATTCAGACCACTCCTTTGTCGTGGACAGATCACTTTCTGGTAGAGTTTAGGCTCATCACAGTCCCCTTTGAAGGCTCATAAATTCCTGATGGCTCTGAGGGATTTTCCCACTGCCAGGGTCAGTGACTCATCTGAAGCCCTGGGTGACCTCTGGAATGAGGAGACAAGCTGGGCTTTGGAACAGATCGCTCCTGAAAGGCCCCTGCCTTGTGACAGAGCTATCGTGGCTCCAGGGTTTTCTGGGGAGCTTCCAGCCATTGAGCAGCCAAACATACACCTTGCGCAACATCTCAAGTCCAACCAAACCAAGCACGGGCAAAAGCCCATATCAGAGCCTACTCTGTGGCAGCAATGGCAATGAAGGAGTTTTTCCTCTGCCAGCATCACATCTGCAGGAGGACAACCAACTGAGCCATTCCGGGTAACTCATGGCTTACTCCACCTGCTTCCTCAGTGGTGCAGAAGCAACAACTCAGAGGCTAGTGTGACGAGTCTGCTATGCATGCAGCAGATATAAATCACTTCTATCTGCCACGACCAGGACTCCACATTCGGTGGCCCCATCAAAATCCCCCAGGCACCTGTTGGTCCTGTTATTTGGGATTCTTTTCAGCGTCTGCAGCCTGAGGATGTGGACAGGATCCTCTGCAGCACAAGGTCAACTGTGTGCCGCTTGACCTTTGCCCAGCTTGGCTGATTGGAACCGCAGGCGGGCCAAGTGCAGCGTAATTAATTCATCTGTGATGCAAGGCGCGTAACCGACAGCATTAAAGCTGGTTCACCCGTCCTGAAGAAGCCCTTCCTGGACTGTGGGCACTGCGGGCCAACATGTGTCACTTACCCTGAGAGTTGGCAGCCCCTGATCAGACCAGCCAACTCTTCTTCCAAGTCACTTCTCCTTCCATCTTGTCCCTATAAACAAGCCAGAGGATGAAGCCAGCACACAGCTACCCCCGCCCCGAAAAGGAGGCTGCAGTCTCCATGGGATGGGGAAACTCCTTCTTTGCGATCTGAGATAGTGGGGAAGGGCAGCATGTGGGAGCCCAGACCCCTCCCTTTTCCCCAGATCAGATCTGGCTCACACCTTGTTGCTGCCTGCACAAGCACGCATGCTCAATTGCTCGCACTCTCTCTCCCCATCAGTCTCTCTCCTTCCTTAGGGCTGGGCCAAGCCTACTGGAAATATACAAACATCTATCCTCCACAAACAGTTGCTGAGAAAACAAAATTAGCTGGCATCCAGGAGGCGCCCCCTCCCTCCCTCCCTCCCTCCCTCCCTCCCCAGCGCCACCCAGGGCTACCCCCCTGGAATCCACAGCTCTCCTAACACAGCAATTAGAGGCAGGCATTAATATTTAAAATACCACCAGCTCCAGAGAAAAAGACAGACAACTTCACCCCGCCCCAAAAAAATAAAGCGGCCAGCGTGTGAGACAGTCTCCCTGTGGCCCTCGCCGCCCAATTAAATCCTGAATGCCAAAAGGCAGGTGCAAAATAGCAGTTCGGGCAGGAGCACACCAGCCACCTCCCGCAGAAAAACGAAACTCGCAGGGACGAGAGGACTTTCCGCCCACACGCGCTTCCACAGCAAGGTCCCTGGGCAGGCCTGGCTTCAGGTGCAGGAATCGCAACGAAGGAGAGGCCCACACGAGCCAGCTGGGGACAGAGCTAGGCTGGAGGGAAGAAGCGCCCGTTCTTGTCATGCGCTCATGCCTTGGGCAACACTCATGCTCAACTCCAGTTCCTCACCTATAAAATGAGAACGGCAGCAACTGCCCTTGCGCAACTGTTACAAGCAGACTCAGCCCACAATTTCTCATTACCTGAGGCTGCACGCCAAACGCTGCCCCCGCCCCCTCTCCCCCCCCCCCGCCGCTTACCTGCCCGCCTCTGCTCCTCCCACACCCTGTACTGGAAAAGGAAATGGACAAAAGAGGAAGTGAAGAGAAGCATCGCTGACACTCTAGCCCAACCACTCTTCTCTCCTCCTTTTTTTTCCCAGCCCAAGAACTGAGGCAGAGGAGGAGGAAAGAGGCAAGTGCGTGGACAAGAGGTGGGTGCCCCCCCATTAAAAGTCTCTAGTCCTCGTGTACACGCACAGGTTGAAACTGCTACCGCGACACAGAATTGCAGGCCCCCCAAACAAAATTGAAACCACGGCTGGCCCCTGGAATTCCTTTTTAAGCTCCTTTTGTGCTTTGGCAGCTGGGGACAGTCCTGGAAGGCCAGCGATGGAGGAACAGGGAGGCGTGCGCGCTTGGGGGAGCAGCGCGAGCTGCGTGGGAGGCTGTGCAAATAAAAAGAAAGCCATGGTGCCCATACAAGGTCACGGAGCCTGGAAGGAAGATAACAAGATGGAGAGGAGGAAGGGAAGGGCGGAGCCGAGAGGGCCACAGGGGTTAATCATGCACAAGCAAATGCTGGCCACTTGCTTCTTAAAAAAAAAAAAAGTAACAGGCCAGAAACTTCAATCAAATTCCCCACTGCTCTGGGCCCGGGTTGAGCACTTCACGGGCCTGTTAGGGGATGAAGCAGCTCAACTCACCTGTGCAGCAGACCTGTACTGGCCGCAATGGAGCCACAGAGCCCAGCTAGCTGCTTGTTTGCTTGGACTGACTGAGAAAGAGCAAGTCAAGCACTTAGACTGGGAGTGCCGAGACACTGGGAAGGAAGAGTGGAGGAAGCAGAATTCTGACCCAAGACCACAAGGGCACTGGAGGAGCAGGAAGCTACAAACATCAAAGCAGTCTTGCAGAGGACACCAAAGGTCCATCCCGCTCCAAGCGACTGACGTACAACTTAACTCGGAATGCAGAGTTTCCACGGAGCCACCACAGCCCCAAAATGGAAAGCCCTCTGTCAACCTACAAAGAGGTGCACAGATGCGAGTGATCCGAGGCCGACTCAAAAGGCCAAGCCAAGGAAGAGGTTTGCACTAGAACTGTGTCCAGTGGAGTTCCAGGGCCTTCTCGCCCCCAATGCAAGGCAGCACAAAAGCACCAGCAATTTGCCCACCCCTCTGGCAAAGTCTCTACTGGGCTTCAAGCCTGAAGGAAGGGAACCCAGGGTAAGTGCTTGCTCAGTCCCACAGGGCTTGCACACTGGCTCCCAGGATCAATCACACAGGGCAGCTTGCTTGAACTGGCTCGGAGACCCCGGTGCACTGGCTGAAGGGCTTAACGCATTAGGAACTGTTCAGAACATTTACTGTATTTTTGTTTATTTAAACCGTTTTTACAGCCTGCCTCACTCTGCCAGGAGGAAGTCGTCAAGGCAGCTTACATTTTCAGTAAACAAAACCACGGGGTGGGTGGGGGGAGCACCAGGAGCTGCCCACAGCCAGAGGACAAGTGTGGAGCTTCATCCATCGGGTAGCATGCCTTAGGGCTCAGCCCCTCTCCCGGACAGTGCCAAGTGGCTGTTGAGAAGACGCCCAGTGGGAAGGCAACAAAATGCTGGGGGATGTCTCCAGCGGTGTCATGCTGCTGGAACGCTGGGAGGGACGAACGGGTGAGTGGCAGCCTGCCCGTTGCGTCACACTCCGTTTCGCCACGGGGGCGGGGAAGACGGCGAAACGGAGCGTGACGCAACGGGCGGGCTGCTGCTCACCCGTTTGTCCCTCCCAGCGTTCCGGCAGCATAACACCGCTGGATGTCTCCCCCTCTGGGCAAGAGAGAGATGTAGCAGTGAATCCTACAGGTTCCTCACAAGTTTTGCAGAGGGCGTTTTCTGTGTGCCTGAATCAATTTCAGTGGCTATTCCTGAGGTCTTATCTGTTCCTGAACGACTTGGAATGTCGTTAAACGATGTGTTAATGGAGCCCCAAGTTCTTCCCCCCCCCCCTTTGATCCTCCACAAGAAAATCACCACTATCCCAAGGTGACCCGGGAGGTATCTTTCTAGTGCTGTCGAAGGAGTCCTAGGGAATCTCTCTCAGCTCATGCTTTGCTTCTCTGCACCCGTAAGAGACTGCAAGCATTGCTCATGTGGGCAGGCCAACCCTTCTGGAGTTGCGCCAACACCAGAGGATGACGTGGGAGGTATGTGTGGGGAGAAGCTGCACTCTCCTCTGCTCCGTGCCGGCCCTGCCAATGCACCACACGGCACCCACAAATGCAAATCCTCCCTCCTGACCCGCCTTTGACCTGGGAGAGTCCCACACGGTGCCTCCCCCCCCCTCCCTGCCGCAGGAGCAGCCGGTGCTAAGAGGCTGTGTCGAAGCCGTAAAGAGGATTTACTGTTAAACGCAAGGGGCTTTACAGGCAGTAACTTTCCCTCCTCTTGACTTAAATGGATTTTGAACTTCAAAAAGGATAGGCAGAGGAGAAGGCAGCCAAGCGCCAGGAGTGCGGCTTTCAGAGTGAATGGCAGGTCAGTGGCATTCTCCAAAGGAAGGACCCCCCCCCCACGGGAGGGCAGGAGGGGATTCTGGGTAACAGGAGGAACACACGCCATGCCTGATGTGGCCTGCAGTGGACAGCAGAGAGATGCTCATCCGGGGCAAAGGGAGCAGCAGTGAGAGGAGCCAGGTAAGGCCCCACAGCAACTTGCGCTGAGCAGCAATGGGCCACGCACACATGCGCACGCGCACAGACAGAGAGATAATTCTTCTAAGGCGGCCCTGGAAAAAACCACCTGTTTTAACTCAGGCCAAAAGCAAGTGGGGGCATCGGTTTCCTCTTTCAACAAGAGCGGCACAATTTTACAACTGAGGACAGGTTGAAAAGGGCAACCCTGGGAGGTGGGAGGTGAGGCAACAGCTCTGTCCAAGCCACGAGCTGTTCACACTTCACAGGCATGGGTGGGGGACAGAAAACCACCATGGAGAAGTGTTGTTTTGGTGAGACTCCCTCGATTAAAGCTAGTCTGCACGTACTCCCCGCCAAAACCAAAAGCATATTCGGTTGCACAAACGCTCTCTCTCTCTCTCTCTCTCTCTCTCTCTCTCTCTCTCTCTCTCTCACACACACACACACACACACACACACACACACACACACACACACAC
>JAJKFI010000088.1:1855395-1877550 GCA_029204185.1 Lerista edwardsae
CACACACACACACACACACACACACACACACACACACACACACACACGCACAATTGTAGCACTTCCACAGACGCATGACGAGACAACACAAATGTTCACCCAAAACAACTCCAGGAGAAAGCGCACACAGAAATGCTATTCAGAAATGAATACTGAAGGCAAGAAAGGTCAGGATTTGGATCAAGCTATTATCTGCCTTGTTCGTATTTACCAAAGGAGCATGCATCACGGCTGAGTAGGGATCTGAAGCCAGACTCTGTAGCCACAACATCACACAGGCTCTCTGAGTCAGAAAGATCATTTGCCCATCATTTTCCTGGGTGGGTGGCTGTTCTATTTCAGAGATGCCAACTGGAGAGCTTTCACCTCAGACTTCAGAATGAAACCAGGCAGGATCCATGCAGCCAACAGTTCCCACTTTTGGAGATGACACCGCGAAGGTGCAAGGGGAAGAGAGACCCACAGACCTTTCCAACCAATCATCCCAAAGGATAACCAGAGTAGCCAAGTGGACAGAGCAAAACAGAGGCCATGAAGCCATTACGTCTCGGCTCAATTCGCAGTTCAGCTATGCATTTCCGGAGTACTCTTGGACACATTGCGTGTGCTCGCTCTCCCTCTCTCTGCTAAACAGGTGTATTTCTGAATAAGTTCACAGGGGTAGTGTAAGTGCTTGTGTGTGCATGCAGACTGGGAGGTAAAAAGAACATGCACATTAGACGCTCTGTAAGCCAGCTATGAGAAATGTCTTACCAGATTTGCTAACCTCCACAATCTTGGCCCAGGGACCTTGTTTCCCCTCCAGTGTCGCTAAAAGGAAATTCCCAGGCCTGCAGTACTTGGGAAAGGAACTGTTTCTGCCACAGCACACTCCCTCCTCTCCTCCCCCTCCCCACCTGTAACCCAGCAAAGGCCCCAGTATGTCAGGAAGTGATAAAACAGCCTCCTCCAAGCTGCATGTCACAGCCCAGCCTCCTCCGCCTCCACCAGAGACTGCAGAGTCCTGGCCCCTCGCCAAAGCCACCATCCACTGCAATTCTGCCTGCTCTGGAGCCAGTGTGCAAGCAAGCGCACACCCAGAGCACCTAGGGAAGATGCAACCACACACACACACTGGGAGAAACAGAGGCCCCCATAAATTCACAATCTCACAGGTGCATGGGGGGCACCAGGTTGTTCATACATGCAGAGGGGGGGCATGTTCAGATTTGCACAGGAAGAACTAGAATGGAACGACACACAGTTCTTCACTCATGCACATCCAGCCAAGTCTACAGTAGCAGCCTCTGTCAATTTATACAAACCCAATCAGTGATACACAAGTACCAAATTTTGCACACTGGAAGTATCATGTTACTACAGTCTCCTCCTCTCTCATGCTACACAAGCAGTGTCCAATTTGAGGGGTGGATAGGGGAGAAGGGTAGTTAAGCCCAGCCCGTTTCATGAGCCAGACAAATTAGCAAGTTCGCAATTCCTGGCTGAAGGAAGTCAGACTCCTTCCATGTTAGCATTTCTTGGGGTTTCTAAAAATGTTTCTACACTGGAAAGTGTTTTACATTTTGCTGGCCTGTTTTTGGAGGGTTCTCCCTATGCTTGGCTTGACTTTGTTGGAGGGGGCTGCATTTGCATTATTCCTTAGAGTGCTTCATTTACTGATCACTGTATTTTGGTGTTATTTTGATTGCTGGTTGCCCTGGGCACCTCCAGCATGGAGGGGGAAAGCAGGATCTACATGTAGATCTTGGATTTTTATACCACAAATAAAACCCTAGGGACAACCTGGCACAAGCAAAAGTAGGTATCCAAGAAGCAGACTGTCACAAGAACTGGCAAGGAAACACGGGAGCAGGCAAGAGTGGGGCCAAGCCGTCCAGGACAAAAAGGGGAACAACGCTGGCTTGCTGGCAGCAATTTGCAGACCAAATGCCCAGGGCTGAAGCTGGCCTTGCACAGTGAGCTTATATAGGGCTCCCAGCCAATTGGAAGGCTGGGCTGGGAGCCAATCAGGGCCTGAGAAAGGCCTGGTGGAACAAGGGAAATGCTGGAAGGTTCTCAGACAGTTTATGATGCCTGGGGGTGGAGAGCTGCACCCTGGGAGCTGAAAGGCATGGAGCTCAGTTCCCGTTACTCTCGTGACTGCCACATTCCAGCAGTATCTGGCAACAAACACCTTTTATCCTCCGCCCCCACCCCGCCCCGCCCCACCCCCGACTATTTTAGAGAGCTTTGGGAAATGTCAGCCTTCCCAGCTCTTTACAGTCTTTCACAACTCACAGTCTGGCTCCTGCTCAGTTCAACTCAAGTCTCGCCACACCTCCAACAGGCAGCACCTGTCAGGTCCACGGGCACAGGCTCAAGAAAGAGCTCAGGCAGCCCTAGAGATACGGAGGAGGAATGTCCCTCTTTCTAGTATTCCGAGTACTAGAAGCATCCTCTAGGTGGGTGGCAGGCCAATTTCAGGTGGGTCCCCATTTGTTTCAATGTGTATTTTATTTTCACTACATTCCTTATGGGTCTGCATTTGGGGAAATGTGACAGATCTGTACTTTTAACAGGCTATTCTGTGTACATTTTGAACAAATGATAGGCGATGGGGCTTACTCCCGGGTAAGTGTGGATAGGAATAAGGCCTTTGAAATGTTTCGAAATTATTTTTTTAGAAAACAGATCAGCATCTTAGGGTTAGGAGGGCCCTTCTTTATCGTAAATACATTTTAAAACTTATTGTAACTTTTAATTTTCTTACTTAAATTTGGTTTTGTGGTATGAAGGCGTTAAATATGTTCCTGCTTGATGATGTCACTTCCAGCCATGACATCACTTCCAGGTTAATGACATCACTTCCAGTGGGTCCCAGCAGATTGTCATTCTAAAAAGTGGGTATCTTTTAGGTTATGTATTTACTTGTTCTGCACACTGATGTGCCGCTTTTCTGCCAAGGAAGTTCACCGCTTTTTAAACTGCACACTGTTCTGCGAGACACAATACAGGACAGGAAAACAGGCTAGCTATTTATTAAGCCTGAACGCCAGCCCACTCCCCCCCCACCCCCTTTAGCCCCAGCAACCCTTCTGTGTTCCATTCACCTTCCTCCAGAGGTCTCCACTTGCCTCCAGCCACTTTTGACTATGAAACAATACAGTCTGCAAACCTTGTGCCACCCCAGAGAGCTCTAGGGCCAGGAAAGGCATGGCTGGGATTCTCCCAGCGGCAAAGGCCAGACTGGCCAAGGCCCCTGCAGAGCTCACTTCCACTTCTGTCTTGCAGTGATGGAACTCCTCGCGCAGTGGTGTCATTCAAATGGTTTAGGAACAGGAACTCACTTTTGATTGGCACTTGTCGGGAACCCGGAACCAGCCACGGAGCCCGTTAGGATCCGGAACACCCGTTCTGGTCCGTTCCCCCTGAATGACATCACTGTCCTCGCGCCCAAAGGAGAGCAAGTCTCACTCACTCAGGGCAGCCCGGGGAAGCATCAGTTCCGATCAGGACCTGGCAGTACCAAAGGGCTGCCTCACAGCAGGACATCCACTGGCACCCAGGGTGAAAAGCAGGATACGACCAGCTTGAAAAACAAGAGTGATGCATTGAAAAAGTCTACAGTAGCTCTGCATTTGCAATCAGGACCTTTAACCTCAGATATCTCAAGAACACAATGCCTTGTTACAAGACACACACTCCCCTCCCGACTTTGGAAAAGGCTCATTGTTCCGAATTTCCAGAGACAAGCGGGGAAGAGGCAGCTCCAAAACATCTGCTTTGCCGCGCTCTGTAGCACGGCAGGGTGAACCAAGGCACGGCACTGTCTCCAACAGCAGCCAGCCACGACCACAAAGCAAAACTGCCCATTCCAGGCCCCCAGATCCACCCAGCTGGTTTTGGATCCAGCCCCTAGCATTTGGGGAGTCACTGGGTTGGTTTCCAGAGGAACTCAGAGCTGGGCAAGCACTCTTTTCCGCTGCGCTCTGGGAACTCTCGACGCTGGCAAGAGCGTCTTTCCATAGCAATAACCTCTGCTCGACTTTATAAAGGTTATAAAATGGAGCACGGCTGAAAGGAGCAAATAATTAAGTCCTGGCCCTTCTAATTATCCCACAGGCAAGCCAGTGAAAACAGAGAGTGTGCACACTTCAAAGCAAGAGCCAGGAAACTAGACCAGGAGGAAGCGTGAAGCCTCAGCGTTGTTTCTAAACAAGCCCCATCATTTGGAGATACCTCTTTCGCGTTTGTCCTTCAATTGTAAGCCTTTGGGGCAAGGACCCTTTTTTCGCCAGCGACCTTCACAGCATTTGTTCCACTTATACCACTGCCTTTCTTCCTGCCTATTTTCCAACACTGATTCTGCAGATCCTGCAGTGTCAGACAGTTCATTCAGAAAACCGCACAAGGAGGGCCCCACTGGATCAGACCAACCTAACTCAGCATCCTTTTTTTTCCATCAGTGGCCAATTAGGTTCCTCCAGAAGCCCACGAGCAGGATGCGAAGGCAATAAACCTTCTCTGCTGTTGGTCGCCAGCAACTGAGATGCTTGCCTTACAATTTGGCAGCAACATTGCCATCGTTTGTAGGAACACACCTGCTTGCCTCATATCAGGACTACCTGTGGCTGGCAACTCCTAGGGGAGAAAAGAGCCCAGTGCTGGAACAGGAATAGTCAAGCAATCAAAGCTGGACCATTGCATACGGCAGGCTGTTTTCTCCAGTCTTTCAGTACCCTTCTCTCATTTTCCTGTGTCTTGGACCCCAACAGAGAAAGGCAAAAAAGCCCCAAATTTCGGATGGCTACCATTGCACAGAAAAGAACAGTTCAGATCCAGCAGTTCCTAGCTGTGAGAAGTCATCTGTTTTTATGTGGATGTTCTGTGCTTATAGGTCATTTCTCCACACACCTGGGAAGAGTTCAAAAGTTACCATATGTGAAATATTGTGCAGACACTGGATGAAAGAGAAAAGAGTCTCCATTCTGCCCAAGGAAACTGTAGCTTTTGCCACTTGTCTTAGGATCTGCACTTTCACAGCATCATGTGGCAGAGGGTATTGTGAATAACAAATGAAATAAATGTTTGCTGCAGAAAGGAACCCAAAGATGGGGGACCAACTAAGCTGGGAAGTAGGCAGAAGCGTGGGGTCCAAGATGCCTTTTGCCAGGCAGGCTGTCACAGATTTGCAGGTGCTTGATCACATGGTAAATACTCCCATCTCGTGTACCCAGACATCAGGCCACCAGCCCTCCATATTAACAAAAACAAAGGAAGAAATACTGCATTTCAATCTCTCCAAGCCTCTCAAAACACACCCAATTTACTCTTGGATTTACAGACATGAGCCTTCCTTCCTGACTCCGAGAGTAGTCCAAACACGCTTTATGGTGGCCCTTGTGCTGGCCAAACTTTGCTGGCTTAGTTTATGCCGGCCTAACTCCAGTTTAGGATTGCACTCTGAGTCGCACAAGCAACCTTCTTGGGCCTTGCTCCCAAACAGGTTCTGTGAATTCCTTTTTAAACACCAGGGCATTCATATCTTCCACTCACTCTTCCCCTTAAGCAGGGTATCCTGGTAGCAACGCCAATCCTAACTGAAGGGCCTACAAAGCAGTGCTAAGGGCGCTCTGTTTGACCTCTTGGCCACTGGCCTATGGTACCCACACAGCGCCATCTTTGCAATGCCCACATGAAACCGCTGGGAGAGATTATTCAATGATGAGGCCTGCAGTGTTATCATAACAGCCAACTCTCCCAGTGCAAGGCAGGGGGGGTCCGGAACTTAGGTCCAAGCCTAGCGATAGACTGGAAATGGGGGAACAAACTGAGGCTTAATCCAGATAAGACAACGTGGTATGTGTGGATCATCACGAGAGCTGACCGGGGAGCAAGTGCAAAGCCTATCCTGGAACGTGTCGCGCTCCCCTTGAAGGGCCACGCTCACACTTGGGGGCTACTGGACAACCAAGTGGCAACTGCAGCCAGGAGTCCCTTTGCACAGCACTGGCTGGTGCCCCAAACTTACCTCCACCCTGAAGAAGATAGATCTGGTCAGGGCTACACATGCCTTGAAGTTCTAGGCATGTCTACCCAGTAGCAGGCCCGCTGATTTTAATGGGACTTAAATGCACGGGATTATGCACGGGATTTAATGGAAGAATGCACGGGATTGCAGCCTTAGCTACTTCCAGATGAAACAGTCCACCCTTTCTTGTGAGCTGTGCTTGTACAGAATGCTGTGGCCAGTCCCCTGGGGTCACACTCCAAAGGACACAACTCACGGTGCTGATACCACTTGGAAGGTCCTACCTGGTTTGGGAGTGGTTCTCTCCCACACACACACATCCTTGCAATCATCCCCCCCCCACCCCCGCCTTAGGAGACCTTTGACGGCTGCAAGGCCCAGACTGCTTAAACGCCCCCCCCCCCGCCCACGAAGTCCGCCTGATCTCTTCGCTTGCAGTCCTTTGACACTCGGCTCACGTGTTCCATTTTGCAACTGCTACGACTGCTGCTCGTTCAGTTTGGCGACGGTCTCATTTTGCGTGTTACAGCTTTGGAAGCTGGTGGGGGCGGGCGCGCAAAAAGGGGCGCTTAGCCGGAGCAGCACTCGCTGAATGGGTTTCCGCACGCGCAAGGCGCAGGGGCGGACTCGCTCGCCAGCAGCGCTGAGCCCCAGCAGCTCTCCCCGCGGAGTCCCGCCCGCCCGCCCGCGCCAACCCCAGCGAGAGAACTTCCCGCGGTGGGAAGGAAGCCGGCGGCGGGCGACCTCCGGCCGGCACTCACCGATGATGGGGCGGGCGGCGCTCCAGCGAGGGGTCCTCTCCTCCATGGGGCCGGTCAGCCGGGGGCGAAGGGCGGCGGCGGCGGCAGCGAGGTCCCCCGAGGCGCGGCGCGCCGCCAGCCGCCAGCTCCGCGGGCGAGGCGGGCAGGGAACAAACTTTTCCGCCGCGCAACTTGGAGCGCGCGCGAGGAGGAGCCGGGCTCGCTCGGTCTCCCAGGGCGGGCGGGCGCCTTCTGCGTGCGTCTGGCTCCGGCGCTCGCTCCCCACTTCCTGCTTCTTTCCCCGCCCGCAGCGCAGCGCAGCCGGGCTGCTCCTGTTCCAGGAGCTGCAGCCACTGGGTGACTCACCGGCTCCAAGCGGGCCGCGGCGCTCAGGGCGCAGTGGCGACGGCGGCTCCTCCACCGGCCGAGCCTCCCCCTCCCGCCCCGGAAGCCCGGCGAGCACGTGCTGGGGCGAGGGGCGAGCCAGGGCCAGGCGGGGGAGGCGCCCCACGCGCGCGCGCGCCCCCGCCGGGGGAAAGAGGGCCGCCCCGAGGGCTGCGTGGCCGACGCCTGCAGAGCCCGAGCCTCGGCGCGCTTGCTCGCGAGTCAGCGCCGGGCTCCACCAATACAAAGTCAGCGGGGCTTCCTGCCAAGCACCAGCCGAAGCCTGTGTGGGTTTCTGGTGCGCGGGGAGAAGGGAGGCCCTCTGGGGTCGACGCGGCTTGGAAGCGCACGGGAGGGCTGCAGTCCCGCAGTGCACCCCTGCGCGTGGCTCCTCCGGAGCGTGCCTTAAAAGGGGGGGGGGTTCAAGCACCCGCTAGCCGTCCCGCAGCCCCGACCCCAATCCCAGGGCCGGGGGCCTTCGCTTCATAGTGAGGGGAGTCGCCATCATTTAGCTTGGCGCGTTTCAGAGCTGAAACCCCAGAACTGAAACCCCAGAACTGAAACCCCAGAACCCCAGAACCAGGTCCCAATCTGTAAATGGGCCAAAATGCATGCAAAATCCTAAAACCTCAGACTGGAACCTGGTGGAAATGGCCCACCCCGGGTACTCCAAAGTTCCCGGACTGCCTTTCCTGCAATGTGCACACCCAGCTCTGAGAAAAACTGCAGTCATACCTGTGGTTGGACTGTGTCCGAGCTTGGGACTGGCGCAGTTTACGTATAGGACTTTTCAATGCATTTTGGCCTATTCTCAGAATGGCATCTTGTAAATGGCCCACTTCTGGTACTCGGAGTTTCCCGGGGTTTCATCCTGGCAATATGCACACCTAGTACTGTCGAATCCAGTTGAGAGGGCTTTCGTTTGAATTCTTTTGATTTGATATGGTAAGTGCGCTGGTAAGGAACTGGACTACTGAGTGTCAACTGCATTGAACTGCCTGACAAGGAGAGAAGTCTTGGTACAGCCAAACTCGGTGGGGTTTCAACTTTTCCTGTGCTTCTCAGCAGCGACAAGGCAGGCCCAAACTCAGCAGACGAAGCTTTTGCCCAGGTGTGCAAGATCCAAAAACATGACCCCATGCAAGGGGTCCTGGGCCATGCCGCTCTGGCAAGCAAAATGCCGGAAATCTTTTAATAATAATTTCTGAGTTTTTGTGTTGCCTTTATAAAACGTTTACATGTAGCCTTGAGTGCCAGTTGATGAGAGAGAAATGCGGTTTCAGGAATTTTAAACAGCATTTTCTGATTCCAGGACTCAAGGAAGGGGAGAATGGCCTCCCTAGACAGAGTGAGAGAGATAAGCAGACCTTGGGCATGGAGAAGGGGGGAGCCTGGTGATTTACTAAGGAAACTGCCTTGCCCTCTACTGGAGAAACTGGAGATGACACCACCCGCGACTGATCACATTGATCCTGAAGGAAAGAGGAGACCCCCACTACTGACCAGAGTTTTCGCGTGACTCCAGCGCCGTCAGGGAGACATCAGCAGGGTCTGGATTGAGGGATGGCAGCTCAGTGAGAGAGGAGTGTCTTGCATGCAGAAGGGGCCAGCAGCTTCTCCAGGCAGGGCTGGGAAAAACCCTGCTCCCCAGGCACACTCTAGAGCCACTAGAACCACTGCCAGTCAGTGCCAACAATACTGAACAAGTTGAACTGAAAGCCGGATTCCGTGCTGGGCCATTCATAGGAACCCCCTTGAGTGAGTGAGTGAGTGAGTGAGTGAGTGACAGTGTTGCAGTTGAGGCCCACCCCAGCTCCCCGAGTTCACATGCAGAAGGGCCCAGGATCTCCTCCCAGCAACTTCTCCAGGTACTGCAGAGAAAAAAATCCCATCTGACACCTTGGCAAGCCGCTGCTCATCTGTGTTACCAAGACAGAGCTCGACGGAACAAGGGTTGGACAGTTTCAGGCAGTTTCCCACGATCTGTCTTCTTGTACTGTGTCAAGCACCACGTAAAGGGATGGCACTATATTATTATTATTATTGACAGAGTAATACTGTCACCAGGCCCCTGACTGAGAGGGGCAGCATTCTAGAGAGGAGGAGTGGATCTCTCCGCCACAAATGCCGAGAACGCAAGAGTCATCAAGATGACCCCAGGGATGGCTCTTTCCTTCCTGTCCCTGCCTGAACAAGGCCGCCCCATCATCTCCTGCTCACGGCTCTTGCTCCCAACGCACAGGCTCCCTTTCACATTTGGTTTTTTTCCCCACTGCAATTTTTGTTACAGAATCAAAAGGAACAAATGCTCTTATCAGCCATTCTCACAAGGTATAAAGAGGCACTTTTATCTTCCTGCTTTTGCTAATCTAGACCAAGCCAATGTCTGTTAATTTCCCTCCCCCACCCCGCTTTATTTTCCTAGTTGAATGTATTTTGCGGCTTTTGTGGTATTTTGTAAGCAGATGTATTCGAAATAACTGAGCAGTACGTTTTATACAGAATATGCATTTGCACATGCTGTTTTGTATAGACTTAACCTAGTGTGTCTGTTGTGCACACACACACACACACACACACACACACACACACACTGCAAGCAGTTAGCTGCAAGGTCATTAGGTTGCCCAAAGTCCCAATTAAAATGAATACGCCAAACTTTGAAGATGCAGACTAGACCATATCTTTGCTAGGCATCTGTCTCCCATGTAGCATTCATATTCCCCAGGAAGGAAAATGTTACATCAGCATGAGCCCTAAGTTGGCAAGGAAGAGAAGGGGTTGCTTGCCGACCTCCCAAGGCGCAGCTGATGGCCTTAACCTTGTCTCCCCCACACCCGGCAGACGTAGCGCTGACATCTCCTCCCTCACGGAGTGCCAGCCAAGATCCGCCCAGGGAACGCGAAGGCCCTGCCTTAAGGAACCGGGGGATGAAATACAGCAGGCATCCAACATGCCATTACTCGGTGTCTCTGCCAAGCAACGATTGCAATTAACGCAGGGAGCTTCACACGGCTCGTTCCAGGCTGCGCCTCTCCTGCTCCCAGCTGGCTGGCAGTAAATAGCTCACAAATTACCAACAAACCTTTCTCACCCCTTATTTCAGAATACAGTATACAAAAATCTTAGGTTGCCTGCACTTGTCCAGCAGGAAAAAACCCGAACGTCACAGGTGGGTTGATCTGCACCAACCTACAATATCACAAACGTCAGGAGGGAGTTTCCGAGTTCTCCACAACTCTCCTTTAGGCTGGGTGCAAAGTACAGTGGGGAGTGAGGAGGTACCAGGGGTTCTCCGCACTGGTGTCTCAAGATGTGGACTTGGCTGCTTTCTGACTTCCCTACTGAGGACAGAAGCACTCGGGGGAGGATGGAGAAAGTCTGATGCAGTCTCCATCCTCCTGGATCTCATTATAATCTCGTCTTTCAGGTATGCTTCGGGTTTTTTTTACAGTGGACTGGGGTGAAAAAACTATGAAAGAGCAGGATAGCAGTAGGGGGGAGTCTAGGTCTCTGCCCCTACTACAGTCTTGCCTGCAATCATGGGTGCAGCTAACCAATGGCAGCTTTGTATCCTAATCAGGACAGAGCATGAGAGGGCAGAACTCGGCACAGAACTGCACGGGGGCCAAAATTCGAAGGCCCTCCAACACACACATGCCACCATAGTTCTGGTTTGTGTCTCCCTAAAGCCACGCTTTGAAAAAGAGACATGCTGTTAACATGTGATTTGGCCCCCAAGAGGAACAGCACACGAGTTAAACCACATTATGTGTTTGTTAAACTGAAGCAAGGGCTCTTTGTGAATCCCACGGCTATGGTCTCTTAGAGGTTTTCCTTGCACTGCCAGAGGGCAGAGACCTCAGCCATATGCAACTGGGACTCAGTCAGGGCTGCCTCACCGTCACTCCCCCTGCCTTGCTGCCTCACCAACACCACAGCTAGCTGCACCTGTGGGCTCCTTGCACCACTTGCCCTTGAGGGCTTGCAGCCTCTCACGCAGGAGAAAGCTCCCGCCTCATCAAAGTGAGGTTCTACACCCTGAGCCCTGGAGGGCTTCCTAGAATAGGCCGGGCCTGGAAAGTTGGGTGCAAGTGTTTGCGTGGGGGAGAGAGCGATGAAAAACGCCTCCTCCAGGAATGCTGCAGCTCCTGACCAGGGAGAATGCTAAACTCTCAGGAGATGGCAGCTTGCCAGGCCTGGCTTTGGGATGCTGGAAGCACAGGAGTGGCCTCCTCTGACCCAGCCGGCAAGTCCCTGGTTGGAGGGGAAGAGAAAGTCCTTGAACAAACACTGGAAAATCCGCATTCGGTCACAGGGGCTGGAACATCTTGCATCTGTTCCAGAAAAGTCTGACAGTTCCCCTCCTTTGGCAAGAAGAAGACCCTGTGTTCTGAAGCACCACCACAAAGGCAGCATCAGTTCAGGCTGATGGTGAATCCCCTTTACGGTTCCATCTCAGGTTACAAAAATAAGTCAGCTGCGATACTGCCTTGTACATGCTGATGCTCTGCTTCCAAACAGATAACACGCACACCGCACATCAGCAGCAAACGCATTATCTGCCTCTTCAGCCAAAGAACAGGCCACTATTTAAATTGCTCAAACCCCACCCAGGATTGCTTCACTTCCTGTGGGCTGGAACCAGCTTCGCTCACTATGTAAAAGCAGTGCGTCAAAACTGCCATCTTCTGCAGGGGCAAGGCACGCACGCACGCATGTGTGTTCTTTCACCCAAATGGAATTACTCGTACAAATTTCAGGCAATTAACCGTTCAGTAATTCATCAGTTGTACACCCGTCCATGGTGCACAATACTTCTGAAGCAAAAGAGACACAGTCTTGTTTTCCAGATTATTCGTGCCTATGTTGTCGCAATCAGCATCTTTTTCCTTCTTGTGTGATAGGCGCAGAAATGCTGCTTTAGAGACATTGGCCATTTTTGTAAGTACAGGCCTCCCTCCCCCAGTAACAGTTGCATGAAAAGGCTCTTGCTTTATCCAAGCAAGCAAGCAAGCGTGCAGCCTCTTCCAATGACAATAGGCTTCTTGCTTTAACAGACAAGCAAGCAGGCAGAAGAGAGAGTGAATGTTAACAGGAAGCAGGACACAGGAAGTTAACATTCACTCTCCCGTCTAGCCTGCCTGCTTGCTGGTCTATTAAAGCAAGAGGCATATAGTAATTGCAAGAGGCTTATCCATGGTTTCCAGTATCTGCGGGGCAGCCAGGGTTGTATCTCCTGCATATATCGTGGGGCGCTTGTAATGGTTTTAAAAACTATATTTAAATCTGTTGCCCGATAAACCATGGCATCCCTGTGACCAATCACAAGATTTTGTAATCAACCCAGTGGATGCACTGATACATATCGCAGCCACCGTATGTGAGCAGGTATCAGTTTATGAGTAAACACACAGAGATCCTTTGGGTTTTTGCTGCCTAAACAACACTTACTTGTGGCTGCTGGGGCTGCACCCTCCGCCTCCAAACCAGCCCTGTGATCCTGGGGGGCTCCGTTCCCTGCAGCCGCGCTCTCCACGGTGCCTGGCGGGCGCTGGGTAGGTTCACCGGCAACTAATTTTAGAGTAGTTGTCTCCTGAGTGAAGGGCGATGCCTGGAACAGAAAGAAGGAGAGGGAGGGTGTGAGCAACACAACCTCTGAGGACGGAAGGCAAAGGTCCACCACACAGATGCACACGCCGCACTGGTAGCTGGAATCGCTGGCTAGGAACCAACGTCCCAGTCCAGCATCCCAGTTCCTGCAGTCAGATGCCTCCAGGGAGTCCACAAGCAAGGCAAGAAGCCTCAGCTCAGCACCTTACATTCAGGAGTACAGAATACGTACCCTGAAATGCAGGCTCTGTATAGCCTTCATACTGAAGAGTCACTGACCCCACTTCCAGGAGTGCTTCTAATCCTCACCTTGTGGTCATCCTTCCAAGTGGCCCTCAGCACACCTTGTGGCAAGCAAATTCCATACATTAAAGTGAAGTAAGTCTTCCTCTTGACCCTCCTAAATCCACCGTCCATCCATTTTACAGAATGAGACCCTCAGATTCTAGCATTATGAGAGAGAAATGCCCCCCGGCGGGCGGGAAAGTGGCGGAACGCGGCGTGACGCAACGGGCAGACTGCCGCTCAAAGGTAAGTCCCGCCCAGCGTACCGGCTGAATGACGCCACTGTATGACCTATAATGTTATAAGCCTCTTATCGCGTCCCCCTTGAATTGTCTTTTTCTCTACACTAAAAAGCTTTAGTGCTTCAGGTTTTCCAGGTAGGGAATGTCTGCCAGGTGCCTCTCCCTTTCTCAGCTGTACAACATCCTTTGTGAACTGGGTCAGCCTGAATTGCCCACAGTACTCCACTCGTGGCCAGACCACAGATTTGATCAATATGGTGGAAAGGTACAATTGTGGTGTGGTCAAGAGTAGGAACTCTCTCCTCCCTGCTTCAATTTATGAGCGCACAGGCCTTGGGTTGACATGTAGAAAGGATTTGTATGTTGATCCAATTTTTTTAAGGATTAGTCCTCTAAACCCAGAACAGCTAAGTAAGATGGATAGCGCATGGACTCCGCCGCAGAGCTCTTAGGTTCAATGAGGCACACATACGAGCAAAGGCATATAAATCTACCATTTGCTTCCTGCAACGGTTTAATTTATGGGGTCCATATGGTAATGCCCCATGCAAACCGCTGGCGCTCAACCAATCCCCAAGCCCTCAAATGGCAACACTCCCAACAGGCAATGTTTCACCCAGCTGCCCACGCATGCAGACCACCTGGGAGGGGAGTGCACCTTGGCCCTGGAACTGAAAAGGAGCCCCAGGGATCGTGTGGTTTCCCCAGGGCTTATTAAGGAAGGTGGGTGTAGTTCCCAGCCCGCATGTCTCTTGTGCAGTTATTAATAGAAAGTGACTCTTCCCGCTTGACAGCGCTGATTGCTGCCTGTCCTTGAAGGAGGAGAAGGAAAAAATGCACCAGCCTCCTGTTTAATTGAGAAGCAAATGGTAGAGCTTATTGCATGTATAGCCAGCCTTTTTTTTCCTGATGGAACTTGAAGTGACGTACTGTATATGGATTTCCTACGCAGCCTCCTTTTAGGCACTAGAGAGTGCCGGACCAGTTTAGCAACTGATTCACATCAGGTAGACCCAGACCAGTGTAGCAGTCGATCTTTCCCTATGACCTTCCAATCATAGTTCTGGCCAGAGTTCATGTGCGTGTTTCGATGGTGAAACAGTTTAGGGATAGTGAGAGTTCAAGGAAGGGACCATAGCTCAGCAGTCTAGTTGTACAGTGATTTGCATGCAGGGGTTTCTAGGTTCACTACCTAGAATTTTAAGTTCAAAGGGATCAGGTGCCTGGGCAGTCCCTTGCCCAAGATCTTGGAAAGCTGCTGCCAATCTCAGCTAACAGCACTGGGCCAACGATCTGTCTCGATAGAAGGCATCTTACAATGATCAATATGTTCAGCAGCGTCATGCAGCCGGAACGCTGGGCAGGAGGAACGGGCGAGCGGCAGCCCGCCCGTTGCGTACCGCTCCGTTTCGCCGTCTTTCGACGGCAAAACAGAGCAGTACGCAACGGGCGGGCTGCCGCTCGCCCGTTCCTCCCACCCAGCGTTCCGGCAGCATGACGCCGCTGAATACGTTGCGTTGCATAAAGCAACTGCTCTTTTGCTGCAGTGGATAAGAACTTGAACTGGACTAAAGGCCCATCTAGCCCAGGTTGCCAAGAGCCAGGCAGAGGGCGACACTTGGATGCCAACAGTGATGCTCCGAGGACAGAAAGGGCTATACCACAATGGTAAAGCACCTGCTGGACATGCAGACAGGCCCACTGATCCCTGGCAGCCTGGGAAAACTGGGAAGGAAATGAGAACAGCCTTGAGGCTGTAGCCAGTCGGAGGAGACATTACGTTGAGTGAGATGGACCAAGGGTCTCATTTCATAGGCTCATATATTACGACAGCACATCAGCTGCTCACATGGCTGGTAGTGATGCTAACTGACAGTTGGTTTGTGCCACAGCTTAATGAGGGCGCTGTGTTCAGTCTCAATCAGCCTGACTTGGTTCTGGTTGGCCACCGAGCCTTATTAAATGCTCCAGCATGAGCTACATACGTGACCCCCGACTTGTGCAAGTCTTTGTTGGGGGTGACCACAGCTACCTGGGACTGCCCACCTATTCCTTTCCTGAAGGTTTGAAAGCACAGCATATAATCTAGGGAAGCTTGAGGCCATGTCAGGGGAGGTGGGGGGGCTGCCTTCCAGTTATCCAGACTTTTAGTTATCACACAGGGTCCTGAACAGTTGCTCGTCCTGAAGAGCAGGAACAAAATTCATTATGCAAAGTAAGCACGTATATGCAAATATTCCCGATTTGCATCAATTCTATAGGTCAAGGAAAGTTAAGCTGTTCTTGGTGCAGTATTGACTCAGCCCTACCTGTATGAACCAAGGTGCTTCCATCTTGGCCTTTCCCTCCCTTGGAAAAAGCAGTAATAGTTCTGCCAACCGGAGGTGTCAGAAGTTCATTTAGGGTATGGTAGACTTTGGGAGAGATTCTACTGCCAAGGAAACGAGTGGATCGCAGGCAGTCCAGGGTTTAGCAGGAAGGAAAGAGAGGGATCTCCGAACGGCACCAAGGCACACACACAAGCATGCCCTGTCCTGCCCTGCATTCAAGGCTCCAAGGAGGCCCCCTAACCTCGTGGAAAGTTTTGTCTCTGGCTTACGGCAGAGGAAAGCACTGCTGCAACTCCAGGAATGAGGTGTCTCCCTGGAAAGATTGCACAAGCAAGTGAGCACGCTCGAGGAGTTATCAGTGCTGCAGCATGTGCCAGGTGTGTAAATATGCAATCAGGGAGTCAACAGCGATTCAGGCTATGGTTTATCAGGTCCAGAGTGGGTGGCGCTCTGCTTGCTGCAAGGTCACGCCATGACAAACGAGAGCAGCACTGTGACCTTGCCATTCCAAGTGTCCTATGAGGCTAATGCCGTGGCGTGGGATGAGCTTTGAGACCCATGAGCTGGGGGTGGGTGGGTGGGTGGGTGGGAACCTGGCAATGAGGCCAAAAGTGCTTGGTTTGGATATAGGCAAGATAGGGTTCAGATCCCAACCCAGGCCAAATGGAGCAGGGCAGTCCCAGGGCAATCCCATGGGATCCAGCAGTCATACCAGATCCAAGCGCCCGTCCTCGAGCCTCAAGGCCCCAATTCAGGCCACTGCGGCCCGCTTGGACTAGCAGGCACAGGTCCAAGCAGCCCTATCAGGCTGTGTGTAGCTTACTGCAGGGCAAGGGACCAGTCGGCCCCACACTAAACTGCTTCTACTGCCTCCTAACTTGGTTAGGAGGCAGTGCAGGCTAGCTCCTGCCCAAGTTAGGATTGGGCTGCCTGTGTACTGTGGTCTGATCCAAGACAGCTCTTCTTACATTCTGATCAACCCCTCTAACACACAAGCCTTCCAAAGTGGTCTCCCCCACTAGACCATTCAGTCGTGGGGAAACCTTTACCTTTACAGAAGGCCCAATCCAGGGCCAAACAGCTTAAACATCACAAGGAACATCTTGAGGGTATGTTACTTGTCAGAAAGAGCTAACTTAAAGGTTTTCCAAAAGTTGGGCAGACGTTGGCCAAGGAAGCTTTGAGTCCAAGGTATTCTTTCTGGGTGGCCAGCAGAATCTATCCCTGCTCCTTGGCTCTATGAAAGCGAAGAGAAGGCCCAGTCTTTGGTCTTGGGCAGGACAGCTGGGGTCAAGCCTCACCAGCTTTTCCCATGTGGCTGGGGATTGGGTAGCTAACCATTAGCTGTACAAACCACCACCTCCATGCCAAAGGCACCCTTTGCCCCAAGTCAACAAACTTCATATTCTCACGCCAGGAATGAAGTCGGATGTCACCATATTGCCTATGGAATGTATTTTATTTTGATGTGCTGCCACACGGAACTGCCAAGGGACAAGGCCAAAGAACAGGCAAAGTCCTGGTGGGTAGGGGCATGGCAGTTTGAAGAACACAAAGGCAACATGGGGGGGGAGAGAGAGAAAGAAAGAGAGAGAGAGAGTGCAGGGAAGCTGTTATATGCATAGTTTCTCCTTCTCTTCACTCTCCGCTTTCCCCCTCCTCACTTCCTTGCTATCTGTCAGAAAATCATCCCCGGTTACACAGATAAGAAATAATTGATGCAAAGGAGCCATCTGTTTGCAAATGCGAAATATCTGCTCAATTAAGAGGGATCTGTCCAGCCCGATAAAGCATCTCTCCATCCCCTCCTGGAAGAGGAGTGCTTCGGAGCCGGAGCCCCTGACCGTGTCCTCAAAGTCTCACAACCAATTAGAGCCTACCCAAGTGATCTGGGCGCCAACTTGTTATCCGCTACCCCCTGGCACTTTCGCAGGGAAGGGTGCACACGTGTGGTTGAGGGCAAAGGAGCTGGGATTATGGGGGCAGCATTTAACAACAGAGCAGAAGGGGAAGCGATGCTTGAAATGGACAGGAAGGTAGCCCCTCCTCTCTCTCTCTCTCACGCACACAGGGAGGGTCAGCTATCATCTGCACATAAAAACAGATCCCCAGAGCATAGATTCTGGATTGCCAACGTACAAGAATTCTAGGAGGCGACTGGCTAGTGAGCACCCAGCGTCATTTCCTCTGAAAGCACGTGGGGAGTCAGGTCAGCTGATGGCCTATTTATTTGCTTGCAAGCCATGAGTCAAAAAGACAAAAGCATCTTCGGCAGGTGCCTCTCCTGCTGCTCTTACCAGAAGGAAAGACTGAGCTGTCAGCCGGTCTGATGGCTTTAGCAAGTCCTGACACCGGCGAGGCATTAGCAGGAGGGTTGGCTGACCTGTTCACGTCTCCCGTCCCTGCCAGGGGTCCTCCAGGGGAAAGTGCCAGCTGCACTCCAGGGTGGATGAGAGACACCGCCTCCTACTTAAGTACTGACATGGGGGAGAGGGGCTTTTAATAAGAGGCATCACTGGAATGGACATCAATTGCCCACCTATAGAACTGCCGGCTGAGAAAGGCTGCATCGACACACCTCAGTTTAAAGGGAAGGCTCCCATCAAAGGCAAAGGCTTATTACAGCCCAATGGTTGCAAATCAGTGATGTCATGCAGGGGGTACGCGGGGGTATGCGAGTACCGGTTTCTAGGATTACGGCTGGCCCCGCCCATTCACCCGCCCACTCATTGACTCCGCCCCCTGCAACATTTGAATTTCCTGCACGTTTGAGTTGCCTGCATGTTCTCAGAGCCAGGCAGGCAGCGAGCGAAGCCTTTCCTTTCCTTGCCACTGAAAAATGAGCTGCTCTGGGGTTTTAACCTGATGCCAGGCCTCCTTAACATGTTCTTGGGGGTGCTGTGGAATACTGTTGCAACTGTTGGGTCAGTTTAAAATCGTCTGAGGCCTCAAAAAGGGCTTTTTTTCATGTCACTTCCTACCACGACATCACTTCCGGCTTATGACGTCACTTCTGGTGGGTGGGTCCCGACACGTGCCAATCAAAAGTGAGTACCTGTTCTTAAATCATTTAGATGACACCACTGTTGCAAATCCTGACAATAGGAATCAGCGCTCCAATCCCCACCTCCTAGCATGCTGAGTTCTCTTTCTTGCAACCTGCTCCCACAGCACCCAGGGCAGTGGGTGAAGGGGTGCACTGGCAGGGCCCTGGAACCTGAGCATTATTATTGCACACGCCACAGAATTAATGCATGGAGCTCAATGCCTCAGGACACGGTGACGGTCACTAGCTCAGATGGTTTTAAAGAGCGAACGAAAGCAATTTATGGCGAAAGGCAGGGCTATTGATAGCCATTAATCATGCCGGCTTAGTGGAGTCGCCACGTTTAGAGGAAGTGTTCCTCTGAGTATTGGACAGTGGGGCCAAATAACAGAGGCGGGACCGTGGTTCTTGCCCTGCTTCTGAATGTCCCAGCGGCACCCGAAAGAAGCACCTTATGGAGATAGCTGGGCCTTTTTCTCGGATAACCGCATAGCTCCGTTTAGGGTAAAATCAAACGTGACGCTAAATTTGTTGTTTGTGCTTCTGCCTTTTTGAAACAATTAAAATAGCAGGTGCACTGAGGTGATCAGGAACACGGCATGTGGATAATTGCACCAAATCCTTTAAAGAAAAATACGCCTAGGTGAGCATTCAAAATGTGCACAAACCCCAGCCGTAATTTTTTTTTTAATCCCAATGCTCTCTTCTCATGCAGTCATGCTCTGATTTGCAAGGGAGTGTAAAGGAGCAAGGGATAAGAGGAGCACATGCTGTCCTTCCCAAGGGCACAATCTGATGGTCCTGCTTCTCAGGGATTGGATGCACCTGCATCCCTGCCCTCCAAATCTGCAGGGCACTTAAGGCTGTGAGGGTGGCATTAACCTGACCGAGCACCAGGCAGGGTGAGTGTGCCGAGGACTTCCAGGCAGTGGCGTTTCTACAGGGATGGCAAAGCTCTAAGTTTTGCAAGAAGCCTCACCTTGCAGTGGAAATCGCTCCTCTCCTGCACCGTTTTAGCCAATCCTCACAGGGAACAGCAACATCTTGGCTTGCTTACTGGCTACAGCAGCAAGGGAGAGGAGGGATTTACATGACAGGGTAAGGCTTCTTGCAACACTTAGAGCTTTGCCATCCCTGTAGAAACGCCTCTGCTTCCAGGGGCCCTTCGCCCTGGCCTCTGTCTCCACGGTGCCTCACTTTCCTCGGGAAGCTCTCTCTCAGGGTGTGCCACTTGCCGTGGGGCAGCCAAGCAGCCGTGTGTGGGAAAGGGCATGGCTCAGCTTGCTTCCAGAGGCAAGGAGCCCGCCCTGAACAAAGGCAGGGTGGCAAGCGATGCCCACGCAGAGCGGTACCTTTCAAGCCTGTGTTGGGCCCTGGAATTCTTCACCAGTGGGCACCTCCCGACTGGAGCCTGGCCAACTGGGTGCCAACAGGATTTGGTGGCTGGGTGACACACACCTCCTAGGGATAGGATTATTGAGTGCATAAGCCATCAAAGGCTAGAAAACAATTGCTCAGCCTGGAGAACAGAAGAAAGCTGCTATGCAGGCCCCCACAGGCCTAGTCCGGAAATCTGTGGGTCCATGGGCAGAGATGCAAATGCATATATGGAGCACTGCCAACTGCGTGTTTGGGAAGCTCTCACTAGGGCCCCTCACCATCCTGAGTGCATGCCCAGCCCTTCTCCCTGGACCCACTGAGAGCACCCAGTCACCACCCACTCCCCATCCCTTAAATGCAGTTGTCTCGATTCTCATTTCATGCACCTCAAAACCCAGGGGCAGAAGATTTAGCCGAGAGGGTTAATGCCTCTGTTTGCCCGAAGATAACAACTGAAGATCTCAAGGTCGTGAGCTCGAGACTCCCGGAAGTCTGTGTGAGCGGCAGACCTTGCAAACTGCGGCTGATTAAAAGCTGAGTTTCAGCTGCCTCATGGGAGGAGGAGTGTGCTGAACTCAGCTGCGTCTCTGGTGAGAGCAGGGAAGCCTCATCAGCCAGCAGACGACAGACGGGTGGCTAAATAAAGAAGGCTAAATCCAGAAAGAAAGATCTGTTTGAGTGTGGTTCTTGAAAGATAGAACATTCTGTAAATTGTAAAAAACCTTCGGGTTTGTGAATAAAAGTCTGCCTATGTAAACCGCCTTGAGTTGTAATCATTAGAGAAATCTAGTGACCTTAAGAAAGGCGGTATATAAATACATGTATTATTATTTATTATTATTATTACATGTGGGGAGCCCTTTAGGGAAAGAGGGGAAGGAGGCAGCCCTGTATCAGACCCTATATCAGGGCATCACCCACCATGTGGGCATGGTCAGGACACTACGTCCACGCTTTGCATGCAGAATGTTCCAGGTTCCATCTTCAACAGGACCTTTTAATAAAACTTAGGGCACAATCCTAACCAACTTTCCAGCACTGGCACAGGTGTCCCAGTGGGGCATGTTCTGCATTGTTGGTAGCCGCATTGCCCTTACCCAGTGGTGTCATTCAAATGATTTAGGAACAGGAACTCACTTTTGATTGGCACTTGTCGGGAACCCGGAACCAGACACAAAGCCCGTTAGGATCCGGAACGCCCGTTCTGGTCCGTTCCCCCTGAATGACATCACTGCCATTACCCCAGTGCTGGGAAGTCAGTTAGGATTGCAAGCTTAGTTTAATAAAACCTTAAGGCCTTGGCAAGCGAGCACTGCCAGTCAAGTGGACTGTGCTCGGCTCGGCTCAATGTCTCAGGACGAAGCATTTTCATACACGTGCACACCAAAGGCACAAAACTGTTGGCTGAAAAAACAAAACAAAACACCAGATGGGGACGGCTGCCCTCTGTGGGTGACCCTGTTACGGCTACGACGGGGTATAAAAAGTCAGGACAACACACGCCATTTCCAAATGCCAACGAGTAATTTCTAGGCACGAGGCCCCATTCTGCTCAGTGGCGATTGCTTCTAAATACAGAGGTCTGCAATGGCACTGTTCTTCTTGAATATATCCAAGAGGGTCTTTGAACTTGACTGTGAACCTCTCCTTCCTTCTCTTTCAAAAGAAATGGTGCCCCTGGTGGCAAAGAACCTAGGAACAAATACATTTTTGTGGCTGTGAAGCAAAACCCCCGGAGAAAGCATCTTCCTGGGAGCTCTACGCAGGGAGGTGGGGTTCGTGTGCACCCAGCTGCCCACCAGCAAAAGGACTGTGAGGTTTCTCTCCCCTCATAAACTGCCACCTAAACAGGTCGCACATCCCCCCCCCTCAAGGCGCCGATGGAGATGGAGAAGCAATGAGGTAATTGGCTTTCTGAATGACTCCCTGGTGGGGATGGAGTGAAAAGCAGGCAGGGGAAGAGCCCTTGCAAGGAGCCAGGTATTGATATGCAAAAGCAGCAGGCAGAGGGGCCGGCTCCCCCTCAGCCACCACCATGGTCTTTGCAACCCAGACAGACACACTGTCACCTCCTGCTGGTTGCTGAAACTTGATTGAGATTTTAGGGAGAGAGTCTGGGGGGGGG
>JAJKFI010000088.1:1892416-1917997 GCA_029204185.1 Lerista edwardsae
CCGCCGCTTTCCCGCCCGCCCCGGCGGGCGGGAAAGCGGCGGAACACGGCGTGATGCAACGGGCGGACTGCCACTCAAAGGTAAGTCCCGCCCAGCGTACCGGGTGAATAACGCCACTGGTTTCAGGGCGCCCCAGGGCTCCTAAGAGCACACTTGGAGAAACGCGGGTTAAACAAACAAAACTAATTAATTTTTCCAGCAATGTTCGTTTCTTAAAACCACTTGTTATCTGCCTTTTCTGATGTTCAGGATAACACAGCATAACGAATCAACCTGGCCGGAACAGCCGAACAACAAAAACAATTCATCAGACACTAAAAGAAAAAGACACCAAACACAAGACCAGAAAAACCACCAAGTCAGTCAGCTGAACCAAAGGCCAAATGGGAGAGCTGCCCAGCTTTGGAAGGAGTTGATTCCATCACTTTAGGGAACGAAACTGGATTTTTACACGAATTGCAGGGAAACGAAACCCAGACCAGGTTCTGGTAGGATGACTGAAGTCACACGAGGAGAGGCACTCTTTGAGACAGAGATACGGGACCCAGGCTGTAAAGAGACTTTTCAAGATATGCACCAGCAACTTGAATTGAATCCAGAATCATACTGGAAGCCAGAGGGAATAAAACTGCCCAGCTGTTCATACCATCTCTTATCCATCAAGAGCTGTGCAGCAGAGTTTTGCAACAGCTGAGACTTCCTTCACGACAATAATGGAATGGCAGTGGAAGGTGCTACTCAGAGGCAGATCTACAGGGAGGGCAGAGCTCTAAGTTTTGCAAGGAGCCTTACCCTGTCATGTAAATCCCTCCTCTCCCTTGCTGCTGTAGCCAGTAAGCAACGCCAAGATGTTGCTTTTCCCTGTGAGGATTGGCTAAAACTGTGCAGGAGAGGAGTGATTTCCACTGCAAGGTAAGGCTCCTTGCAAAACTTAGAGCTCTGCCCTCCCTTAGATCTGCCTCTGGTGCTACTGCATCTCTGACTGAAAGAAAGGCATGAGGACTGTCAGTCAGGGGACCAAGGAGAATAGGATTGCCATGGCTAGACCCCAAGAGGGCTCTTATGCTTTTAAGAGTAGCGTAAAACAGAGACTTCTGCCAATCTACCATCACAGGTACGCTGCAAGCGAGCAATCTTAAGTTAGCAGTGAGGACAAAGAAAGGAGGTAGGGGTGGCACAGAGTTCACATAGCACTTTCAATGAACCATTCTATAGCGGAAAGCTTTCAGTTCACGCCTAGCACTGCAAAGTGCACCTGAGCCAGGTGGAATGATGAAAGCTAAACATGACCACTTGAAAGCACATTTCCTGGTCACCGTGCTCAAAAGGGATGTGTGAGCCCTGTTCACGGTTTCCAGGCAAAACTAAGAGGAAAGAGGACTTGGAAGGAAACTTCCAAAAATTGCCTCTTCCTGTGGGTGCATCACCCCCTGCACCCAGGGTTAGGGAGCCAGCTCAAAGATTAGAAGGCATTTTATCACTGTTGCTCTGCAAGGCGCGACCTGAATTTGTGAACAGCAACCGTCCTCTCTAGCCAAGGGGACGGAAGTTCAGATGAAAAGCAAACAGACTCTGCCAGACTTCCCAGTTCACAGGAGCATGGCAATCCCAGGCATTTCCCCCTCCTCTTACACAGCTGACTTGCAAATTACAAAGGCACAACGTTCCCACAAGAAGGGAAAGAAGCCAACCAGGTTGGGAGCAGCTCCTCAAATGATTGGGGGCTTCCGTTTTCCACTCGCTAGCAAAGCTATCCTATCTGAAGGGAACATCTTAAGGGAACACAATAGGGAACATCTCCTATCTTAAGGGAACATACTTGTTTGGGTTCTTTGGAAAGCACAAAAAAATCTGCTGATAAGCTTTCCTCTGAGGCTGAGAAACGTGCCACTACCAGCCAAAGGAAGCTTCCAAGGTCTTGTGGGCAGCCCTTTTCCTTGAAAACTCTACAAGACCAGCCAGGCCTCTTCATCCTTTGCCTGTGTTCTGGAACAGCCTGAGACAGCTCTGCCTCTGGGGTTTTTCCCTCCGCTGTACAGTACCCGGGTTTCACAGAGACATGAATGAGTGCCAAGGCAATGAGTGGGAACCCTAACAAGCCCACTACTAAAAATACCCCAGGGAGAAAGTACTTTGCATGACAGCTAGAGAACACTGCACGTGCGCGTGTTTATGAAACTCTAAAGAGCTAACATGCAGCTAATCCCTAACAGGGTTTAGACGGGAGTAGAACAGAGTCAGTGTTCAGGATTTCATTGGCTTCTGATCTTGTGTGAGTGACCGGTGGAACATCCTTCCAGAAGCAAGTGCAATGTTTGCTTGTAAACAAGAGAAATGGTCTCGGCGATACCATTGACACAGACCCCCCCCCCCCGCCTTTTTTTTTAAGCGGTGAGGTCAATGACTCTGGGATGGCTGGGTTGCTAGAAAGTGCCCAGAGTGGCACCTGTCCTCAGCCACAGCTTTTTCAAGGGCAACGGGGGGGGGGTAATTCCAAGTCCAGTGAAAGGTCAACCAAGAGCCTTACCTTTGCGAGGGCTGTGGGTGCGGTTGCAGGCACAGCAAAGAGGTCTCTGGGCACAGTTGTCTTGCCAGCCAGCACCAGCACGGCACACTCCACGCACGCACCAATGGTGAGCTGCTTCCCATCATCCACCAGCAAACTGCTGGGCACCTGGAGAGTGTACAGGAAGACGGGCAGCCTGGCGACTTGTATAGCTTTTAATCCAAGGCATCGCGTCTTCTCTTGCCTGCAGAAGAAGCAGACAAAGGTCTCCACTTTGTACTGCCTGGACCAAGCACTGCTGGGATGGTGGGAGTTGCTGCCCTCGTGCTGCAGCCACTGTCCCAAGAGGTCGTGGTAGCAGAGGACACACGTGGCCACTATCCCCGTGGAATCGGCAGGCCTGGCCCGAGGAGCCGGCGGGTACACGGTGAGGAAGGGGAAGAAGGGCTCCTTCTCGCCAAAGCGGCCCGGCGGGTTGACGTTCAGCTGGAACTCCTTGCCCGGTCCCAGCTCGGCCCCACAGATGTAGCAAATAGACACGGGGCCCGGCTTGGCCAAAGGGTACCTGGCCATGCCGTGGGGATCTCCGGTCAAGAAGACCTGGTGGTACCTGCCCAGGAAGCTCTGCACCGACGTGATGCACTCCTCGTTGTGGCAAGCCCGGTACATGGCCCACAGGTCCTGCAGCACCCCGTAACACTTCCGGCAGCTGCGGACCTCCCAGTGCTTGTTGAGGCCCCTGGCGTGGGGCGGGCAAGGGAGCAGGCAGAGGAAAGGGAAGTGCATGGTGGTCCTGGCACTGCCGTTGGCGGCCTTGGCCGAGACCAGCCTGCCGTCCTTGGCACACTCTTCCCCACAGAGGTAGCAGGCTTCAGGGAAGGGGTGCGGAGGGGGGCCAGGGAGGGGCTCCTCTCTCGGCGGGGTCTCCCTCTTCCCCTTGGGGGCCAGAGCACTCAGAGGCACCACGTACAGCCTCTGCAGGACCGGCACGTTGGCCAGCTCGAAGCTCTGCCACTGCTGCATGAGGGAGGCGAAGCAGCAGGCGCACACCAGCGTGCTCCCCGCGGGGCTGATGGGCAGGGCCCCCGGGGGCGGGCTGTGCAGCCACAGGAAGGGGAAGAAGGGCTCCTTGGAGGCCTGCTCTTGCTTCTGCACGTGGATCCGGTGCGGGGACGTCAAGGGGGAGCCGCACACGTAGCAGGCGGCGTCCCCCGCGGGCGGGGGTGGGGGCTCTGCCCCCCAAGCAGGCCTGGGCCCCGGGGGCGCTCCGCCGTTCTCCTTCTGCTCCTCGTCGCTGGTGATGTTGATCTCGCTCTCCTCCGAAGAGCAGTAACTGGGAGGGTCCCCCGGGCCTCTCTTCTCCGTCGAGCCGGCGCCTCTTCCCCCTCCGAGGGCGCGCTCAGGCCCCCTCCCGCCGTTGCCCAGCGGAGGGCCACGCGCTCCTCTCCAGATAGGCGCCTCGGTCTCCCGGGGCCGCGGCCGCCGCTGCCTCTTCCTCCGAGGCTTCTCCGCCGGTGGCAGCCCGTTCCCCGGGCGCAAGGGGGCCGCCGCCTCTCCCGGAGGTGGTGGTGGCGGCGGCGGCGGCGGCTGGTTCCACTCGCGGTAGGTGGCGCGACTCGCCATGTGCGCGCTTGGCCCCGTGCGCTCTCTGGCGCGCCAGTAGCCGGGGCTGGCCTTGGCGCCGCCGCTCCGGCCAGGGGAGCGCAGGTCGGGCTCGGAGAGGTCCTCGGCGTCCGAGAGGGAGGACAGCTCGGAGTCCTCGCCCACGCCGCAGCCGCCGGCCTCTCCGTCCTCGTCCTCGTCGTCGGCGGGCTGGCTGCGGCCGCTGCTGCTGCTGGGGCGCCGCTCGTCGTCGGCGCCCAGCGCGTAGGCGAGGTTCCACTCCTGGGGGCCCCTGCGGAGCCCGCCGGGCCCGGCGCCCGGCCCGTCGCACTGGTAGGGCCGCTTGAGCCAGTACATGCGCTTCTCCACGGGCGTGCGCGTCCGCTCGAAGGAGTCCCACTGCTCGGCCAGGAAGCAGCGGCACACGGCGCACACCACGGCGCAGCCCTCCGGGGTCACCTCCCGCGCCCCGGGCGCCGGCTCCTGGTGCTGCAGGAAGGGGAAGAAGGGCTGCTGGTCGCGCGGGCGCCTCACTTGCAGCTTCAGCTCCTTGCCCCGGCCGATGCCCCCGCCGCAGACGAAGCAGCAGAGCGCCGCGCCGGAGGAGGAGGCGGGGGCAGGGGGCGCCTCGGTGCCGCCGCCGCCCGCCGTCGCCGCCGCTCCCGGGCACTCGTCGCCGCCGGACGCCAGCGCGGCCATCAGCCGCTGCTTGCGGGAGATCGGCGCGTCCCTCTCCGGGCAGTCGCTCATGCTGCGCTCAGGTAGTCGTCGCCGCCGGGGCGGGGGCGGGGGCGACGGCTGCGGGAGGCTCCCCGGGGCCGCGCGCTCATCCTGCAGGCGCCGGGTGGTCGGGCGGGCGGCGCGGGCTGCCGGAGTTGGCGGCGCTCAGTTGCTTCCCAGCTGCAGACTTGCCGCTGCCGCCGCGCCGCGCCGCTACTTTCGGAGTGGGTGGGGAGGAACTGGGATCCCGGCGGCGGCTGTGGGGGGTGGGGGCGGTGGAAGGGGAAGGGCGGGGGGGCTCTTGTGGCGCGGGGCGCTCCTGCGGGCGAAGGCTGGAGCCGGCTGCCAGCCGCGTCCCGCGCCAGAGCTAACTTCGGCCGGCGAGAGGAGCCGCTTGTGCAAAGTTTGGCTGCGAACTCCGCAGCGCCATCTCGCTCCGGCTCGGCCTCCGCCCCCCCCTCCCTGGAGGTGGGTCTCCTCCGCGCCACCAGCAGCCGCTTCCTCGCCTGCCAGAGCCGCTCTCCCTCCCACCGCCTCCCACCCAAATTCTGCAGCGGGTGGGACGGAGGGGCGGGGGAGGCCGCAGCCCTGCCAAGGCTCCGGGAAAGCCCTGTTTCGGAGGACCGTCACGGCCGCCGACGCCTGCCCAGCTCTGCATCTTACGGCCACTAAAGAGAAACAGGCTCTGCGGAGAGAAGGGTCTGGCGCTTGGACCTGCCCTATTCAGGTTTCAGGGGTCCGGGAGGTCTCAGGGCGGCTTGGTCCAAACATTCGGCTCAGCCTACGACCCTTCATCTGTGAAATGGGCATCATCACCACCAGCACCCGTTTCCTCGCTGAGAGTCGTGTGTCTATTCCATGGGGTCTGAATTCACCGCTGCCCCCAAGACTTCTTGCGCACAAGAGCCTCATCTAGCACTTGCGTGGCTGAGCGTGGCTGGGAGCAGGCCCTGCTGCCGGTGTCCCAGACTAATATGGCACTGGATCCGAGCTACAAACCCAGCGTGTCCACCTCCCGCCCCCAACAGAGTTGGAGATGCAAGAGAGTCACTTGCTAGAGAGGGAGATGGGGCACTTAACTGGGCTCTTGGCCACTTCACACAGCGAATGCATTGCCACAAGATGGGGCAGTGGTCATCACTGCTGGCTTTAAAAAGCGATTGGACACGCTGGCACAGGCTGTGGAGTTGCCTCTTCCTTAGTTGCCCTCCACCCTCTGTCCAGTGTAGCCCGGCAAGTCCCATGCATGACATCTCGACATCCCAGGAAGCAGACCCATCCCACTGCCCCCTGGGCAATCCAGCCACAGCCCATCTGAGTGCCTCTGCCCATCTTGTAATGCCAGCCCCAGTTGGCCAAGGTGCCCCTGGCAGCACTCTCCAGGGGCTATGGCCCTTCTGCTCTGCTCTGCTCTGCCCTTCCTGTTGCAGTTTCACATCTCACAGTCCTGAACTGGCTGAAACTGGCATTCCGTCTCTCCGTCTGAGGATCAGATAGAACACCTGTGTGTCCTTCAGCAGGCAGCTTCCCAGCTTGTTAGGGATAGTAGTTGGACTCCCTTTTAAGATAGCGTAGAATAAGCAGGCAGTTTCACACGGGAAGCCCTGGCTGCAAAACACTGCACATTCCCATGAGCTCATAGTGTTCTAAGAGTCACCCCATTGGGTAAAATGGGGCACAAGGGGTCTTCAGGTATCCACCTACCAGATACACTCTGGCTGCATCCCTTTGTTCTGTTGTTAGAAGGAGTTTTTCACTGTGTGTGCTTAAGATGTAAAAGCTGCACTGAAACGCCGCCTGCGAGCGGCCCAGACCTTACCGGCTTCCTAGCCGGCAGATTGAACCTTTGTACCTTTCTTACTTTCGCTACAATAAAGAGACTTTGTTATGGAAATGTGGCGATTGCTTCCATCCTTCGCTTCGGAGCGCTAAGGCAAGCGCTGAAATGGGTCTCCAAGCCCCCAACTCTGCTACTATTTACACAAATACACAACACTTCCTTCCTTTCCTTCTCTTGCGGGGCTCCCAAGCAAAATCAGCTGGGTTGCCATCGCCTGTGGGGCCAGGCACCAACTCCAGACACAGGAATGGTGCTGGAGGAAAGGGCCAGACTGCAGGACCCGCTGCCACCCGCCGCACAAACAGCAAATGCCGATGGTGAGGGAGGAGAGGGTGACCCGTTTGCAATACACTGTGTGACGCCATCTGCATCTGCTCTAACCTGGACTCCCGCTCGGTCGGTCGGAGACAGGTCTCGTGGGTGTGTCCCTGGCAACTGCTTGTCCTGTTATTTTGGGTTCTTGGCAGCCTGATGACGTGGACAGGATCCTTGTAGGTGTTCAGCCAGCCACCTGTTCGCTCAGCCTTTGCCTGCACTGCCTGATTAACACAGCCAGAAATGGCTTGGTCGATTGGGCAGGGAGGGTTGTTAATGCCTCTGTGTCGTAGGGCGTGGCTCCCTTCAAAGGAGACTGTGGTCAGACCGCTGCTAATGAAGCTCCTTTTGAAGCTTCTGAAAAATTATCCATCGGCCTGTGCCCACTCGTTGTTCTTGGGCAAAGTGCTCAAGAGTGGCGACCCAAGTCCAGGATGTCTTACATAAAAGGTTTCAGTTTGGTTTCAGGCCAGGTTTTGGACATCCTGGTGGACAATACTGTTGACACAAGGAGCAAGACCAAGAGGGCATGCCATTGCTGGATCTCTCAGTGGCCATTTAGATACCGGTACTTGATGAAACTGAGGCAGGGCTACACCTTTTTTTTCAGGCTGGGGCTTAGCAGGAATTGTTTTGTACAGATTCTACTCCTGCCAGGACAGCAGGTCTCAAAAGGGACTGCTGGAGGAATACTCTTTGGCCGTTGGACTGTGGAGTTCTGCAGGGTTCCATCCTGCCCCTTTTTGGTGTTTCATATCAGACTGAATCCATTGGGAGAAGTGACCTAGAGATTTCAAATTAAATGTAGCATCTTCGGTACACAGATGGCGCCCATCTGGCTTGTGGGGGAGGGGCTGTGGCTCAGGGGGAGGGGCATGCAGAAGGGCCCAGTTTCAGTCCCCAGTATCTTTAGAAATGGCAGTGAACAATTCTTGTCTGAGACTCTGGAAAAGCTGCTATATTGACAATCCTGCCCTAGATGGGCCAATGATTGGATTCAGGATTTGGCCACTTCCAATTAGAGGCCGTGAAGGTCCTGAACTGTCCCTAGGTTCTGGGGCCCACTGGTCCTGAACTGATGTCTCTCTGGGGAGAAGAGCACTCCATAAGGTTCATAGCACAACTGAAGAACCTCTACACCTGTGCGTGGACATCCACCAAACTTCAAGGCATATGTGACATGGGAAGGAATCAGAAAGAAGCTCTCATTTCTGGTAGAAACCGTTCAGGTTTCTTCATGGGAAGTCTCAGCTTGTGAATTCAGCCTACCCAAAGCTGCATGAGAGTTGGCACACAAAATCATCCACTTTAGTTAAGTCTACATTATATTGTGAAGCTAAGAGCTTTGCACGGAGTCAGTTCCGCTGAAGTTACAGGGTCATTCATAGTACCGACTTCTGACCTCACAGAGGTATGTAAAACAAGCCAAAAGTGAACGACGTCCCTTGAATTGTAATGGAATTCCTCTGGGCTCCATTCCCACACAGTGTCACCTGGAAAAGAAACCAGGCAGTTGAAGACCAGAAGAACAAGCGTGAGACGTGAGATCAGCCAGAGGCACTTGGAGGACACGTATCAGAAGTGCAGTAGGAAAGCAGCTGGGCTCAGGGAGGTTCTTGGACTGCAGTGACCTTCGGATGGCTGGTTGGTTGATTGATTGACTGGTTTCCCACACAGTCGGCAGCACCCTCCCATGAGCAGCGACTTGGCCTCCCCGATGCAGCTTTGTTCCGCGCAACAGCTGCAGCGCGTTTTGCACATGGACGACATGTCATCGCCCCTCGTGCTGAAAGCATGATGTTCCCCATAACAACTGGCTGCAAAATCAAGCAGATTGTATGACATCAGCTCCGAAAACACCCAGGACAGGAAAGTGTCCTCATGGGAGGAAGTTTGCAGGTGGCCCCTGCGTTCAAGGATGGGGTGGGAAGGCAGAAGGACATGAGACTGTGGATGCAAGCAGGGAATTTCTGGGGGAGGGAGGGGGAGAGAGAAAACTCCCAACTGCTCCAGGAGAAAGAAATGCATCTCATATTTGAATCCATCTATAGGCCCCAAAGTAACTGGTCTGTTTTGTAAAAACAATGGGAGCAGAAGCAAGCGCAGCTTCTGCAGTGCTGGAGTTTTCCTCTTAACACCAGATGGACAAGAGCTGTGTGTGGTTTCTTTCTCATTCAAGGGGAATGGCATTCTTTACAAGCTTGGAGACCTTTCCCCCCCCCTCCATGTCTATTCCTGCATGCTTAGCACTGGGATTACAAATAGATTCCAGTACTAAGCTTTGCTGAGACCTGGCTGAGTTAGGCAGTGCATTTCCTTGCTCAAAATGCTGGTATTAACTTCAAGACCCTAAGGAGCCCGTGGCCAGAGTCCTGGAGGGACCACCTTCTGTACCGGACCACTAGTTTTGCTGTGATCATCAAGAGAGGCCTTACTGCAGGTGCCTGTGACATTGGCGTGTCAGATGGGTGGCTGCTAGAAATACTGCCCTTTTGGTTATGACACTCCAATTTCCTAGGGTGAGTTTTGTTGCTGGTTTTAATGTTCTAATTGCTTTAGTTTTGCTGCTCATTATTTGTGTATTACTGACCAAGGTTCTGATTGTTTTTATGGATGGGTTCATCTGAATGTAAGCCACCTTGACGGCTGACTTGAAAAGTGGGGAACCTGTTTATTCAATGTGCAAGGTATCCAATCCTGTTTCAGCAAGGTGAGGAGGGCAGTTAATTTTTTGAAAAATACTTTGGCAGTTGTTCAAATGCTGCAGCTTTGCTCAAAAAGTAAAGGGTTGGTTGAAGAGTTGTGATTCACTCAGATGTTTTTGTTTGAAGTCCAGGATTGTTTGGCCACAACAGTCCTGGAATGTAGGTCACTGAGAGCGCAATCTTAACCGGGAGTTTGGCCAGCAGAAGGGCCACCGTAAAGCGCGTTTGGACTTTGTTTCTTTCCTTCTGTCTCTTCCCTTCCTATTATCCAGCTTTACCTTTTATTCGTGGATGAAAGCACCTAGGATGGCAGTGCAGTACCAGTGGTTGGTCACCAGGGTGCTCCAAGGCATTTTTAAAAACTCAATATGCCACTGTTTTATTATATTAACAAAGAAACTAAACTGGACCCAATATAGCCCCAAGTATCATTTTGCAGTTATCATTTTTGAAAAAATAAAATATTAATACAGCATAGCAAACGAATTAAGCATGCAGAAAAGATGACAATCATAAATTCAAAATACATATCAGATCAACCGCATAACCCTCTCCTTGTTTATTAGGAAGTAGATCCCACTGTGTTTAATGGGAGGGAGCGTGGCCCTATGACTTTTCTACTGATTGTCCCCTGGTGTTTTTTCTGCATCTTTTTAGATTGCAACCCCTTTTGGGGACAGATAACAATATATTTATTTCTTTAAGCTACACAAATCACTTTGCAAGCTTCTTTTGTTGAAATGTGACGTACAGTATTAACGTTCTTAATCACAAACGTGTTGAAGATTGCAGGCCAAAGTTGGTGGGGCTGCAGTATAAACAATTAGTTTAATCAGTTAATCAATTAAAAGAAAATTTGGCGCCCAATCCTTTGCTTGACTTCTCAGAAATATTTTCCATTATAGTCTGTTAATCAAGAACACACACAGAGTGCAATCCTACACTAGAGTTAGACTGGCATAAGCTAAACCAGCAAAGGGCCACCATAAATTGCGTTTGGACTACTCTCGGAGTCAGGGAGAATAGCTCACGTCTGTGTGCTGGCCTCTCTGACTCCGAGAGTGGTCCAAACATACTTTGCGGTGTCCCTTGTGCTGGCCAAACTTTGCTGGTTTAGCTTATACCAGCCTAACTCAGTTTAGGATTGCGCCCTCAGTCAGCTGAGATTTCTTTAACTAGATAAAAGCCTTTAAAATTAGACATAGCTTTTCATAGCTGTCAAAGAAAACCTATAGAACCTGTTGTGCAGAAAACAGTAAAGACCTAATATAAGTCTTTACTATTTTTTGCACAACAGGCCCAGAAATCTGCTGCTGTTGGCCCTCTCTCATGCTAATGTAGACCTGTCAGAGACGCAGACTGTGAAATCCAGATTTGCACAGACTGAACAAGGTGCAGAGTTAACTAAGAGGAGAGCGGTGACTCCCGGGAATCGGATACACGTAGCCACGTATCACGTTCTCAGGGGTTCAGCCAGAGTGGCTGTGTCCATGAGAGAGGAGGAGAGGTGGAGAAAGGGCATCTTTCGTTAGTGCAAAAAGTCATGTCGAGGTCACCCATTAATATTTATTGGGAAGGAAAGCTGAGATCCGATGGAGGTGAAAAAAATAGCAGCAAACAGGTGCTGCCATTTGCTGGCATGACAGCTTGCAGGAAAAGGACAAGCTGTTAATAAACAGAAACAAGCACAGGTGGTTGGTTCTCCAGTGCAAGGCAGTGCGGTAGTGCCCCTCACTTTGCCCACGGCCTCTTGACTACACATTCCCTCTGTCAGAGCCAGCGTCTTATTACAAACCAAGCTCCAGGCAAGCCTGCTCCTTCATCCAAAAACCAGAGTGGGCTTATTATTAGAGGCTCCTGGGGAACAGTGCTGGGGAAGAGGTCTGCTTGTCATAACCCTCTGAGGTCCCAAGAGTTAATAGTACTGAGCTAATGTGCCTAGGATTTGACTGGGCATAAGGCAGCTCTTTTTATGTTGCATCAGATCAACTGACTGCAAATGCGCTTGGCACTAGAGCACTGCAAAACAGGGTCAACAAATGTTAATGACTCAGGAAGCTCCTTGAAGGAGATCCTCTGTCAGAGCTCCTCTGGACCTCAGTGCATCTCCCTGAAAGGAGGAGACAAGGGGTAACAGTGGTATTGTGACTTCTTCCTTTCTGCGGGGTGGTTGGGTAACTTACTTCTCCCTCTTGGGCAGTGAGAGAGGGAGACAGGTTCTGGAAGAGGCAGAGAGATGTAGGATTTGGTCTGGAAGAGACTGCAGTGGAAGTTAAGAGAAGCAGACAACTGCAGACACACATGCTTAGAAGACACTTGCCAGTGATACTGCTTGCAGGAGCATACTACTCGTCCAAATGCTGGAACCTTTATGTTGGCCAGTAAAATAAATATTGCAAACTCACTGTAAGTCTTCAGGGCTGCCTTAATTAAAGAAAATCAAAACCCAGATTGTGCTGCTCTCCTGGGACTACTCACTGCTCAGAGAAGTGGGGCACAAGCACATAGCACACATCCATTTGTTCCATATTACCAATTTTAAATACCTGCATACACACTCATGGATTTTTCCTTCATTCTTAGGCACCACTGCACCATAGCATTTGTACCTTTAAGGCTACGGGAATGGTATTGCTTGTCGCATGGATATGATCCAAAGCTAATTGACTGAAAACATGGATTTCAGAAAGGCCACTGGATTTTTTTGGATCGGGACTTGGAAGGGTAATGCTGCTTGACCCCTGCTAACTGGGCAAGAGGCACTTTTTCAAGTGGTGTTCTCTTATATTTAGCAGGGGGAGAGCAATTGGCCCCATTCACCCCTGCGCAGTGTCTTTTCTAGTGGCTGTTGCTGGTGGTGTTCTGCATTTTTTTTAGATTGTGAGCCCCTTTGGGACAGGGAGCCATTTAATTTTATTATTATTACTATTTGCCTGTAAACCGCTTTGTGAACTTCATGTTGAAAAGCGGTATATAAGTACCTGTTGATTGACTGATAGATGCTCAACATGATTCGGAAGGGAACAGTAGTGCTCAATTCATACTACAGTATGTTGTAAATTTTAACAGCAATTCAAATCAATTTGGAATAAGGCATTAAGGGCTGGACACCAGAATTCAAGGAGGAGGGTGATGTGCAATAAAGAATTTAGAGGATGACATCTCTACAAAGAAAGAAAATCTTCAGGGGACAGGTTGAAGGAGCTGTTCGTTTAGCTTCGAAGAAACAGGATGATGCAAACAGACTATGCAGTGACCCTTAGTAAGTAGATAAAGAAATACCTGTTAAGTAGTGCTTCTCTTATATTTTGCAGAGGGCGGGGAGCAACTATCCCTTTTCCTCCCAGCATAGCATCTTTTCCAGAGGCTGTTTGCTGGTGTCCCCCTTGGGCTTATTTTTAGATTGTGAGCCCTATGGAACAGGGTATTTTTCTGCGATGTAAACAACACCAAACCATTTTTTTTTTTTTTTTTTTTTTGCTGTTGTTGAAAAGTTGTATATAAATACTCTTTTTACAACAATAATACTGTAGTTTGGGGAGAGAAGGTCCCAGGTTCAATTCCTGGCAGCATCTCCCAGTAAAGCTAGAAAAATCCCCCCCAACAACAACAACAACAAAAAACACCCTCAGTCAGCAACCCTGGAGAACTGCTACCCATCAAGGTGGTGAAAACACTGAGCTAGATGGACCAGTGGTCTGATAATGCAGCTTCCTATGTTTTCGAACACTGACAGCCACAACAGCATCATGGCTGGAAGTTGGCCCGACACCAGTTTACATTTGCAGATGTCCTCGCGTAAGGACGACCCGCTGCTTCAACATAAAAAGGGGGGAAAGAAACCTTCTGGGCTCTCCTCTTGAGTATATCTTTAAAAGGCACTTGTCTAGCTGCATCCAGGACAGCCAGATGGATGTTGCAGTGCTCCTCTGTGCCATTGCCGGGGCCAGCCAGGAGGCTGCTGTGCACTGCTGTCAGCACCCTGGCTCGGAGAGGAATGCTGCTGAGTGCGTATTCTCGAGGTCTCTTTGCTCTGCAAAGCACTTTTGTGGTGTCTGCATCAAAAAATGCAACCCTCTCAGCATCTAGAGGACAAATCATCCCCGGAAGGCTGCGCATCAGAGAAAAGCTCTGCCTGGGGAGGGAAGCAGTGTGGGAAGCACTGAGCATTGGAGCTGCTCCATCTTTTGGCTCCTTGGCCTCTCAAATACAGTATGTTTTTTATTTTGCTCACCTACGTTCTTAAGGGTTTTTTTTAAAATTGTCTGTAAACTGGTTCAGGCTTTCTGGGCTACTGCAGATTTGGCTACATGGTGCCAGTGGAGCAGAGCACAGGAAGTTGCTTTACAGCAAGTCAAACCACTAGTCCATCTACGTCACTCAGTGTTGGCTATGCAGAACGGCTGTGGCTCTCCAGGGTCTCGGGCAAAGAAGGGTCTTTTCCGGCCCACCTGGAGATGCCAGGGGTTGAATCAAGCCCTTCTACATTCAGGGTTCTGGACAGCTGTACCTGGAGATCTCATGATTGGACTTGGGCCCTTTTGCATGCAAGGCTCTACCTCTGAGCAGTGGCCCCATCCCCGTAGACATCCAGTTTTGTCATGCTGGCCCTTAGGACGCAATCCTAACCAACGTTTCCAGCACTGGGGTTAAGGTCAATGCAGCTCTAAGGTAAAGGTGGCAGCCTGTGGTGGCAGGGCAGTCTCATAGGCCTCCTCAAGATAAGGGAATGTTTGTTCTCTGACCTCAGGACTGCATTGCAGCAGCACTGGTCCTGGAAAGTCAGATTGGATTGGGCCCTCAGTCCCTTGCAGTGAATCACTCCACCAGCCCTCACACTAGGCTGAAGTTAATTAAGTTTAAAGAAAGGAAATCAGAAGGCCAAGAAATCTTCCACTCTTAGCAGGTTCCCTGCCAGTCTGGAACTTGAGCCCCAGGGCCACATTCAAGTGGTTCTTTGGTGTCCTGATAAGAATTGGAGGAAGTCTCTGTTTGGAAGGCTCTGGCCAAGGGACCATGAAGAGAGCCAAGCTTTCACATACAGGATGCCCTCGCACAGAAAAAGGCCGGGCAACAGTCTCTGCACAGTGAGAGATCAAGTGCAGGAAGCACATGTGCTGGGGTATGGAAGAAGGAAAAACAAGAACACCACTCTGAAGAGGAAGATACACACTGTTGCAGGCATGAGAGATACTTTATGGTTCAAGGTAGAATGTTTTCCCTGTTCATATAGTCTCTATTGATTTGAGAACTACTCATTAGGCTTTCCCTATTCTCCGAGTGACAACATTGCAAGCAGACAGATGTACCCCCAAAAGGAGTCATTCCAGCGTTGTCTGCAGCAAGGTAAACTCGGCTTCACCTTGCCTTCACTCCGTAAAACTCATGGAGCTGTGTCTGAACGGAGGCCAATGTTCTCTTCTTTGTTGCCCCCCCCCGCCATTTTAGTCTGACTTAAATAATAATCATCCAGCTTGCAGGTTTATCCAATTGTTTGATTATACTGTATATTATTGTTTAGGAATGAATTTGATTAAAAAAACAAACTTGAAAAGCTGCTCCAGGAAAGAGGCGTCAGAGATGGCGTCAGAATGCTACAAGGACCAGCCCATCAGATGGAGTCAAGTAGCACAGCTAGTTTCTCCTACTTCTTTAGGAGCGATTGTCCATCTCTCTACAAGCAGGGTGAGTCCAGATTCAGAGCAACGCCTCCACTAACTCCATATGGCCGCCTGAACACCCTAAGAAAGCTGAGGCAACACAACACTTGGAGTGTCATCAAGCCATCCTCTGTATTGCCATGCATTATCAGGGCTTGGTGGTGGGTTGAAGTTACTGGCAGAGATTGGATAAACTGCTGCAGCATCACCAAGGAGAAGCACAGGAAGAAGGGTCTCGGGGAGGAGGGGTGGAAGAAGCAGAGCACATTAAAGGAGGAGGCAAGATCCCAAGGAGGCAGAAGTCCAGGGGAAGCAGGGAACTTAGCAATGATGAGGAACAGAAGGAGTTTCAAAAGGGGGGGGGAGGAGACAGTCAAAAGAAGGAGACTGAAAAGAAGTGTGGAATATATAACAACTTAAAAATGTGAGAGGAAAGGGATGCAAGTCCCGGAGTTTACAGGTTAGGCTAATTTGAAATATTCCACTAAATGTTTGACTTCAGGCCACTAGTTATGGCACAAGGCTGGCAACACTTATTGAAAAACATGGGATTCCATCTCGATCCCCAGAGACGTGGGATTGGGAATTGCCTGGACTCAACATCTCAAGCAAGTCTTTGGGAGGTGGCAGAGTGGAAGAGAAAGCAGGCCACAACGCTCCAGGCTCCTGCTCCTTCTGAAGTGTATCTCGGTCCGTCGGATTGCTTTGTTCTTCACACACTTCAGTGACATGAAAACAAACCTAAAGGCTAGTTTATTTTAAGGTTGGGGTTTTCGCCTCCTTCCCCTTTCCTTTTGGACTGTCTTTGGCAGATTGCCAGTGAGAAGAGGGGGGTGGAGGAGGAATGGGGGGAGGTTTATGCATCTATGAAGGTCTCATCCATAAAAATGCATTCTGGCTCTCAAAACCTCCCACTACAAATCAGCCCCCAGCCGTTCCCTTCCTGTGCCGACCTGCTGGAGTCTGCTGTTATTCTTGGCAGGGTGCCTCGAGGAAGAAAAATCACTCCCTTGGCCACGCGCATGCGCGAATACACACACACACACACACACACACACACACACAGAGAGAGAGAGAGAGAGAGAGAGAGCCTTACCCCCGTGTCCCAGCAGCTAAGAAAATGCTGATGACATGACACCTTCCAACATCCTTCAAGGTCAGGGGAAGAAAGTTGGAGAACAGACAGACAACAATAAAAAAAAAGGCTCTTTGGGGAAAAAAATGCTTGTTTATTGCTATGCTCAGGCTTTTTCTCCTTTCTAATGCTGCAGGCACACATTTAGGCAAGCCAAGTGCCAGGGATTCAGACTCATCCTGCTGCTCTCCCTTGCCACCTCTGCAAGAAGGAGCTGATGCTCTGTTACCCGCCTGCCTAAACAGTGACCTGCTGACCAATCATGGAATGACTCAAAAGTGCTCCCCCAAGTCCTCAGAGCCCCCCATTGTTTCAACGACGCAGCCAGTGGGGAGGGGGGTTTGCAGTCCCTGGCCCGGGTCGGAGAGGCACCTTCTGTGCTGTACTCCCAGCGCCACCCTGCTGGGCTTCTCCCGTTTATCCTCAGAGCCTGTGTTGGAAACGTCTCAGTTGTCAAAGCCAACTCATTATTCTGCACATATGACAGACTTGCGCTGCCTGGTGCCACGTCAGGCCACTGTTCATCCAACTCCCAGCATCCCGCTCATCTCCCCTCTCTCCCGCTTAGCTCTCAGGAGGAAGTTTGTTTATTTGTGACGTTTATGGTCTGCTTTTCTTCCAGGCTGGAACTCAGAGGCAGCCCACGTGGGGTCCCCAGGTGGATTATTCATCCAGGCACTGACCAGACCTGCCCCGATTCAGTAAGACAGCAGCTGCCTCGAAAGCTTCCAAACTAGGCCCTTGGATCATGTCCTTAGACCTAATCTCTCGGCCAGAGGTTCATCCAGTTGCCTTTTTAAAAAAAAACAGCTGGGAGATTAAATTGTACAGCCTTCTTGCAGGAGTCGTTCCCTTGCTAAAGTGGGGCTTGGCCCCAGCCGCTGAAAGCAGTGGCAGAAACTGCTCTCGGAATGTGTGATGCGCGCACATGCATGCTTAGCTCCTGCTGACAAGGTCAGTCCAACACTGGGCACAACTCCTTTGAAGGCTGTCTGATGTGTAGCCCAGTTTTACAAACGATAGTTTCAAATCTTTGTTTAGTCCCGTACAGGACTGCAACCTACATTGTTTTGACTTCTAGTTGCGCGCGCGCACACGCACGCGCACACACACACACACACACACACACACACACACTCATTCCTCAGGTAGTTGGGGTAGAACCGGGAGGGCCAGACTTCAGGCTTGCAGGATCTACATCAACCTAAATACAAAGTAGAGGCATAACTTGACTTTCATCGCTTTGCTCTTTCAACTGCTTTCAATTACAATTTTACACCTTTGTCCATGTCTTTTCCTCCAACGTTCATCCAACATTCCACAATGGCCACCAATGCCACCAACGTTCTTATGTTTATTTTTCTTTCTTTCTGTTTATTTAGGTTTTCACATGAATTTGCATGTGTTAACTTGTTATTTTAGTTTGTCACAGGCCAAAATAAATTTGCAAGTGAAACAAGGCTTTGCTTTGACATTCATCCATTTTTTTTTACTTTCATCCATACTCTGGTCCCTAACCAGATGAAAGTGCAAGATATGCCTGTACATACTATAGAAAAACTCCCAGTTAAAGCATCACCCTGACTGCTAGGTAAACCAGCCCAAACAGAAAAGATCTTACAACTAAAACAGTCAACCTATTAATCATTCCTGTTAAAAAAATTGAAAGACATTGTCAGCTTGCATTTTAAATGTCCATGTAAATGTTTAATTTTGCTAGCTATAAGGATGTCTTTACATTGACGAAGGGTGCAGTCCTAACCAACTTCCTTGCACTGACATAGCTGTGCCAATGGGACATTTGCTGCATCCTACAGTTGGGGGGCAGTCAGAGGGCCCCTCATGGTAAGAGAGTATTTATGTCCTTACCTTTAGTAAGGGCTGCATTGCCCTTACCCTGGTGCTGGAAAGTTGGTTAGGATTGCACCTTAAGACTAAATGGATTGGATTAATACCAGCGCACACCTTTAGACTTTCCAAAATCAGAACATGGCTGCCACAGAGAAGAAGGGGTAAGAAGACGACTGTCGTGTGGAATGGAATTGTGTTGACGGAAAGAAAATGTTCCTGTTTGGTACCCAATAAAAATGTGCCAAAAAGTCTTGCTAGAGGGGCCTACACATGAAAAAATTATCTTCCCCGTGGTATGAGAGTGAGTCATACCAAGTGAACAATCCTCATCCACATTACACTAGCCAAGCATTAAGACAAGAAAACATGAAGGATAGTCACTGTTGCTTCATAAGAAGGAAAGGGTGGGTGGAGTTGACAAACAATGCTACAAAAGCAAACTGAAGATATTAGAGCTCCTGCCCCAAACTTTGAGGCTGCAAAACTGAAAGGCAGAGGAGGTTTCATCCCTCCCAGAATCACCCTGTTGTGATCCCTCCCAAAATAATCAGGCCTGTTGACAAATAACATTGCTTAGGTCCAGGGGAAAGTACATTTGAAGAAAACCCCAACTCTCTAACTCTCTCTGTAAAGAGGAGAAAAGAGTCACAGCAATCAGCTACTAAGTGCTGGAAGAGGCTGCCTACCATGTCCACTCTCACACTACACTGAGGACAGACAAGCTGACACAGAACTGCACCCATATTTCATTGGCTGCATAGAATATGTTTACAGCTCGAGGCGAAGAAGCATTTGGAAAAATCCATCCCCCTGACTGATTGATGCCATTTCTAATGTGCATGAGTCTATTTCTGTTCCACTGCCCAGCCCTAAAGAAGCCATCTGTGATGGTTCAAAGTTATAGAACAGAAAGAGAAGAATTTCTTAAGAGGGAAGAAAATCGGAGGGCAGCCTGGTTTTCCATGATACGCAGTGCAAAGATTGTGTTAATGCTTGCACTTATTGTGGCCTCCCTAGACCAGGTGCCTGCCTGCATGTTCAGGTGTTTAAAAATGACGTGCTTAAATATTGGAATTAATTGTACAGCCCTGACTTCAATTCCAATGCAAATGCCCGACAGAGCATTAGTAACAGACAGAATCCATGCCACACATCACAGTGCCTCAGATGCACCTGCCATTAGCCATTCAGGAAAATGGACTTCTCTCCCCATGCAACCTCAAATTATGCACATTTCTTAATACGAGAACAGTAGTGGACCAGTTGGAGGTAGCAGGGAGCATTTACAACCTGCTTACCTGCCTTGATGGAGTTTTGCTTGATACCAGAGGCAGGGTTGTATGTAGGGCTAAGGAAAACATTTTCTAGCTCCTGGATGTGCCCCTCTGCCTGAGAAGCAGCTTATCAGTGTGCTGCCTTTGCTGGGTCCTACACTGATTTAGCCTGAAGATTTGTTGCACCGTCTCTGCTGGCTGTTACATCCTGACTATTCCTTTTCAACTTGTAAATTTGTAAGAAATTGATTTTCACAAGATCATAGGCCTGGCGGGTTTTAGCCTCCAAAGGAAACTGAATATGCAAAGGCTGTCTGAAGATTTTTTTTTTTTACTGCAATAAAAAGGAAGTCCAACACAGTATAATCAATATGAAGCTTTCCTCCCCAAAGCTGACATCAAGGGATAGTTGGCCTAGCTGAAATGCCCAGCGTGTTTAATTCTAGCAAACAGGAATGGCCCTGGTGGAAAACCACCCAAGCAGTGACTTGGGTGGAAATACACCCAAGCAGAAGTGGGTGGGTGGAATGGTGGCTAATGTGTGGCCTGAGAGGTGTACTCCAGGGTTCCTCGCAAAGGATATCCCAAACCAGCATAACACCTTGTTTGAGCACGACTCTGGAATTCCCCTGCTCAAATCCTCTCTCTTCCAGCACTCAAACTATCCAGCCAAATGAAACAGCCTGCATTGTGCAGGAGGGAGGTCACCTTCACTGCAGCGAAGTTTTGGCAGCCGAAAGGCAGTCACCTTGCTTAAAGGGGAAATCCCTTTGTGATAGGAGGGTGCGTGGAAACCTCCAAGTTCATCCCTTTTGGCACAAGATGGCACTATCATTTCTGACCCAGCTGTTTTAAAGAGCCTTTGCAGATGTTGAGAGCCAGTTGCAAAAATATAACTCACTTGTTGGGGAAAGGTCACCTGGATCTTGTTGGCACAGTCACCTACGGCAGCTCTATTAAGTGCTTGGCAGAGGGCTCCAATGAACAGCCTGTGCTGAACTTTGCTGCTGCAGCAGCAGCAACTGGAACAGAAAAGGCACCAAAAGGGAAGAGGATGGAAGGCTAGACAGGCAAATCAGCGGATCTGTTCATGTCACCCCCAACTCATTGTTCCAGGGATGTTTTCCATGAAGGACCTCAAGAATAAGACAAGTGCAAAGGTTGGCTATGCCTTCAAATCATAGCCCTGGGACTTAACTGTGTCTTCTGAGCAAGATTTCTGCAGTATTTATTTATAAATACAGGCATGCCCCACGCATACAGGCATACCCCAAATCCACTGATTTGGTATTTACAGTTTCAGTTATCCACAGATGCTATGGATACTGGGACTCCTATTATGGAGTCCCATGATAGGGGGACATTAAACAAACCTTTTTTTTTTACCTTGTTGCAGTAAAACCAGTAATGTTCCCCAATCTTTAAAAAGACGTCCCCAGTATCCACGGTTTCAGATATCCACTGTGGGTTCTGGAATTGAATCCCAGAGGATACAGGGGCATGCTGTATACAAGTAGAGGCTATTGGAAGCAAGCATGCTCTTGGGGGAAAGAAAATAGCAAAAACACTGATCCTGCATCTGAGGGTAATGGTCTGAATCCTCACAGTCTCCCAGACTGTTTCCAGTCCAGCTACATTCCCATGGTCTCCAACTTTTATCTGTCTGTCTGAAATTCAAAACTGCCAATTGCTCTCTCTCTCTCTCTCTCTCTCCCCCCCCAACCCCTCTAGATCAGGAAAAACTTCTAACCATTAGCCCCTTTGAGGAAGTATCAGTTCATGAACCCCGACTGTTAGAAGCAACCAGCTCAGCAAAGGATGGTCCAAGACAGCATCCATAACACCAATATGCTCATAAGCCTAAGCCTTTGCTCTCTCAGCATCAACACATTTCAAAAAGGGCACAGACTACTGGCTGTCACACAGAAGGTGCTTCCGAGATCTGGCATTGATTCACTTCGAAACTAGCCTTTTTGTCTGTTCGGGGTTGTGCGTGCATGTGTGGGTGTGTGTGTAGGGAGTGTTCTTCGTTTTTATACCATCTGCTCATGGTGTTTTTAGTTCATCCACAAAGCAAGGCAGTGTGCCATTTTACATTTACATACATTTCAATGAATTAACACATGCAAATGAGCACCGGCCCTTTTTAAACCCTGTCTGGTTTTTCTTGGAAAAGAGGCCAGCCCCGTGTCCTTTTGGTGTCAGTGTGCAGGGCAGAGGCTCTGGGAAGGAGATAATCATTCAAGGGAATGGGCTACTGAGAATAGCCCGGCAAGGACGGAGCAGCTCTCCCAGATCAGCTGCTCTTAGCCCTTTGTTTGCACAGCTGCCGGAGTGGCAGTCAGCCTCTTGCATGTGTTCCAGGCCTGGCAGTGCGATTAAGCTGGCATCTGGAGACCCGCTGAAGTCAACAGACACAAATTCAAAGATAAATATTTTGGCTTGAGGGGGTTTTAGGAACAAGAAGACGGAGATTGTCAGCATTTCCCACTTTTCTGCCATAACACACTCACAGCAGCTTACAAATAATCAGTCACCTGGGACCACGTTTCCTACCCTCACCCCTAGGAACTGAGCTTGGCCCATGCTGAAGAATTGGCTTTCCCATCCCTACAAGGAATACAAAAGGCAGTTAGTTACACGGCCTTCTCAGTGGTGGTGCCACTGCTATTTAATTCCCTCCCTGGGCTGATCCAACAGCCTTCCTCTTTTCCTGCTGCTTGTTTCAGAGCATGCCTGTCAATTTATGGGATGATTCTGTCCCTCCTGTTTTTGTTCTTTTCATGCTGCTAAATTGCTTTTACGCAGATGTTGCTGCTTTTGTATTCCCCGCCCAACAGATTTCAATGCTTATTATTTCACATTTCGCATTTTGATATTTGCCACCTTGAGAGTATGCACTAAAAAAAAAAAAAAAAAAGACAGGCTGGCAACCAACAGAAACAGGATATGGGATCCTAGACACAGAGCAGGAAAACCCAACCTCCTTGGAAAAAGCTGGTGTTTATTTAGTCTAAAATGCATACCCTTCCAACCAGCTCAAATATGGCTCTCGTGGCTCTTCAGAACAATTAAAATATCCAAACACTATAACAATCATTATTGTCATTCTGCAATAAGGCACAGTGACACATGAAAACCACACCAGCACAAGCAATCCGAACAGTCTACATAACTGAAGCCACATGCCCACTCCAGCAGTGCATCAGCAGCTAGCAGAGGTTGTGGCTCAATGACAGAGGCCATGCACACAATCCCTCGCATCTCGAGCACCACAGGTAGCAAAGATCCCAACAAGCCACTGTCCAAACAGACAGTGCGGGACTAGATGCAGCACTCCCAGTGATGTCATGCAGGGGGTACGCAGGGGTACACGAGTACCAGTTCCTAGGATTAGGGCTGGCCCCGCCCATTCGCCCACCCACATGTCAACTCCGCCCCCTGCAACATTTGAGTTTCCTGCATGTTTGAGTTGCTTGCACGTTCTCAGAGGCAGGCAGGCAGCAAGCGGCCTTGCCTTGCCACTGAAAAATGAGTTGCTCTGGGGTTTTAACATGATGCCAGGCCTCCTTCACATGTTCTGGGGGTGCTGTAGAATACTGTTGCAACTGTTGGGTCAGTTTAAAATCGTCTGAGGCCTCAAAAAGGGCTTTTCTCATGTCACTTCCTGCCATGACCTCACTTCCGGCTTATGACGTCCCTTCCGGTGGGCGGGTCCCGACACGTGCCAATCAAAAGTGAGTACCTGTTCTTAAATCATTTAGATGACACCACTGAGCACTCCTCCAATATTCTGGCTCACTGCAACACAACTTCACATGCTCAAACAATGAGAAACAGCTGTGCACCGAATATGTTAAGAAACCATTGTCTAGGGAAACCCTTAAGATGCCGAACAGCACAGACATAAGCCCCAGGCGTCTACCTCCACTGCAGAAGAAAGACCCTGAAGCTACTGTTGAGGCGACCAGTTTGTACGCCATAAAGTGAGTATGTGTGAGAAGGTGAGACCAAGGCAGTCCCTTTAATGTTTAGAAGTCCATTCAATAAAGCTGGGCTTTCGCCTTGAACACTTTGTGTTTTCTGGCTCTGCTGCAGAACAATCATACAGGCCTTACAGCAGGATGTTGGTATCAGCCAGACAGTCACCATCTTCCCTCCCCAGCAGCCAGATTCTTAAATAACCATGCTTTTTTGCCACCCTCTACAGAAATAAGTCAGATTTCAAAGCAAAGAAGGGAGGTGGAAAAAAATAGATAACAAACATAAAATTAACAGGTAAAAAATAAAATTCAAAGCAACACATTACAGCAAATGTTGAGGTCTGTATAACCCCCCTAGAGTTTGACTTTTAAATTGAAACACACTCTTCACCTCAGCCTCTGCAAATGTCCTAAATGTACACAGAGACACACGCACAATTCCACTCCTGCACATACATACCTTCACACCCAGAATTATGAGGCACCAGAAGCAATTAGGACCTTTTTAAAACACCGGTATATAACCTGAGAGACCAACCTTTTGCAATCCACTTGAAACTGTTTTTTATGCCTATGCAGATATAAGCAGAAGGGGAAAATCTCCCAGCACATGGAATATGAGCAAACCTCAGCTTTATATTAAGCACCAGCTCTCTATTATTTAACCAGACCCTCCCTATAAATGTTTGTTTTTCCTTATATTCCCATTCCAATCTGTGCATTAAAACATCACATGCAGTTCACTCTCTTGTAGAATTGCATTCTACAATTCTCTAAGGTCATCTAAACCCTGGTTCCCCAAACACACATATGCCCAACTGTGGAGCCAAGGCTAATTTAACCAAAGAGGCTTATTCAACCTGTTATTTTTCCCCACAAAAAAGTAACAAAAGTGTGTTACTTTTGGGAACAAGCTACTGCCTTTACTTGTTTGGTGACTTGTCCTAGCACTAAGGTATTTTGGCAATCAGATGTTTGGATAACCACAAAGCTAGCATCACAAACGAAACATACCATATTCTCATTACTGACAATACTTAGGTTTGTGGCCTATCCTATCCTGGCACTTAATAACAGTAAAAATACTGCCTTCTATCTTGAAGACTTCTTCTGACAAAGTATGAAGTGGGCAGGGCACTATGATGATAATTTATATAGTGTCAACATACTGTACATGGTGCTTTATAGAATAACGTAAGCATGTGAACCTGCCCCACTATTAAAAGCATCCCCAGAGGCCTGTTCTTGGACATGAGGCAGGTGGTGTCTGAGCAGAGCCTTTTGGATTGTGGTGTCTGGCTTGGGAATGCTCTCCTCCGGGCAGCTCAGTTGGTGTGGACAGTGATGCCCTTTTGGCACCAGGCAAGAGTCTTCTATGTGGCCAGGTCTTTTTGCACTTTGCATTGCTTTATGTCCCATTCTGTTCTTATGCCGAGTAGTTTAAGTATGTATTTGTAGTGTTCAAAAGTCCATATGCTGCTCTTGAAGCTTTTGGGCCACGTTGTTTTCTTTTATTACTGTATGTTTTTTTATTGTTTATGTTGTGCTTTAAATTTGTAAGCCACCTTGACCTTCCTTTTCTGGAAAAGCAGAATATAAAAATTTCCAAATACAGCAAAACAAACAAAAAACAGATTTGGATCTCTTAGCTGTGTGTTACTTTTGGGAACAAGAATAAAAAAAATGAGGACTATGAATCAAAATGCACTATCAAAACTCTGTTCTGCTAAGGCTTGATGGCATGCAGCCAAAGGAGAGAACCACACTGGGAAGGCAACAGCTGGGCCTGAGGATTGGCAGATCACAAGAATACTGTAGATTTGTAAAAAAAACAAAAACAAACAAACAACCCATTGAAAAATGGTGGTTTAGACTAGCCTGCTCATGTAAGCTGCCTTGGGCATTTGCTGAGGCATGGGAAAGGCGGGGTATAAATCCTTCAAATAAATAAATAAATAAATAAATAAATAAATAAATAAATAAATAAATA
>JAJKFI010000088.1:1936457-1981112 GCA_029204185.1 Lerista edwardsae
TGTGTGTGTGTGTGTGTGTGTGTGTGTGTGTGTGTGTGTGTGTGTGTACCACTCTGCCACTCTGCCGGGGTCAGCAGTGGGACTCCCCCTGGCACCAGCGTAGCTACATCACTGCAGACCAGGGATGTGAGATCAGGAGAGGCAGAGAGAGGAGAGGCTTCTGCAGTTGCTCCAGCCAGAATGGTTATGAGATCATCGGGAAGGCTGAGCTGCTGCCGCCGCAAGCTGTAGTCTCTCCAAGAGACTCTGATGCATCGCCAGGAGTGACTTGAGCTTATAGCAGTGACAGTAAGCAACAGCGGCAGGCTCTGCTGTGATTGTGCAGGTGCTGGGCCTTCCAGCAGTGATGTCATGCAGGGGGTACGCAGGGGTACGCAAGTACCGGTTCCTAGGATTACGGCTGGCCCCGCCCATTCGCCCGCCCACTCGTTGACTCCACCCCCTGCAACATTTGAATTTCCTGCACGTTTGAGTTGCCTGCATGTTCTCAGAGCCAGCCAGGCAACGAGCGGAGCCTTGCCTTGCCTTGCCACTGAAAAATGAGCTTCTCTGGGTTTTTGGAACTGTTGGAACTGTTTGGAACTGTTGCTCTGGGGTTTTGGAACACTTTAACATGATGCCAGGCGTCCTTAACGTGTTCTGGGGGTGCTGTGGAATACTGTTGCAACTGTTGGGTCAGTTTAAAATCATCTGAGGCCTCAAAAAGGGCTTTTTTCATGTCACTTCCTGCCACGACATCACTTCCGGCTTATGATGTCACTTCCGGTGGGAGGGTCCCGATACGTGCCAATCAAAAGTGAGTCCCTGTTCTTAAATCATTTAGATGACACCACTGCCTTCCAGGTAGTCTAGAACGCTTTGCACTTGGGAGCACCACACACTGTGCCTCCCCAGCCTTGGATCTCACTGCATGTGTCTCTGTATGGTTTCAGGATGGAAAAAGTGAACTGGCAGAAACAGTTGTGGGGAGGTAAACCATATATGCTGCTGCCCTGATCCCCTTGGAGAAAGGATATGAAGTCACAGACAGCAACAACAATAATTTGCTGACCAGTTTCAGGAGTTCTTCATCAACCAATATTTGAATCAACTGTTCAACTAAACAACGTAGCCCTAATATGGCTTTTTGTAGCCAACCATTGTTAGGTTGCAATTCCCTCCAGAGTTCTAGATGTCAAAACCAGTGAGCAGTCGTGCTTTTCTGGATTCAACAGCTTGACATTACAGCACTCCTGTCTTTGACTAGGCTGAATCTAGTGTACACAAAGCCTCTGTTGATGCAAGCCGCACCACACAAGAGCTTGGAGAGACAATTGATGAATTTCAGAAGCAGAAGCTGAAAGATATCCAGGTAATAAAAATAACCTCACCGTTTGCTTATGGGGCCTTTCCTTATCCTGTTTTGGGGCTACGTGTAGTGATAAAAGTGGGGGCTTTCAGGGTTGCAGTGCTAGGCAGAATTACCTGGGAGAGTACATGCCAGCTATGTGCAAATCAAGGCTTCTGCAGCCCAAGCACTGCATCAAGATTCCCCACTCAACAGGCTGCTTCCAGAAATCAAGGTAAAATAAAAGACTCACTCAGACGGTATGATCTCTTTTCTACAGAAGGTCTTCCTGGAGTTTGTCACTATCGAGATGGTCTTCCATGCAAAAGCGCTAGAGGTCTATTCCGAAGCCTTTCAAAATCTTGAAGAGTATGATCCGGCCAAAGATCTGGAGGTACTGTAATCTGAAATGCAGAGTTCAGATGCTGTATTTATTTGTGGCCTCTTGCACCACAACAAAAACAGAGAGGGAGACAAGCCCCATAGAAGCATCCGCTAAAAAGGCAGGTTTGTTGTGAGGGTTTAAAAAGAACATATTCCTAATTGCTTGTCAATTGATGCACAGTCAATAGGTTTACGAATGCACCCCCCCCCCCATGGTGAAATCAGAACATTCTGATCTCAATTGTGGTTGCTTTGTGATTGACTGTTGTCTGCTGCTTTGGGTCAGTTTCAGGTAGAAGCTAAAGTACTACATTAAATATAGTTATTAATATGATTATTCTATGGTGCAATTTCATACCCCTCACTTCACAAATGTAGAGACACTTCTACATTGCTTGTAGCATCCCTCTCCTTAAAGATCAGCCCCCACTGCCACCTCTCACATAAATATATGAAGACAGGACTGGCTCATCCATGAGGCCAAGTGAGACCGTTGCCTTAGGCAGCAGATTGGCTGAAGCCATCCATTTTTGTCTGTCCACTTGTCTCCACTGTCGGGACCCACCAGACGTGATGTCATGGCCAGAAGTGACACAATCAAGCAGGAAAATGTTTAACACCTCCATATGACAAAAATCAAATCAATAAGTAAATTAAAAATTTACAAAAATTTAAAAAATTATTTAAAATAAAGAAGATCCCTCCTAAGCCTCCCAAGCAGTTGCTGATCTGCTAATTCCCTAAACATCCCAAAGGCTACAGTCCTATCCACACTCACCTGGGAGTAAGCCCCATCGACGATCGTTATTAAAAGCACAGGCATGGTAGTCTGTTAAAAGTACAGATTCGTAACGTTTCCCCAAATGCAGCCTCTTGCAGTCATATTAAAAATAAAATACACATTGAGATGAACGGGGGGCCCTTGAAAGGGACTTGTCACCCACCTAGTGGGTCCCGACTCTCAGCTTCAAAAACTGATCCGGGCCATTTCTCTGGCCATTTCTTCAACAAACTGAACTTTCTTTCTTTTTGTACAAGATGCCCAGGTGCCTTCTCCTTTCATTGCCTCTTCCCCACCTGTTGCCTCCGTCACCTGTGAATAGTCTCAGGCAAACATTTTTGCTCGTTTTTGCTGAGGTGGCCATAAATCTGCACTGGCTGCCCTTCCTCCAGGGCTGCAACAGACTGCCTCACCATTCGGCGCACACAGAAAAGCAGCGTGTTGGCGGGAGGGTCAGTTCCTCCTAACATTTTCTGTGGAGGGAAACGTTATTCTCCTTTTTGGTATGGACCAGCCTTTCAGTCACAGGAGACTGATGGCCCAAGCAAGGCTCCTTTTTACCCCCTCAGGGAGAATTAAGAATATGGCGGACTAAGGTTTGGACTCGCCTAACGACAGTGTGTGGCTGCTACTCGTTCACCAGAAACGCTCTGAGGCAAATTGGACGTGCTTCTTCTGGGAGTTTGTTTCCACTGAACGTTGCTGATAAGCAACCCAGCCGCCAGCTGCCAGGCAATGAATCTGAGGGGCTTCTAAGGGAGCCCAGCCAGGCACAGGTGAATCCCCTCAGTGAAAACGAGGCCGGGGTTTGCCTCATGATCCTCACAGGTGATGGAGGGACATGTCATCAGTTCATGGCTCTCGAGTCGGGTCATTTCATTTTTGTTATTCCAAGACAGAGGCAGTTGTTGGCTTTATTTTTCAATGTTGGTAAATAACTTTTCAACCCGTACTAGTTCTTACAGCGGTTCACAGTCCTCAAGCCAGATTTGTAGGCAGATTATATTTCTGTCTTCACAGAAAAGAGGGACAAACTCTGTTGACATAGTGTATTTTTCTAGCTTGTGCTTGGTATGGCTCCAAAAATATTTTTTTAATGTACAGTATCTATATCAAAACAGTGCATCTCATCTTAGAATAATGCCCGGGGTGGCTTTTATGTATAAGAAATTTTAAAAATAACATCAACCAATTAAACACTAAAACGAGAACGATAAACACAGCAGGTAAAATGCAACTCTTAACCTGGTGAGGGGGAAGAGAGCGTCCTAGGCCTGACAAAACAGAAATAAAAGGCCTTGATTTTGTGCCGATATGCCATGAGGAAGGGAGTTCCATAGCCTGGATGCGAAAGAAGGTCAAGGTTGGGGCCGACCCATCCAATAGCTTAATGGTAGTAATTGCCTTTAAAAAAAAAGTCTTGTTTAGGATTTCAGAGCAAAAATAAGCACCGCATCCGGACCCTTCCGTGAGCCAAGGCCCGTCCCCACCACGAACCTGTCTTCCAGCCTTCCGTGGACCCCCAGGAGCAGCCAGGTGAGGAAGTGCCTTATTACTGTGGAGACCGATTTTGGCTTTAAGAGCAAACATGGGAAAGCAGCCCTCTCCTGAAGGGAAAAGCATATCCCTGGGAAGGGAAACGGAACGCCTTGTGCAGCCCCCAGCCCACTCAAGCAAAAGTGCAGAGGCATCATTAAGCCAAGCGGTTTTTTGGAAGGTGTCTGGTGCACTGAGTAAGAGCAGATTAATTTATTTCGACTGTTCTCCTCCTGCTCAGTGGTTGGTACCAGGTTGCTGGGGGTCCTAGGCAGGCCCGTGGAACCCCCACCTCCCCCCCATGGCACTTTGGGTACTGCCACTGGCACTAAGTGTTCAGAGGTCACCAGCCACGTGAGTCTTCTGGTGGGTTTGGGCACTCAGACGGTGCCCACCCTGGCCAACCCACCTGTCCCTTCTCCAAACAATTCCAGGCAGCATGTCGTGTTCCCTTTCTATCAGCCACCTCGTGAGGGACGATCGGCCTCAGAGGTCAGCCTGTGGCAGTCCTGTAGGATAACCAGTCCCATTTCCTCACCTCTAGATGATCCAGAACATGCTGCAAAATGTGACCGTTCCAGAGAGTGATGAAGAGTTTGAAGAGAATCAGGTGCAGGAATCAAGGGACACCGACTACACCGAGATTCGGCCGGTACCCAGCAGACACCCACATCATTACCACCACCACCCTTGAACGCAACACCCTGGTGTTGTGGTTATTTCTGTTCCTCAGCTTCACGCAGGATTGCTTTGGAGAAGATCACTACCAGGCCATTCCTTTTCCCACAATCGTGAAATTTAAAATAAAAATAAGATCTGAACTTTCAGTTTGTCCTGTTTTCCTTGAATGAAAAGGAAGCGGGGGGGGGGGGCTGGAAGGCCCACTGAGACCGTGTAGCATGAGGACATCCATGAAGCGGAGGTTAAGAATGGAAATTTTTAGGCTTGAATAAAGTCAAATGACTCGCCCATATGACGCTTGGCAGAGCAGAGATTTGTTTATTTTGTAAACATTTGTGAATCACTTTTCTATAGAACTCAAAGTGGTTATCAACAACCAAAATATATAAAGACAATCAGAGATAATAAAACAGGATTTAAAATTGACGTAAAAAAAACCAAGCATAACTAGTTATTAAGTTAGCTAAATTTCAGTTGAAAGAACATTTGCACCCTTTGCAGTATCCCAGCAGTGATTTGGCATTCCATACCAAATTTATTGTTACTTATTCAGTTTAAAATCAAAGATTTATGCTGGAAAATTCTGTTTCTTGTCTGCTGGGGAATTTCTGCATTCCAGAATCTGCATTTGTTTATTGCTTAAATTGAATCAATATCCTTCCAATCATCTGAAGAGCTCAGCGTGGCATAAATGGCTCTCGCTAACACAACAACCTTGTGAAGTTGCTTAGGTTAAGAAACATCGACTGACCAAAGATCAGCGAGTTTCATTGTGGGGAGGGGAGATTTGAACTCAGGTATAAGTCTTGCTGTAACCTTTCACTGTTACTCTGTACTGGGAAAATGCTTGGCACATGCTCAGAGGCATTCAGTCACTATTTCACGTTCTCTGGGACTGGGCTCTCTAGCAATGAAGACTCAGGGAAGGACTTTGGTTCCAATAAAAAGGCGTCTACACTACTGAACAAACAGAAGATTCCAAATTGCTCATTACAGCTCAAATAAACAGCACCAGCACAACCAGAACATACGCAGATCCAAAGTGCAGCCATTTGACATCGGGGTCTAAATCAGGAATTGCTTCTCCACCAGAGTTTTCTCAGCCAGGTTCCTCCTTCCAAGCGCATTGCGCAGCATTTGCACCAACTGAAAGCCAAATGAACAGAACACAGCACTTTCCCTCCATCCGCATTCTGAGATCCCTCTCACCCACAGTGGTACCGTACTGGGAGATGTTTTCAAATACAGAAAATCAGCTAGAACAGGTCTTTAAAATGAAAGGATAGAGATATTTTCAATAAATAAAACGAGAGCTACGTTTATTATGTGCCACCTGCCTTTTTATAGCTTTGTAGTAGAGAACGTGGGTTGAGTGGTAAGATGGTTACTTGCTGAGGTCATTGCATGACCTTTTTATCATGTGCCAAATATAGGCTTGATTTGCAAGCTAAATCCTGCAACTATTTATGTATTGAACAGCTCCCATGAGATTTGCTTTGCTTCACAAATCTCATCACACAAGAGGAGAAATGTCATGGGATGAATAAGAACATATGTTTTTTGAGTGCACCCTGCTCATAGAAGTTGAACTGTAAAGTTGCACCAATTCCTATTGTTCCATGTGAAACTGCTGGTATGAATGGACCATTTGCAAGGATAGTGAAATGCAGTTAAGTGGAGAACTATTGAATTAGGAATCTGCCCTGACTTATTTTATTTATGTAATATATTCTTACCTTGTCTTTCTCCCATTAGCATTCAATTCATTTGCCTAATGCATTTATCCCCTACCAAGCGGATATTACAGCACTTTTTAAATACTTGGTTCTGTCATATAGAAGAAGGAGCAAATTTGTTCTCAACTGCCTCTGTGAGTAGTATTAAATGAAAGGGGTAAAAACTGCAACAGAGGAAATCCAGTTAGATATCAGGAGTAAAGACAGTTCAGCAGTTGAACCAATTACTAGTGACGGATGCCCCCTTACTGGAGAGCTTCAAGCAGAGGCTCAACAGGTGGCTTCTGGAGATGCTCTTAGTTCTTGCTACTAGCAGGTGGTTGGACTAGATGACCTTGTGGGTTCCTTTCCCTTCACACAGTGGTCTGTGGTTTGGAGACTGCTGAACTAGACTGACAGGTAAGTTAAAGCAGCATTTCATTCCCTAGCTTTCTTCTGCAAATCTGGTACGGCAAAGCCATTTACCTTCTGTGCAATAAAGGTGACAATTGTCGCCAACACAAAATCCTGTGCCGCAAGATCCACAGCAGAGAAGAGAAGGATTTCAAAGAGGAGCAGGGCGAGCTCATGGTTATAAAAAAGAGTCCTGCTGAACAGAGCACTCTCATCTAAAGGGGAAGGAAGCAAATGCATTTTTAATCTGCTTTTGCATGGATGTAAAGTAAGGTTTTGTACACTCCCATATAACAATTATGTTTCTGAATTGTTTGCAAGCCAATATTATAATGCATTATGTTTATTAGCTGGTATAAGGCAACGCCCAGTACTGAAGCCTAAAAACAAGTTCCTACAGGAAGTAGATTGGATTACCGTTGTAGAGAACGGACATATCCCCTGGCTCTTGGAATTCCATGTCCATGATCCGCTCCAGAGGAAACTTATTTTTAACTATATAATCCATATCCCTGTACCTCTAAAGGGAGAGGGGAAAGGAAAAAACGTGATCAGTTCTATGAAGATATACAAGCTCAACATAATTGCAATCATATCAGAATCTGGATTAAATCATACAAGAGAGGCTATTGCCCTGATGCCCACAAGCACCTGATTGGTCATTGAGGAAAACAGGGTACTGGGAACAAGATGTTTGAGCCATGCTCTTCTTATGAGCAGTGGTTTGTCATAGATCCTATCAGTATCTTCTCTCCTGACTTCAGGGTTTGGAAAGTGTGCTGCCATAACTATGGGAACTGCAGCCACCCTTATCATCTCACTTGCCCGGCTCACAAATCCAGTTTGGATTTGCAAATCCAAAGCACAAGTAGATGTTTAAAGGCAGCCTAAGACTCACATGTTCAAAGAAGGTGACCAGGAAGTGGTTCAAAGCGTAGTAATTTTTTAGTCTTTGTTTGTGAAGGTCAGACCGGACGTTTGTTCCTCTTGCAGCCTGTTACAAGGAAAGTTCAGAGACTTTTCAAAGTTCAGATCAGCTTTCTGGCAAGCCCCGGTGAAGAGGATTAAAAAAGGTATTTGTTTTCACTCAGATATTCCTTTTGGCCGCAGGGATTTCAGTTCAATTTTCACCTGCTGCTGAGGAGTGTTCACCTCTATGCACAGACACAGTTTTCAATTAGGAAGAGAGGTGGGTGGGGGAAAAAAACCAGGGCAGTTAGAGGAAACAACCTAACAGTCATTATTCCTTGAAGGAATTGAACTAAAGAAAGCTCAGCTAAGGTTAGTTCTCAATCAAGTAGGAGATTTATCATGGCATAAATTTTTTGGGGACTATAGTCCACACCACAATAAACTTATTAGTCTTTAGCTGCAGTTCCACTAGCTTGAAATAATGGGTTTCGTTCTTAGGATCTGGAATTGTTGAAGCAAGAGTGAAAAACATGAGTGTGTTAAAAACATGGAGCCAAGGCTGCTTCTGGTGACATAACTGATGGTGGATCCCTCACAATGTGGTCTTTCAGCAACTGCTAGATAGCAACTGCTATCATTTATCATTCCTAAGAAACTATCTGCCCCGCTGGCCAGTGTCTTTCACTACCAATGACTTAACACAGGGGTTCTCAAACTTTTTAGCACTGGGACCCATTTTTTAGAATGACAGTCTGTCCAGGACCCACCAGAAGTGATGTCATGGCCGGAAGTGCCATCATTGTGACGCCAGAGCCTGCTGCTTTCCTGAGAAGGCAGCCATCAGTGGGGTTATTTCTCAGCCATTTTCCAATCACAAAGTGAATCAGAAAGAAAAAAGCCTACTTAAAACCTTGACACAAGCAAAACAACCACGCAGTCCTCCCCCTTTCCAGCATCCCATCCTTTCATATTTTCAGTATGGGCTGCTCTAGGTGCTTAGCAACCCACCTGAAATTGGCTCACGACCAGCGGCGTCATGCAGCCGGAATGCTGGGCGGGAGGAACGGGTGAGCGGCAGCCCGCCCGTTGTGTTCCGGTCCATTTCGCCGTCTTCCCTGGGGGGGCTGCCGCTCACCCGTTCCTCCCGCCCAGCGTTCCGGCTGCATGACGGCGCTGCTCACGACCCACTGGTGGGTCCTGACTCATAGTTTGGGGACCACTGCTGTAACAGAAGCCAAGTGTGGCTTTACCTCCATGGAAGATTGGGCTATCCTGTCATACAGCACCCGAGTCCGATCAGTAAGAAGCACCTCAAATGTCTGGATGTCAGAGTTGGCCTCCAAGCCTCTAAGAGCACAACGGTTCTCCTGCAGACAGCACCAATGAAAAAGAGAAGTCACAGAATGGAACAGAGAAGCCATCAAATGCCGCTGCCCCCCCCGCCCCCGTTAAGAGGTGTTTTTCAGGGATCATCATCACCTCTAGTGCTCTCTGGCTTTGCTAAATTTTCCTATTATCACGTCAACGTGACGTGGAAGAACAAAGAATGGAAAGGTCTGCAAACTAAAGACAGACATGCAGCTTAGATTGTACAAGGACGCAGTGAACATGAGGACAACAGACTCCTTTCTTGGGAGCAACTAGAATTGTTAGAAAGAGTGAGAGGCCACCAGCAGCCTCTGTCTTACCTCCTCCTTCCTGATATAAGAGTACATCGTCTCTAGGCTCACGTCTGCATGTCCATGGACACTTCTTCCGTGGATATAGAAACCATAGCATCTGTGCATCAAGATAAACACGGACACCTACGGGTGCAGGAAGAGACGGGGAAGAAGCAATGCTTCTTAAAAAGTGGTGTGGGCAGGTGGCAATGCCATCCTTACAGGAGGGTGAATAGGAAGCAAGCATCCATTGAGGGTGGATTATACTTCCTAAATCTGGCCCGTGGCCATTCTGGGACTTGTGGCAGTCTAAAAGTGCACTTTGAAAATCCCACGTTGCTCAGTTACTCTAGATTTTCTACACTCCACACACAAGGAAGTTCTGAAGGTCATTCAACATGTCTGATTATCAAAGGGTTTGTGCACTAACTGATATCTGGATTTTCAAACAAGTTGAGCTAAGACTCTAATGTAGTACAACTCAACCATAACCAACAGACTAGGGCCACTAGGAATTCTGTACATGATTTTTGGCTAACCAACTCTGCTTTTGCCTATACTGGACAGCAAAGTTGTGACTTGTTGTGACTTTGGCAATGGTGTATACCAAGCCTTTTTCTCTGTGCAGTAAGGGTGTGAGACTCACGTTGCTCAAGGAACAAAGATCAACAAACTGGTGGATTTTGTCCTCTATGAACCGTTCATAGAACCCAATGGAAAACACGATCTGTAAGAAAGGTAAGCTGAGCTCAACATGTGATGGTGGTAGACAAGCACACACAAAGGCTTACTTCTTCCATATTTAGCAGTGAGGCTCAGTTTATAGTCACTGGCAAAGTTCTTCACTCCCAGACTAGCTCTAATGACCCTAAATTGTAGCTGTGTTTCATGGCTTCCAGATGCTATAGCCAAAACTGGAATATCTATAGCCAGATACAGTATACTTGAGACATTGTTCATATGACACTTTTTGCAGGGACGGGGGGGGAATAGTTCAAAATATGGTGAATTATAAATGCACACACACACTAGATTGGACTAGAGTTGGATTGGCCCTTCTTTTCTTTTCAATTCTTCTGGTATTACTGAGTGGGATTCTCTTGCATCAGCTATAATCCCTTCTTCATATTGGATGCTAAGCTATTTATTTTCCTCATCAGCAGGGGTGTCTGGGTGTATGCTATGAAGTCTTGTTTCCTTATTTCTCAAGACAGCAAAGGAGGCTTATTCTCCATGCAACAAAACACTCTTTTTTTTTCTTTTTTCTTTGCTAAGACCTATATGAAACAGAACAAGGATGGACTGGATGTGGGGGCCTGGGCTCAAACCAAGAGGCACTTTTCCAAGTGGTGTCCTCTTATATTTAGCAGGGGGAGAGCAATTGTCCCTCTTCACCCCTGCACAGTGTCCTTCTCGTGGCTGTTGCTGATGGTGTTCTCCATCCTTTTAGATTGTGAGCCCTTTTGGGACAGGGAGCCATTTAACTTTAATGTTATTATTTGCCTGTAAACCGCTTTGTGAACTTTGTGTTGAAAAGCGGTATAGAAATACTAGTGATTGATTGATTGATTGATTGATTGATTGATTGATTGAAATCCAGACAGGTAATCTCATGTTCAGAGAGAAAGATGACCTGCACAAGCCCAACTGCCAGCCAGATGGAAGCTGCGATGCCAAACCGAAGGATCGGGCTCCATGTAGCTTGATAGGCATCTGGTCCGGGCCTCAAATTCACACTCAGGTCACTGGATGCAAGGTTCTTCAGGCCCACCACCTAGAAATGAAAGGAACAGTTGGGCAGAACACGGCTGGGCCATGACTACTCCTCAACCTTGGTCCCGGGCAAAGTCACACACCCCTCTCCCTTTCTGTTCCTTCTGACTGTAAAATGAGGCTCATCATACACTCTCAAAGTTGCTGTGAAGATCACTTCGCTTCTCACCCACCTCCAGAAGTAGCAGGACAGCAAACAACTGAAGCGAAGTGCTCACTTTCCTGTGGGTCTGGATCTCGTTCCACTCATTAGCTATCAGAAAAGTTCTCCAGGCGCTGACGGAGGAAGCAGCCCTCTGATCGCCTCCTGAAGTGGGGAAGGAAGAAAAAAACACAATGAAGCAGAAACAATTGGCTTTATTTGAAGACTCCACATGAGCTTATTGGATTCTTGGCCAAGTGCAAAGCTCAACGCTCCTGGGTTTCCTTGAGCCCTTGCTTATGTTAATTTACTTCTCCTGATATGAAATCATTACGATCCAAGGCAAGCTGCTTCCTGGAACAGGCACCTGCTGATTTCCCAGAAGTACCAAGGGCCTTGAAGTGATTTACCAACACTAATTAAACAAGCGAGTATCGCACAACAGCTGTGCGATGTGCTGTAGGCAGCATCACCCTCATTTTTTGGGGGAGTCAAAGCTTTTGATCTTCAAAAAAATACCCTCTGGTTGCAGGCTCACGGTGTCAGACATTCCATGTGCCATCCTGCAAGGGCTAAGGAGCCCACAGTTTCACAAATATCCAGGGGTTGGGGTGGGTTTTTTTTTTTTTTTGCCTGAATATGTTTTCTCTTTGATCACAAGGGAGAAACAATGAGAAAGGAATGAAGTGAGGCAAGGTAGTGTGGAATTATCTTCTAAAACAGCAGGGCACGACCCAGGAAGTGGTTACAGGAAACCAGAAAGCCACCCCATGTTTTCTATGCTTACACCTGTAAGGACCCTTGTTCACGTTCCACAGGTGTGTCATGGACAGACAGACAGACATGCGCAAGAAGGATAAATAGAAAACAGCATTAAAAATAGCAACTGCCATGTTTTGCAGGAGAAAGAGGGAGGTACCTTAATTTTCATTTCCCCCTAATTTAAACTGACTGGTGACCCTGCCTTTCTGCTCATTGTTTTCTCCTATAAGGTATGGTTTGGCTCAAAGGCTTGTTTGTGCCTGCTCAGTTTGGCTAATATCAGCATCCCCCTTTCTAGCTGCTTAGTCCAGGGAACCCCTTTTCCATCTCTGCAACATTTCCCTTTTACAGATTTGTCCATGTGCTCAAAAAAGAAAAAGAAAAAAAGAGGTTCTTCTGTGGCCTTGAATGAATCTGGTGAATGAATGCATCACAAAAAGGAGATGCGTCACATGTAGAGAGCCCTCTAGGTTACAAAGGCTAGCAGTGACCTGCAGGCATCTTCCCTGTTTGTTTCTTCATTGGTTTCTCCCAGTCCATCAGGAAAATCGAGACTGTTAACTGGGTGATCAGAAGATGGATCATGTCCAATGTCTGAAACAAAAAAAACCCAAGGGAATTACTGTAGGTTCACCAACCCAAAGAGAGAGTCTACCAAGTGTGGCATTTGGGCAGAGCGACATTCCCGCCGTGACAACACAGTTAACACTTAACATTCTAGGGGCTGAGCCTATCGTCTCATCTACATAATCAATGTTTAATTTTTTTTTAAACAATGTTGTTATGTTTAACGTTATATTGTATAATGATCTGTTTAACGTTACCCCGTCTTTTTAATAGGAGTCCCAATATGCCTGGTCTCCGTGGATAACAGAACGTGGATACCGGGGCACACCTGTACTCTTATGCAAGACTTCCTGGGGTCCCTCCAGTTATTCAGTCTCAGTGGTATTTCCATCTACATTACATCCAGACTATCTTTCCTGCCAGGGATTTTGGTTGCTTCGACAGCTTTAAAATCCATTAGAGGCTGTAAGCTTCTCTCCGAGATTGCCATGTTAAGGTCTGATTTTGCTCCTGTCCCTGGCATCACAAAGCCCTTACCTTTAACACAAAAGCACACAACAAGTAGGTAATGAAGTCAGCTTCTATTTGGCCACCAGCAGGGGGCAGGGTCCTCTCAACTGCAGAAAACTGTTGACCCTGGGGAGAAGGATTTAAATCTAAAATGAGAACAAAGCGTAACATCTGTTTACCTGCCGACAATCCCTTGGGCTTCAGTTCCCAGAATCCCTTGTTAATGAGGTACTGACTGTCCAGGTATGTACAAGCCAGAAGTAGAGTTGTGATCAGGGACGCAACCCAGAATCGGGCCCATTGAGGGTTTGTGCTTTGTCCCAGAATATATGTTCCAAAAGAATGGTTGGAGCAGTGCAGACAGACAGGGACTAAGAGGGAGAATTGTTAGACTGAAACGTATGAGTACGCCTGTTTACTGTACCTTGAAGACTATTAACCAATAAATGCCAATTCCAAGGGTGATCATGAAAAAGGCATTTGCCAGAGACCCAGCAAAGAAGGCAAAGAATTTCACAATGACCTGTTGATAAAAAGAAAAAAAAATCTACAGTTTCCTGTACATTCTCTCTCTCTCTCTCTCTCTCTCTCTCTCTCTCTCTCTCTCTCTCTGCAGGTGTGCAGAAAAATAGCTACTAGGTATGTTTGTTACCAGAAGGCAATGGCGTTTCTACAGGGATGGCAAAGCTCTAAGTTTTGCAAGAAGCCTTACCTTGCAGTGGAAATCACTCCTCTCCTGCACCGTTTTAGCCAATCCTCACAGGGAACAGCAACATCTTGGCGTTGCTTATTGGCTACAGCAGTAAGGGAGGGGAGGGATTTACATGACAGGGTAAGGCTTCTTGCAACACTTAGAGCTTTGCCATCCCTGTAGAAACGCCTCTGCCAGAAGGTGAACACCACATCATTCTTTGAACTGAGTCACAACCCACTTCTAGCAGTTCATACATGAATGGGAAACCGTGACACGTACCAGAAGGTTTATGTTTGGAAGTCGAGAGCGTCTGACCCAGCTGCTAGTCTCCAGCAAGGCATGGAGGACAGAAAGGAAGCCCAGGGCTCCAAGCGCAATCTGCTGAGAAGGAAGACGAAGGGAGAAAAGAACTGTGCGCATTATGCATACTGAGCTCAGATGGGAAGGAGCTGAGCCTTAAAGACTGACACGTGGCAGCCCTTCTGAAATGACCCTTACTCACATTTGTAGCTTGCTGGACTGTCCCTGGGTCCTGGATATATGACACAGAAAAGGACACCTGTAAAGAAACAACGAAAAGTGACAAGGGAAAGACACCAGGATGCCATCTTTAGCCCATGGGTCAGGTCTCGGTTGAGACCATGTTATTCTGTCACTTTGGGAAATACCTGTGCAAAAACCAGATGTCGTTTGAACACCCTGTGGACACTCAAGTACGTCTACCTGGGACTAGGGCACGAAGGCACGAGTCCTCTCCTTTGTGCATGAAAGCAAAAGACCATATGTGCTGGCAGATTAGAGGCAGAGAGATTTGCCGGCATTGAGCAGGGGGTCGGGCAATGACCATCACAACACCTTCCATCTCCAACATTCTGTTATTCCATGAATACAGGTTCATGAATATCCCCACCATTAGCAGCCACATCAGGGATGCTGGACATATTCACTGAGCACAGTGCAAGCAGTTTCAAGAATCCAGGGCCAAAGGCGCCTCAAAGGCTAGCGAGCTGCACCTGTGGGTGAGGCCCATAAGCTGCACCTCCACGTCACTTCAGCACCACCCTAGCAGGACTCGGGAGGAGATACTCACCCAGCTAAGAGGGAATTTGTGGCAGCATTACCTGTTCCGGCCTGGAACCAAAGAGCGAGATCTCAGGGGTCGGGGGCTGATGTGCCTCTTGCTGATACAATCTGGTCTCGGTGCATTTGAACTTGAACCTTCTATGAATTCCCTTATACTGAATCAGACCAGCCCAATATGGTGTGTTCTGTCTGGTAGCGACTATTCAGAGCTGCCGGCAAAGCCCGTTCCCAGCACCTGCTACCCGACCACTTAACAAGAGCTGTACTGCGGGAGGTTGGCCTTGGGCTGGGGCCTTCCGCATGCAAGGCAGGGACTCATCTACTGAGACACAGCTGTCTTGACTTACTTCAGCCTGCATCCCTTTCAGAGGTGACCCATCCTCTCCCCTGCCTTCTGAGGCCTCCTTGCATTTCCTTTCTTGGCTGCAGCCTGCAGACCTAGGCTCTCAAGCAGGTGAAAACCGCAGACTCTGCTCTCAACCTTGACAGCATCCCAATGCAGACCGGTTCTAATTAACACCTGCTGTAGTCACAGCTGCTGAGGCCTTTGCAATGCAAGGGGGGGGGGAAGCACAGAGGATAACTTGCTGGAGAAAAAAAAAATCCAGCCAGTCTGGTTGTTTCAGCTGTTGCCATCCATACACATCTCTCTCCCTCTGCAGAGGTGAGGGGAGCAAGGCCTTCTTTGCCACAAACTTGCCTGGACAGTTCCCGTGCTGCCTCGCTTTGCATATTTCACGGTCAACAGGAAAGGGGGATTGTCTCCGGGGCTGCTGGTTGGCAGGTATATGCTGTGTTAGTCAGGAAGGAAAGGCAGAGAGAAGGAAAGGTTAACTGTAGGACAAAACAGCCAATTAGGGGCATGAGTGATGACTCTTAAGCTCCTATGGGGAGAAAGGAACTGCAAAAAGGGAACGGGAGAGAGGGTGCTAATTGGGCTGGCGGAAGGTGAAATTAATACATTTAAAGCATGCGGGACCTGATGGGCTTAAGTATGGATGCATTTTTGCTTCACTGTAAGGGAGACGATACCACTAAATGGCAAGCATGAGCAACAGCAACTGGAAAAAGGCACTGCTTAATTTCTTGATGTGTGATGGTGGGTGGAGCTCAAGCCCCTGAACCTGGTGCCTGAGTTTGGCTTTCATACACCCAGGTGTGCAATTGCTTGTTTTGGTTTTTCAAGGGTATCCTGTCCACGAAAGAGTTTCCTGTCCACCATCAGGAATGGTCTTATTTAGCCTCACAGAATTTGATTAAGTCATCAAAACTATCACATTTCCCTGTCCCACCCCTGAAGCACTTTAAAAAATTGTTTCGTTTACGTGAGGAGCAATTCTGCTGCAAACGTAACATCCGCTGGAGGGTTGCTCAAGTTGTTCTGTCTTCCAGAGAGCCCGTCAATGAGGAAAAATCTTCGGAGATCCTGCAAGTTCAGGGGTGCTGATGGAAACGTAAAAGAGAAACTTTTTTTGCTTTGTTTTGTTTTAATTATGGGCTTGGGGTTTTGTGCTAACTTTAGAGGATGCATATAGTTGATATTGCTTGCAGGAGATCCTGCTACCTGACGCCGCCAAAACACTCAAGCCTGCATACTTGCAAATAAAGCAAGTATTACAAAGAGCTCATAAGCCTCTCCGATGCTGTCTTATCCTGACCCCAGATGGTGTGGCAGCTTCTGTCACCTCTCGCCACTCAGAGAACTGGGATGCAAACAAGTAACAATGCCAACAAGCCTCCACCTGCCATCTTGCCCAAAGAGAAGGGAAAACTCACCCTGGCCACTTGCTTGTATTGCAGCGTTCTCAACGGGGACCGGCCACAATTGAGCGTTGCCCATCTCATCCACAAACTCCAAGAACATCTCGTAAAAAATGGGCTCTGGAATTCTTTGCAGCAAGTCTGAAACCTCCAAGGTGCACTGCGAAGAAGCACAGATTAGATGGAAGAGGGAAGTTTCAGCAGTGTTCCAGTGCAGGTTAGGATTGCACCCCAAGTCCCTTTGCATCAAAGCCAACACTTACAGACTGACTGTACACTGTTCCAAATACAAAGGCGGCATCCAGGACACGCTGACTGGCCAAGCAGAGCTAAGACACAGGAGAAAAGAAGCAGAGCACACCCATCATTTTCAACTTGCCCACAGAATTAGCATGCACCTTCTAGTCATTACTCAAGGTGAAAAAAATGCAAACCAACTCTGGCCTCCTCCTTCTGGAGTGTCGTTTGCCACTTCATGGTTACATTCTTATTCCTCTCTTCCTCCACAGAGCTAAAGTTGGCAGGTGTGGTCCCCAATCCCATTTTAGCATAACAGCCAAGCTACATGGGAGCCACTGCAAGAGAGAGGGACCCTCCGTTCCACCTGAAATTCAAGCTCCGTTTCATGGCTGAGCAGAGATTCGAACCCAGATCTTCCAACTTGATCACTCTCTCTAGTCACATCAGCAACTCTGTGCAACAGGCCAGCATTGTTATCCCCATATTACAGGTGGGAGGATTGAGGCTGAGGGACAGTGTTTTGATCACAGGGAGTCTTGTGGCAGCTTAAAGACAAATGATTCCATTATGATGTGAGCTCTTGTCAGCACATAAACAGGGTGGAAGGAAATTCAACCCACCTGTAGTGTTCCCCCCTGTACATCTTCCCAGCCTAGGAAGTTTCCTCGTGCATCGTACTTTATAACTTTAAACTGGACCTGCGGAGAATGAGAGGGAAATAGAGTCTTGATATTGCAGGCGCTTTCACCTCTTTAGATGCCTTTTTGCAAAGTCTAGCCAAAGAACTACATCCAGCTCAATAACCATGCATTCAGATTACTAGGCTGGAGTTAGGTCAGCACAAGAAATTTGTGGAGGCCTAGAAGTGTTGCAAGTGCACTGTAAAGCACATTTGGACCACTCTCAGGGAGGACTGTGTATGTCTAGAGACACACAGATCCCCAAGCGCGTCACACCACCCCCTTGCATTGCCCAGCCATGCCTCCCTGCACCTGGGATCGCTCCATTTTGGAGCAACACCGGCGCAGGGGAGGGCGGGCGGGCCAAAAAGCGCACGGGTTGCTCCGCGCAATGGCGCCTCACCGCTGCCGGTGCCCATGGCTCCCGCCACCCTCAGCTACACCCTTCTGCCGCCTCTGCGTATGTCTGTGTGCCAGCCTCCCTTAGTCAGGGAGTGGTGCAAATGTGCTTTACGGCATGTTTGCAACACTCCTGGGCTGGCAGAAGCCCCTTGTAAAAGCCTAACTCCAGTTTAGGATTGCGCCCTTAATGTTCAGGTAACAAATGATCAGATACAGAGACTGGGCAGTTTTTTATACACTATCATAGACATTCTCCAAAATCTCCCTAGTGCTATGGGGGAAAAGGCCCCTAAACTACAGGGTGAGACACTACTCTTGTGTATGTACTTCTTTTTGTCCCATTTCTAAATCACAGGCACCTAATAAGTAAAAAGGAATATAAAACTTCCACCACAAAAATAAACAGGTAAAAACCATCAACAAATTACAAGTTCAGCCACAGAAGCAGCATCAGAAACTAATAAAAGCTGAAGAGGAAACAACACTTTTTAGATAGCCTTCATGTCCCCTCCACCTACACCCCCATCAGAAAACCTGGTGCCTCTGCTTTGACTTGCCTTGGAACTCTTCCCCAAAGAAACCCGAGGGAAAGGCATTCCAGCCCTGCCATACCACAGCCTTGGAAGGTCTTGGGTCCTGTAAAGATAATCCACTGGGGGCTTCTCCAGAATATAGCTCTGTTCTCACACACAGGGCTACAGTTGCAGACACTCAATTCATTTTCACTTTCTTCCATTACCACTTTTTAGTTTTTGTTTGTTTGCACAAGACATACCCTGTCTGGGTGCGGATCTGGCGCTGCTAGGCCAGCACACTTCCTTGCTCCCGAGTAGCTGTGAAGGTGCTTTGCAGCACACCCACGACACTCAGCAGCCAGCGCACGGGACTTGCGTAAACTCAGGGCAGCATTTGCATTGTGCTGTTAAACTCTCCAAGAGAGATCTCATGGAGACGTCACACTCAGCTGCCTTTTTCAGCCCAGTCAGCCGAATACTCACGTAGTCTTGGTGTATAAGTCGTATGCCCTGTTTTGCAAAGAGAAGGCTTCCAAAATGACCATGTTGGTGAGGGCCTGGCAGGCTGTCACATTGCAGGTGTTCTAGGGAGGAAGAAGAAAGCAGCTCAGAGGTCACCCAAATGAGGGATGCTGCTCTACCTTGCTCGTGAGTCCGCTGGGCAGAGAACCCGAGAAATTCAGCAGCCTTGACAGAGCCACCTGAATCTTCAGGTCCATCGTCTGAGCCAGGCTGGTGGTGGGGATTAGTCCTAGACCAGGATTTCAGGTGCTGAATGTGTGGGTGGGAGATATAGGTGGGAGAAGGTGGGCCATAAGGAAGACAAACGGGATACCATGACTGAGATCCACAAAACGCCACCGTTGGCAGCCAAAGAGAAAAAGAAAACCCCCACTTACATTGCAAGCCAGGAAACTGGCATCAAGGAACATGGTTTCCCACAGCGTGGTGGGAGGAAGGTTACTCTGTGGGGGAGATGTGGGAAGAGAAAGAGCAATTAATGGTCCAGGTATACTACTACCATCCCAGACAGACAGAAAGGAAGGAAGGGGTGGGTTCTTACACAGCCTGGGCAGTTGGCAGGAAGTGGCCGTGGACTTGTCCCGTTCAGTCCTGGTACACAGACGCATCTCAAGCCTACGAAGGGAAGTGGATGATTGCCTGCGACTGCAAATCAAGGACGCCTTGAACGGGCATCTTGCTAATGCCACCCTGGGAGGGCCACTCCATATTGGTGTCCCTGTTCCCTCCATTACCCAGAAACAGCTATGCCAGCCAGCACCCAGGATAGGCATCGGATGTCCTCCTCTTTCCTTTCCAGACCCTTCCCTTTTTGCCCTGCACCCTTCCTCCAAGCACTACTATACTACAAACCACAGCTCAAGTGCCGGCTGAGCCCTCTCCCGCAGCTGTCCCCCAGAAGAGCAGTCTTAGTTCCCTTCCCTAAAACGAGCTAAGACTACTGCCTAGCCTCCGGCATTTCCTTGGCAAATCCTTTTCTGCCTTTCTCCCCAACCTTCGAACCAGGAGACCGCCGAGCCTTGGCATCCTTGCCCCACATCCTTTGAACAATGCGAGCGTCATCCCCGAGGATACAGACGGCGAGGCCCCCAAACCCCATTGTCTTCTGTCTCCTATGCAGTCAGATTGTCCACATTCTTTGCGCTTCTATCCTTCCTCCTTTGGCTTGGTGAGAGCAATGGGAGTGTGTGTTGGGGTTCAGGACCCCCTGGTTTATCTTTTACCAGGCAGAGATCAGCCTCTGACAGTGATGTCATGCAGGGGGAATGCGGGGGAACTCAGTTCCACTAGTTAAAATTAGGGCTGACTCCGCCCACTTCACTCTCCCTCCTCCCCCCTCCCAATTCCTCTGCAAAGAGCTTTTCTTCTTGGTTGGCCGGCACTCAGAGGGTTGAAGGGAGCGACTCCGGATTCCTAGGGGGGGGGGCAAAGGCAATGATGTCATTCAGGGGGAACGGGCTCCGTGGCTGGTTCCGGGTTCCCGACAAGTGCCAATCAAAAGTGAGTTCCTGTTCCTAAATCATTTGAATGACACCACTGGCCTCTGACACATCACCTGGTTTGAGGGTTTGCTTTCGAAACAGAAGGGCCTAGAATGTTAAAAGATGCCGAATTCCTCTTCCTTGGCTCCTAAATTAGGGGCCAGCCTCCCCCTTCTTACCCCACCCTCGAGATTTGGGTATCCATTTGCCACTCACCGTCCAGGCTCTTCCTCTGCTTCTGTGGGCATGAGGCACATTCGCCTGTCGCAATATCGAGAAATGCTTTAACCCCACACTTCCCAGGTGGGCCTGAGGAGGCTGGCGTGTCCCCTGTGGACTGAGTGGCGGCCCGAAGTGGATACAGCAGGCACAGAGCGGGGAGGAAACAGGCCAGCAAACGGGGCATTTTCAGCCAGCCACTTCACAGCTTGCTTACTATAGTCCTGCTGCAGTTTTTGTTCTCCGTGGGGCAAGGAGCCCACAGCGGCTGGGAAAGGGAGAGTGGCTGGTTAGTGCACACACAAGAGCGCCCATGGCAACAAAACACTCCTGCCGTTTCTGCCGTTACACAAAAGGAAACTGGCTGCGAAAGTGCATTCCTGGGGCTGACCCACAGCTGTCGCCAACGAACAGAGACGGCTGCTGGGCACTGCACACACCTGTGGGCTTGGCCAATTGCATGCCACCAGCTACAAGGACTGTCCTTGCTCTCCTTGTCTCTCCCCCCAATCTTTTGTTGCCCAAATCTTTCACTTCCCTCCTCAGTCTGACCGCATCACGGCTCTTCTTAAATCCTTACAATGCCTTTCTGTCTGCAGGGTGCCAATTATTTCCTGCCAAAGCACACCAAAAGACGCATCCTCTGCAGAGCAGGGGAGCACCATTCTCCCCTCAACCGGCCCATAATAAAGGGCTGCAAAACAGGGATGCTATCAAATGAGAGACATTGAAGGTATCACAAACGAGCTGCACCAAGCTGCACACACAGCCCTTTGAATCCGGAACTGCTCCCCTGACAGTGGCTTTTCAGACAGAGGTTTTTCCACCCTTATGGCTTACGTTGCATGTGGCTGAACTGGGAACAGGAACACTGAGTGCGTGTGCAGACTGCTAGTGAGCGACAGTCCCAGAGGTCTTGCAATTTCAATCCACAGAAAGCTCCACCTTTCTCTGTGGGTTACGTAAGTGTCAAGCCAACAATTATGTTGTCTGAGGTGTAAAATACTTGTTGTGCCTTTTACAATTGTGGTTCCTATTAACTGTGGCTCATAGCCATGTTCCCAAAGCCCTTCTCAACTCTTCTAGGAAGCCCTGAGAGAACTGCAGGTCTGGGAAAGTGGCTAGATCTCTGGGAATTCTCAGAACCCTCACGAGACTACAACTCCCAGGACTCTGTGGGGCGGGATCATGTGGCAGCGATGCTAAGGCAACATGTTTGTGGCATGGTTATAGCCTCAATGCGATACCCAGCTTTTTGGTGTGCCCCTGTTGTGTCTCTTATTCCCAATGTCCCTGAACCTACAAGCCATTTAATTCTGTTTTCCCAATTTTGCTTTCTGAGGGAGAAATGGAATTCAAGAAGGTGAGAAATCACATATCCAACTGCTAAAAGAAAATTATCTGCATGCCATGACAACTTCAGAATAAAACGCATATGTATGAATATTTGACACAAAAGACACAGAATTTCATGCAGAGTTTAAAAAAAAAAGATTTATTTCACTTCTTTGTTTCCCCAATCCTTCATAATCAGGACTTGAAATGCTCTCAAATACATCTTTAAAAAACAATAATATTCCTTAAGGGGTACGAAATCACATGGTTGTGGTACAACACGGTCAATTGCCAAACCACCACCGCACCAAACACATCAGAAGGACATGGCAGCAAACAACAGAACTCGGATGAACTGATATCTCTTATTGTATATAAACACTCAAATACAGGATTTTTGAACTCCAATGAAATCCACAAAATAGTTATATGGTGATGATACATTGAAACAGTTGGCTTACAATTATAATTATATGGGGTTCTAGAATTCTGCTGAGACATAAAGAGTCTTCATTGCTAAAAGCTTCTAGTGCTAGGACAGAATCAGAGTTGAACACAGAAATAAAAGAAAGGGGGAGGAAAAGAGACTCCTCACATTACATGTTGGTGAAAACTCAGCGGAGGAAAGAGGACAATGGATTTGTTGTTGGAGATGCCAATCTTTCAAATCCAGCCAATAGAAATTGCTTCTCGCTGGCAGTGCAAGAAAACTGCACAACTCACCTTGAGAAGCAATACTACACAAAATGGTGTCTCCAAATGAGCATTCCCTGGAAACACACAGGAAAAAAAAATACATCCAGTTTCATGTAGACAACATTCATTTTCAGCGACCCAGCCTGGAACAGAAGTTGTGGTCCCAGCCATTCCTATGAGGGTCAGTGCATTCTCCCCAAAATTCAGCAGCATAATTAGAAAAAACGAACGAAAAAAACCACATAATTCACATTAGCACTTTTGTTACAAGAGTCCTGAAGGATAATGGCATGAACACTATTTGACAATATGCATAGAAGAAGAGAAATAGGGTCCCGTAGCCTTTGCAGGGTGGGGAAATACACCGGTCCCTCCAATGTGTACTGGACCAGCAGGTGCATTTAGGAGGACAAAGGGGAATTCATGCAAAAGCCAGCTCCAAAGATGCTCATCCTTCACAAGGGCCGATTCTCGCCCTTCCTATGGACAAGAATCGCAGCATTTTATAGCCTGTTGCTGGAAGTGGTTGTGGGAAAACCATCTGTGACAGGTACAGTTTGGCATATTTATTGCTCAATGCAGCTTCATGAGGATTTGTGTTTAGTTCATGGGTGGTGGAAGATTCATGCCACGGGTGGTGGCAAAATGGAGGAGAAATAACCAAAATAACGTAGTCAGCTCTGAGGCGCAGTGGCTTCCATCACATTAGCCAAGAAAGTAACAAGGGTCACGGAACGGCTATACTGTGCAGTCCTAGCTTTTAAGTATAACCTTTGATGTGCTGGATATGTGCAAAGTTACCGAAGAGGAGACAAAGGCAGGTATGACAACGGAGGCAGGACTTGGGGGAATGGGGTGACCCTTAGTGTTATTTACTACCTCACACACATTATTTGGGTGCTTCATTTTTTGTTCCATTTTTGCTTTGCAGCTTGAAAGTTGGGCCCCTGAGACAGCTTGACTCTCAGTCTCCTGAACAATGGCTTATCTAGGGAAGAGATCCTGGCAGGATCTCTGAAGGTTCCTGAGGTGGGTCGAAGAGATCCCCCCCCTTCTTTGCCCAGCTTATGAAAAGTTGCTTCTGGGTCTGCAAGAGTGGCACTGTGGAAAGAATTTTGTCTGCTTCTCTCCTTAGTGGAACACTTTTATAGTACAAGAAGCTGCTTATTTCTGAAACTGCAACAAGAGGGGCGATTAGCAAGTGAACATCAACTCAACCTTTCGCTTTCCAATGGGTCTAAATGTTTCGCAGCTATTTGCTCTGGCTAGCTGGAGCAGGAGCTCACTTCTGTCACGCCTACTGGCCAGATTCAAAATAGGAAAAAAGCATCCAGTGCCTCATATTATGCCATCGGCTGTCCAGAGCACAGTAGATACTAAATGGGAAACGTAAGAAGTGTGCCTTTCTATGAGTAAGAGGAGAGCAGGGCAAGGATTCCTTCCCAAATCTTTTTGACCCTCTTTTTGACCCTCTCCTGGGCACAACGGAAGTTGCAGGCACAGACCAGCAAGAGACTTTGAAATTCCTGAAACACAAACCGGCACGCTCGCCAGCAAAATGGCCTCTCACTAAGCTCTGCGTCTTTACAAAGTAAGCAACAGCAGCTTAGAAATGTGCTGTGAAGGGGACAAGATGTCACTGTCAGTTCCTGATCCACGTGCTTCGTGGCACCCGCACAGTCTCCTGCTGGCTTTTAGAAGATGTCACGGGAGTGCACCAATGGGCGATCGCATGACCTTTTCTTACGGTTTGCCACAAACCCAGGTTGAAGCTATCTCATGAACACCTAAGCAAGCACTGGGAAGAGAATTCACTCAATTCTTTGCAAAACATGGCACATCGGTCTGTGTTGAATCAAGGTCTCCAATGCTGTGTCCCCCAGGCAGAATCAGCCAGGAGAAGTCAACCCAGTCACCAAACCCACTCATGTGAACAGGGGCTGGAAGTGCTCACAAAGGCTGCAGAAGAGGGAACCGAATAACCTTCCTCTAAAACAAAGATGGAGAGCTTGTTAAGGTTATGTCTAAGAAACTTGACTACTGCTGTAAACCTTTTTACTTAATGAACTCTAAAAGTGGCAATATGTCATGCTAACTTCCTGGGGTGTCACCTTAAAGGTGACCCTCCCACAGCAAAGGGTCCGGAATACTTGAACAGGAACAAGAAACACAACACAACACACACTTGCCAAATATGTCACTATGTACTCCGGGAACTTTCTTCCCTCTGCCGTCCTCTAGAGCGAGGCCACCTGACCGTTTGGAAGCAGAAAGGGTCAGTGCCCCTCTTGTAGAGCTCTCAAGACACTTTCACCCACTTTGCTTTGCAGGAAGCAGCCAGGCATCTGAAAGCACCTGGCAAAGAGTTGCTTGACGTATCAGAAGCTCCTGCGTCAAACGCACGCCCTGTAGGAAAAGTGCCATCACAATTGCTGCAGGAGGCTTGACCTTTTTGGCTGCCACAAGACAGCCAAACCTGAGACATTTAGCATCGCTCACTGGCTGTTTCTGCCCGAATCCTCACGTCCGCCAGGGAGAGGATGGAAGCCCTGGCTTTCCCTAGGATGATCACCCTATCAGAGTAATACAGCAACAAGGGAGGCTGCGTTTCCCTCCCTCTCAGCCATCTCTTGCACATGGCTGTTTACCAGCTGTTTGCTGCTAAAACCATCACAGGGGGAGCCAGCGAGAAAATGCTTGGCAGCGCTGCAGAGGGAGGAGGAAGCACCTCAGAAGCTCAGAGTTCCCCCTCTATTAACACTGCAGATTCCTCTGTGGTCACCCCCTCTGCCTTATATGCAGAAGGTCCCCCGGAACACCGTTAAGTGTCAATCTGGAAAGGCTTTAGGGGAAGGAGGAGGCGTCGGCGGCAGCAGCAGCAGAGGGCAGATGTCTGATTGCCAAGCTTCTATATATCTATGGGCTGCGCAGCACTGCTCTATATGGTTGGACGATGAGCATGCAGGTTTATTGCAATGTCTGTTGGCCGAGTTTGCTTTTAAGCCCATTCTCAGTTTCAGGTAGTCTCGAGATGGGTTTTCCACCCTTCCACTCTCACTGGCTTCCTCTCTCAATTCCTGGAGGCAGCAGGCAAGTCCTGTTGCTATTCAGAGGCCATTTGCTCGATATGATCGCTCAGGAGCTTGTATTGCTCTGTAAAGGAAAAGAGGCAACAACCCAATCACTACAAATGCACACAGATTTGGCAAACGCACTCTGTTCAGTTCAGTGGTAGAACAACCCCTGCTTTGCATGCAGAAGATCTTGGGTTCAAGCCCTGGAAGCATCCCAAGAAAGGTTGCAAAAAGGTTGATTGAAACCCTGGAGGTTCACTGCCAGTAGTGGCTGAAGGGGACAAGAGTCGGACTCACTATAAAGTGGGTTCCAGTCAGTGGTGTCATCCGAATGATTTAGAAACCGGTACTGACTTTTGATTGGCACTTGTCCAAATGCCAAACAAATAATGATTTAGGCCAGCTCAACTTCTAGAAACCGGTACTCGCGTAGTGGTGCGTAGTGGGTGCATGACATCACTGGTTCCAGTGTTCCTGTTTGTTTCTTTATAACCTGGCTATGCAACTCCAAAATGCATTTGCTACTATACACATTGATCTTGTGCATTTATTGTAAAATATGAAGTTCTGCTTCCAACAGTTTCTTGTTTGGGAATGTCTGCAGATATGGATTAGTAGAGATTTTGTTAAAAAAAAATTAAAAACATGTTGTTTTCCTTCCACCAACAATTTTTGTTCTAATACTTCTAAAACATATACTGCTGGTTTCATTTTTAAAGAACTGCATTTTGAAGATGCGGATCAATGCATTTAACTTTCCAGGGGGACATGATGGGATTAGCAGGACTGCAGAGAGGTACACCACTGCAGGGTACCAGAAGCTGTTTCCCCCCCAAGGATGAGAACCAGAAAACAATGCAAAAAGAGCCTCCCAGCCACTAAGCAAAGGAATGTGTCAGATTTTGCAGCACCGCCAAAGAGCAGAAAACGTCAATAAACCAAATCCTGTTCATTACTACACCTTTACCACCAGGGGGCACATTTGGATTTTCGGCCGCATGCACCAAAACGCTTTGGGACAGTTTGTTGCTGTTAAAAGGTTTGCCAGATTGCCTCAGGTAGCCTCATGGATGCCTCCCAAATCCTCAGAGCAGTGCGCAACCTCTGGCCCTCCACCCCTCCCCGTCCTCTGTGCAAAGACTTCTCAACCTCTTCTCCATTCCTTCGTGATCCCTGGCAGAAGACCAGGCCTGCAGGCTCTCCTACCTTCGTCCAGGTTGCCAATTACGGCCTGCTTCTTCAAGAAGTCGTTGCAAAGTTTCTTGTTCAGCCCAAAAGCCAGCATGTTGTGGGTGAAAGTGCTGCAAGCAAGGAAAGAGAACACAGTCAGGGGGAGCTGGCCAAGAGGCCCCCCCCCCAGTCCCTCACTTTGTCTTGGACAGTCTTTGCAGCATTCAGATTTTTTGGGCACTTCCTGCTGCACACTTCCAGCTTCCTGATGGCAGGTAACGGGCCCATTCCCTCTTACGGTACTTGTTGCACCTAACCTCACTGATCCCATAGGATCAATAGTTTGTTTGCTGTTAGAAATCTAGTCCTAGCGGATAACGAGAATTGACTGTATTGTTAGAATTACTGGGGTTCAGAAACTCCCAGGCCAGTCAGCCAGAAATCTAGCAGCAGATCCAAGATCTGCCGTCTGCCTTCTCTCATCTCGAACACCATTCCATAGGTAAAGGTAAAGGTTTCCCCACGACCGAGTGGTCTAGTCGTGACTGACTGTAGGGGGCGGAGCTCATCTCCGTTTCTAAGCCTGTAGAGCCGGCGTGGTTTTTTTTTGTCCGAGGACAAGCTTCCCTGGTCATGTGGCCGGCATGACTCTAGGAACGCCGTTACCTTCCCACCAAAGTGGTCCCTATTTATCTACTTGCATTTTAGGTGCTTTCGAACTGCAAGGTTGGCAGGAGCTGGGACAAGCAACAGGAGCTCACTCCGTCATACAGTCTTGAACTCCCAACCTTGCGGTCGAAAGCCCAGCAACAGCGGATTAACTCGCTGCGCCACCACGTCCCAGACCATTCCATATCAGCCCTTAAATCTAATTCACTGGTCATCAACACCACCTTGTGTCAGTGAGTTCCACAGCTTCATTTCTTAATTATCTGATTGGGTCTTTTGAAGGGGGAGAGAGAAGGCAGGGCCTGTAGGGTGCTCCTGCAAAGAACCACCTCTCAGCCATGCAGGCCAGATTCTTCCATGCTCACCCCAACTGTCCAAAGGTGATGTTCTCATTGAAGCGCAGGCTGTCGTCTCGCTCTTCTTGGGTCATGTGGCACCACTTCTCCCTGCAAGCACAGAAACAGGTCTTGGAATCAGGACATTGACACACAAGCGCTTGTCTTTCCCTCAGGATCTGCCCAAGCCGTGGGAATTGGCAGGAGAAGGGAAGCCACATATTGTCCCTGATCCACGTTGGCTTGAGAGCCACAAGCAAAGAGGCAAAGCAACTGATGGTTGCCTAAAGGCCAGGCCTGTTACGTGAGTTGCCAACTGCAGATGATACACTCAAGCTTACCACTGTAGCCAGGCCACAGGGGGAACTGCTTAGCAACATAAAATGGAACTGTGGGTGGGGCTGCAATATCTGCGGATTTGGGAACCTGTGCGGGTTGGGACCCATCTGGACCCTCAGAAGGCGACCAGAGTTTTGCTCTGGTTGCCTCTGGAGTGCTTTCTGAGGCGCATAGAGGCCACCCACAACCTCTGCGGGCCTCAGAATCCCCATTTCAGGCAAAAGAATGTTACTTCCAGTTTTCTCTGAAAACCAGACATGCCGTTTTTATGCCCTAATAAGGCATTCTGGGGCTCATGCAAACTCTAAGCGGTTCCCCCGGGTCTCAGAATGCCTTAGAAGGGCAGAGGGAGATGCAACTTCCGGTTTTCTTGCCCGAAATGGGCATTCTGAAGCCCACAAAGGCCGCAGGTTGTCACATGCAGCTTCTGCAGGCCTCAGAAAACCCTCCGGACCTAACGAGAGCTCAGCTCTGGTCAGGTTCAGAGGGTGAGCCAAATCCCCGGGTTTGAATACCCGATTTCTGTATCCACGGGGGTTCCTGAAACAGAACTCCCATGGTTAACAAGCGTTGCCTGCATTATACTGCCTGGACAGTTTTGTGTAGTCTAGCAGTTGCTTCCTGCTCACCTTCCAAAATGAAGGCATGGCTGACATTTCAAGAATGTCCTGTGCCTGTTTTACCACAGTTAATTTATCCTTTACACAATTATATACGAACATCTGCACGGTGTCAGACCCAGGGGCCTTCCACTCTAGTATCGTATCTATAATGCCAACCAGATATCTGACCATGGGTGTTAAGAGGACTTTTTACCAGCTATCATTCACGGGAGTTTCTGAGAATTTTTGGTGTCCGTAAACCATAATGCTATAAGCACCAAGAGGCTATTGATACATCTGCAGCAACCTATAAATTTTTCCTCGCCCTTAAAACACAGAACTCGCCACAACTACTTCTGACAGCAAGGAGTTACAAAGGCCAACTGAGAAATGGTTTGACTTGCTTTCTGCTTCCTAAATTTGCTTTCAACGCAAGCATTCCCTAAGCAGTTTCAATCATATTTGGAAAGGTAGAAAATGCATCCTCTTTCCAGCTCCATTATCTTACCATTTTATGTTAGCATAGTAATTTCTTAAAAATTCTTAATAGCCTGCAACCTGGGTACTTTAAGGAACACCTCCTTCACCCATATGTGCCTCCCTGCATACGCTATTCTACACCCATGACACTGCTCTGGGGGCCAGCAGCATCCGAGGTGGGTGGCTGCTTCATCTGGAGCACAGCCGTCTCTCTGTCGTGGTCTCAACACTGGAACTCCCTCCCACTGGAGGGATTTGGACCCTTCTCTGATGAACAAGGTTGGCTCAAGTTTTGCACACACATCAAGAGGAGGAAAAGGAAAAAAGGGAGAAGGGGAAAGTACATGAAGAAGGAAGTCAATGGAGGAGACACAGACAGAACTGCAAAGCACAGTCTGGTGCATGGGAGATGGGAGTAGCATCTGATGCGAACGGAGGGCGTTGGCAGAAGGAGTTCTTGGCAGGAAATTCAAGAGGGTGTAAACCTGAATTATTTCCCACGGGAGCCAGGAGATTCATCAGGAAAGGGGCAAGGCAAAGGCAGTCAGAGGGCCAAGCCAAGCCTGGCAATGCAACCGTTCAGTCTAGCAGGAGGCAAATCTCCCCCTGACTCAGGGTCAAGCTGACTCAGCTGACCTGCTCCGGCCTGTCAGTGCAAGGAAGTGTCCTTGCCTTAGCACAGCCTTGTTTCCCAGCCCTGACCAAAGCCCCACCCACCATCCCTCCGTCCACTGGTCAAGTCTGCTTGGGGCTCCAAATTCCTGGCAAGAAGTCCGGGGGCGGGAGCAAGGACACGATGCACCCAGCACCATCGTCCCCCTACCCGCTCCCTTTGCATTTTAGAGTAGGCACAGAGAGCTGCCTTCTGTCAAGCTCTGCGCAAGATGCCATTAACCGGCATGGCCTGGAAAGGGAAAAAGTCAGCAAGTCACACAGCCTCCAAGCACAGTACCGACACTGAAGGGGAGAACTGCACACCAGCACACCCACAGAACCCAGAGAGCAGGCATGGTACATCCGAGGGGGTTACAGAGGAATGAAAGGGAAGAAGTGAGACAGCCACCCAAGCAGCCGGAGCAGGGCATCATTCTGCAGGGTCACTAAGCAGAAGGAAACAAAGAGGAAGGAAGGGGCGACAAGTCCAGAGTATCGGGAACGCCTTACAGGTGGGTGGAAGGAGCCTTGTGTCCCAAAGCTTACCACGGTGCCCAGGTGGAAGAGGGCAAGAGGAACCCCACGAGTCTGAAGAATTTCACAGCCTGTGGAGCTGTGTGGTCTTGTGTGGAGTCGATACAAAAATAAACCAGCCTGGTGTGGCGATTAAGCCACGCTGGTTTTAGGCAAGAGCTCTTGAAAGCTTGGCCCATTCAGACTGGAAGAGTTTTTGAGGAAACTCTCTCTCACTCACACAACTTTTTTTAAAAAATTAAGTGCTTGGTGTTTTGTTTTAACTTTTTCCTCTTTTCAGCAAGTTCCTCAAGCAGTGGTTCCCAAACTGTGGATCACAACACATTTTTTGGTGGGTCACGAAACTAACAAGTCAGATTTGGCTATGTGCAACAAGGGTTAAACAAGCTGCTACTTTGGGGTGTGGAAGAGGGAAAGCACTGCTGCCCAATCACCATTATAGCCACACCCCTTGGCATTCACAAATCAGGCAGCAGCCTGCGGTCGCAGCTCCAACCCCACTACAGTAGAAAGCATAAAAACAGAGATTTGAGTGACTGATAACATTAAACACATTAAGGCTCATAATGTTAGGTTGGTCCTGATGGAGTGTCACTTTAAAAAGTGGGTCCTGGTGCTAAAATCAGCAGCATCATGCAGCCGGAACGCTGGGCGGGACAAACGGGTGAGCGGCAGCCCGCCCGTTGCGTACTGCTCCATTTTGCCGTCTTCCCTGCCCCCGCAGGAGGAACGGGTGAGTGGCAGCCCACCCGTTGCGTACCGCTCCGTTTCACCGTCTTCCCCGCCCCCGGGGCGGGGAAGACGGTGAAACAGAGTGGTATGCAACGGGCGGGCTGCCACTCACCCGTTCCTCCCGCCCAGCATTCCGGCTGCGTGACGCCGCTGGCTAAAATGTTTGGGAACCACTGTCCTAGACCAAACAGAATGAATCCAATACATTAGTAGACCAATTGAAGCTGGTGACTAGTTCACAGCACTTCTTGTATAAGTCTTCCGGACACCTTTTCCTCCCTAAGGCATGACGTTCTGATCTGCAGAAGGACAGTCTCCATACGCTACTTATCTTTCTGCTACTCCACCCTTTGGCACACATTTCATCCTGGCTGCACTGACTTGACTGCATTCTCTAAATTAAAAACAATAAAAATAAAGATTTTTTAAAAGGCCATCTGAAAAACCGCTCCTGGGGAGATGAGTTTAGGCTGCCATAAGCTACAGCCAGCCTCTTCCCCGATTCAGAGCTGTTTTGTCCAGAGCCCAACTCTGAAGAGAAGGCTACACCCAGGAACTTCTTGAGTGGAAACTAGAGTGAAACTTGAGTGGAAATTTCCACTCAATGCAGAGAGCATGTCCATTTGGACACAACTCTTTGGAAAAATCACCGCCCGTCTCCAGCTTTGCTTTTGGCAGCAAAACTCCAGCTCTAATTTTGGATTTGCCTCTTTTTTCTCAGAGCAATTTTTGGCACCCAGCCGACACTACTGCACAAATATAGGTGGTAAATTTTTGGATCTCAAGCGAGCCAGTAGAGGAGCTGTTAAGAAAAAGATAAAGTAAACGCAGACAGACACACCTCGTTTCCTCTTCCTCTCCAGCATTCCCTCTGGAGTGGCAGCAGAAAAGGCCAACAGAAGGTGACATGTTAAAAGACCATGCAAGAAATATGGATGGAGAGAGAGGAAGATCGGAAGAATTGACAAAAAAAGAAAAAGAGATTAGAAGTTGAGAGAGAGAAGAGAGAGAGAAATTAGTTTTACCCGCCCCACCCCACACAGGACTCCAGGTGGAAAAGCGTCCTTCCTCTTGATTAAGACTGCTACCCATCAGCCCCTTTGGGTGCGACTATCAAACCAAATTGTTGTGCATGAAACACAGTTTTTTTGGGTGGTGGAGTTAACCATTTTCTACAGTGCTTGGAAAGATCTAGATGCCTTCCCTATGGAGCTGTTATGGTCCCAAAGCAAGTGCACAAAGAAACCAGCCCTCCATCAATTGGCAGGAATGGAAATGCAGTTCCATCTGTCACCTTGACAAATGGGGGCCAAAATGGGACGTTTGCCTACGGAACAAGGGCTGCTCTTCTCCGCTGGCCCACCACTTGCAGGTGTCTCCCCACCACCACTTCTCCACTGCAAAAAGGGAAACTAAACGCTTACCTGGTCGTAGGAGAACGTTTCCGCCTCTCGCAGTGGACTGCGTCAAAGAAAGCTGCGTTCCAGAATCTCAGGGTGTGCCTGCAAAATGCAGGAGGAGAAGTGAGGCACAAGGGGCTTTCCACACCAGAGTGAATACTAGCATAAAAATAGGTATACCTTTACAGTCAGGTGAGTTTCCACCGGCAAACAGGAAAGGACTGGGATGAAATTGCCCACCCCCCACCAAAGAAAGCCTGGCCAGGCCACCTGCCTGAGAGCACCCTCCCTGGGATCTGTCCTCTTGCCCAGACTTCCAGGCCACAATCAAGGCTAAGAATAGATGGCTCTTACCATATGGGCTGTTGCTTCAGATGCATGTACAGATATATCTTCTCCCCTGTCTTTTCTTCCTCCTCCTCAGGACTGTACAGGGAAACTGCAAAGGTGAGCAGAGGTGCAGTCAGGGGGATGTGCACACACAGAGCATCCTTCGGGCCAAGACCAGCCGGCGTCCAGATTCCCAACCCCTGCTGCTCCAACTTTCTCTAGAAGCTCAAAGCAGTATTTGCCAACAATATTCTGAGAGAGGTGCAATGCAGAACCACCTTTTACCTGACTTCTGGATTCTCTCTTTCGGTTTCTCTTCAACATCCCTAGAAGGAAAGAAGCAAGCCAAGTGTTACGGACGCAGGCAGGAGCGGGCCAAACCTTGTTCCAAACTCATTGGATCAGACAGGCCATTACTCACAATTGCAAAGGCAGAAAACAAATCCCTCCCACCCTGCGGTGTTATGCTGCCGGAACGCTGGGCGGGACATCCAGGTGATCGACAGCCCGCCCATCGCATTCTGGAGCGTTACGCCATTTGCGTAACGTACGCAAGCGGCGTAATTGGTTACGCAAATGGCGTAACGCTCCGGAACACAACGGGCGGGCTGTCGATCACCCGGATGTCCCGCCCAGTGTTCCGGCAGCATAACACCGCTGCTCCCACCCTTCAAAAGAAACTGATGAGCCCACTGAACTCAAAGGAGACCAGTGATTACAAGAAAGACACTTAGGGCTATAGCTATTCCAGAACAACTCCAGAGCAATTCCGCTTTGAGCTTGTGCACATGAACACATATTGTTCCCCCCGTTTACCCTCACTCTATCTTTCTTTCGGTCCTCTTCCACATAAAATTGTAGACTGCGTGCTCCTGAGAGCAAGGAACTCTCCTCTTACACTCAAAGCACCATGTGCATTGATGGTGCTTTGTAAATAAGATACCCTGGATAAGACAGAAGTTATAGTTCTCAGGGTTAACGACACCTGATCAAGTGTGGTGTCTCCGCTATGGCCCCAGGTGCTCCTTGGAGGGACGCAATGCAATTCAGAAGATTCCCCACCCCAAGGAACCCCCTGCAACTGGACTCACTCATTTTTCTTGCCCGTAGGTCCTTTCAGCTTGGATTCAAAGCTTCCAAAAAAGCCCTTCACATTCTCGGACTTGGCAGAAGTGTTCTTCAGGAGCCGTTCCGCAATGTCTTTCTTTTCGGCCAGCCAGCTGTTGGCTGACTTCAGGTAGGAGTCAATGCTGCCGGTTGCCTTCTCCTTGGACTCAGAGCGCAGCATTTGAGGTTTACCTGTCGGGGGTGAGGTTGCAGAAACAGAACATTTTATACCCCTCCAAATCTTCTACAGCAATACCACATAAATCCTGGCTTTAGTCCTTTCTGCTTTTATTTATTGTCTGTTTAAAGCGAGTTACTAGCCCTCATGACTAGATCGTTGCCCTTGAAGGTGGGAAGGCAAATCAAGCCAAACGATTGGAAGCCAAAGCCAAGCTAAATGGAAACATGGAAGCAACCAAAGAGAAGCTACAATCCATGATGGATTCCAGCGATTGGCATTTTTTGGAGATAATATGACAAGTGTTCCAAGGTATGACAGTTTTTTGCCAAGTCGGTCAAGTTAGCAACAATATGGTAGACAGGGCTCAACCACCTGTTCAGCAACTGCCCTCTTTGGCAACCTCAGAAAATTATTTGCAAGAGATGTTGCTTGTAAGGGAATACAATGCAAGTTAGCCAAGGTTTCTCTCTGCCAAAGATGCTACCCCTGGAATACCCACACAGGCCTTTCACAGGGACATAGAAAGCTGCCGGACACATGGTCTGATCCAGTGGTGTCATTCAAATGATTTAGGAACAGGAACTCACTTTTGATTGGCACTTGTCGGGAACCCAGAACCAGCCACGGAGCCCGTTAGGATCCGGAACGCCCATTCTGGTCCGTTCCCCCTGAATGACATCACTGCCTTCGCCCCCCTAGGAATCTGGAATGGCTCCCTTTAACCCTCTGAGTGCCGGCCAACCAAGAAGAAAAGCTCTTTGCAGAGGAATTGGGAGGGGGAGGAGGGAGAGTGAAGTGGGCGGAGTCAGCCCTAATTTTAACTAGTGGCACTGAGTTCCCCCACGTTCCCCCTGCATGACATCACTGGTCTGATCCATTTAGCTCACTACTGTCAATACTGGCAGACAGCTGCTCTCTCAGGGTTCAGGCGCACATCCTTTTCGGCCCTGCCTGGAGGTGCTGGGGGACTGACCACTTACCAATGTAGTAGTAGGTGAAGCACATGGTCATCAGATTCTTTGCAGGGCTGAAGTCATCCATTTGGTAGCACCTGAAAGAGAGAGAGAGAGGGTAAAATACGGAGAGCTCCGAATTCTCAATGGGCTTTCAGACTCCACACTGGGGTTCTGCAAGGGGCGGGGATCCGAGCAGGGATAATCTGCTCCAGAGGCAGCGGGACGTAATAACTAGACCAGAGTTCAAGTGCCCACTTGGGCACAAAACCAACCTTGGGCAATCACCAACCCATCTCACAGCACTGCCAGGGGAATAAAAACTATAGTCAACCCTAATTATCTGCTAGGGTCAGGTTCCTGGACATACTCGCAGACAGCAAATATGCAGATAGTGAATCATTGCTCCTATGGGATCAATGGAGACAGGTGCAAGGGGTACCTTATCTGCCATCAGAAGAGGCCATCAGGAAGCCAGCAGAGTGCAACAGGAAGTGCCAAAAGATTGCTGAATGCTGCAGAGACCTTCCAGAGGCTGCAGGGAGTTTCCGAATGGCACCTGTGACCAGCACAGATCCTTTAAACATGGCTGGCAGATGCTTCTGCCGATCATTTTAAAGGGCTCAGCAATGGTTGCAGGTGCCATTTTGAAGGTTTCTGCATAGTGGATAATGAGGACAGAGGTGCAGATAACGAGGAAAGTAGCAATTCTGCCCCTTGCAGATAAGCGAGGTCGCAGATAAAAGGGGATTGAGTGTATTTCCTAATGCCGTTAGCTGGAACTGAACCCGCGACAGCCAGGAAGCGGCCTTATGCAGAGTCAGGCCGTTGCTTCACCCAGCTCCGTACTGTCAATGCAGAAGGGTCATTCCCAGCCCCATCCAACGAGGACAGGGATTGGACCCGGGACTTTCAGCAAGCAGAAGGGGCTGCTCTTCCCCCACACGACGAGCATCACTCACTCAAAGAGCACCACGGCAAAGGACTGCACCAGTCGATAGAAAGTCTGTTCCGAGACGCACTTGGAATTGCAGCGCTGTGAAGACACAAAATGGCACACAGTGTCAGGCTGCGACTTGCAGTTTTCTATGCGGAAAACAGGTGCTCTACCACAAACTTCCAGCTCTGTCCACTAGGATGCAACCTCTCTCCCCACCCCAATCAAAGAGGGACCTGGGTTTGACCCAGAGAAGGCAGCTTAAGTGCACGTCCACAACGGACACACAACAGATGTCTAGACACACCCTTATTGCAGTTGTGAAATACAGAAAACAGGAAACACAATAACAGAAGCTGAGAGCAGATGGTGCTTCCAAAGACAAGGGCAAGGAGGAAGTTAAAAGGACAGCAGCCCTGGGAAGCTACCTTAGCACTTCGCCAGTCCCAACCCATGGCCCTGCCTTAAGAAGTAATGTGGCAGAATTGAAGCCAGGGGGCGGGCTTAGCGGCCATGTTTTTGAACTCAAAACAATGCTGATTCTAAGCATTTCAGATTGCTTTGCGCGTACTGTTTAGGACTGAATAGTTTACTCCTGAAGTAAAAACTTACCAAAATAAAAACGTGTGATCGTGTAGAAACATTATTGGTAACCGTATTATGATTTAATATGCACTTACAAGGTTTAATTCCACATAATTATATTACTGAACATACCGGACGAAATGCTGTCTATTTTAACCCAGATTGCACTATTTTGACAGACTTTATTGAAATCTACACAAGCAGAAATCTACACAAGCAAAAATAAAACGGTCATGCCCCTTAAAAAAAGTTCTGTACTCACTGAACGGTAGTTTTATTGAACCGATGTAATGTGAATACATGAATCTTTCCGCGGAAATTAAATCCCATTTTTCGTACAGCGATTCGCACACCCGTATGCAGAACACGCAGGCATGCTTAAAGACGTTGAGATTAACTTTTACACGCATGCAGGGAGCTTTTAATTCCTGAATTCGCGGCAATCCTCCTCCTTCGCGGCGATGATCTGAGTCAGCCATATTGTGTGACTCATGGCTTCAAGAATAAGACGTCATGGCTTCTCCAGTGTATAATAACTCCATGGCCAGTCCGCACTGGGGAGTTTGCACTGCAACTGCCAAACAGCTTTTTTTTTTTTAATCACAACAAAAAAGACAGCTCAGCATGGAACGCACTGAGAGGCCAAGTGAGCTGGCAGTGAGACAGTCTGGCTTCACTGTGAACGCATAAAGGGCAATGACAGAGGCCCACCCCGGGCCAAAGCATCCAGGTGTGGAAGCCACTGGCACAGTTATCCCGTAAGGACAACAATCCTTGCACCCTCTTTAACGCTTGATTGCCTGGCACGTCCAAAGCAGGGATCGGAAGCTGAGAGTTGGAAGAGAATCAATGGTTCTCATTAGCCTGGAAAACACGACGAAGCGAACAGCAGGGGGGTTCTCACTGCGGTTCTGCAGACGTCAGTCTTGGGAGAAGAACCGGGTGGGAGCTCAGGGACCCTCCGACACCCCTTGTGCCTGTGGACGGGGCAGCTGCCTCCTGCTGGCTGGAACAGGTCGGACTAAAAGGGGCACCCAACGCCCTCCAGAAAATTTCATAGGAAAGCAGGGACACAGGCCACCCAGACCCCCTTACCTGGGCACTCACGTATCTGGCAAACCACTCCCTGCCTTTCGCGTTCTCCCCACTGCAGAGCTCCCCAAACTTGGCCTTTTCCTCTTGGTCAAATTCCTCTCTGGAATCACAAAAGAAAACACGTGAAGCTGAACACCAGCATAGCCTCACAGAGTCAGAATGCCCCCGGATCAAACCTGGTGATCACCAGGAACGAACTTGGTGGCATCAGATAAACCCCTCTCCTCTGTTAGCCTCGCCCCATTTTTGTAAGAAATTAGTAACAGCCGCAATAATGGTTAGTGTTATTATTAGCAACAAAATACCTGACAAACCAGGTGCCATACCAAGAGGGCTGCCCCACCCAACAGAGTTGCAAATCAATTACCACTTCATATGCTGATAGTGGCCTCCCTTACAGGGCTCTTTGCAAAGAACACAGGGATCAGGGGCATCAAGCAGTTTGAACACGTGGCATAAGACACAGCATGCAGTAACAAGTAGGAAAAAAAACAGGCAGTGTCTCTTTTCGACAAGATTGGAGGGTTCTCTTGAAACATAAGAAGAGCCCTGCTGGATCAGGCCAAAGGCCCATCTAGTCCAGCTTCCTGTATCTCACAGCGGCCCACCAGGTGCCCCAGGGAGGCACGAGACACAAGACGCTTGCATCTTGTTGCCACTCCCTTGCACCTGGTACTCTGAAGTAGCCTACTACTAATGTAAGGAGGTTGCACAATCCATCATGGCCTATAGCCCACGATGGACTTTTCTTCCAGAAATCCGTCCAATCCCCTCTTAAAGACATCTAGACCAGATGCCATCACCACCTCCTGTGGCAAAGAGTTCCACAGACTAACCACCCGCTGGGTAAAAAAGTACTTCCTTTTATCTGTTTTAACTCTCCCAACCTGCAGTTTTAGCGGATGCCCCCTGGTTCTGGTGTTTTGAGAGAGGGAAAAGAACATCCCTCTATCGACTCTATCCCTTCCGTGCATTATTTTGTATGTCTCAATCATGTCCCCCCTCAGGCGCCTTTTTTCTAGGCTGAAGAGCCCCAAATGCTGCAGTCTTTCTTCATAAGGGAGGTGCCCCAGCCCCGTAATCATTTTTGTCACTCTCTTCTGCACCTTTTCCAGCTCCACTATGTCCTTTTTGAGGTGCGGCGACCAGAACTGCACACAATATTCCAGGTGTACAAATCTTGTACATCGATTTGTACAATGGCATGATAATATTGGCTGTTTTATTCTCAACCCCTTTTTTAATTACCCCAAGCATGGAATTGGCCTTCTTAATTGCTGCCGCACACTGGGTCAATACCTTCCACCAGCACCCCAAGATCTCTCTCCTGAGCTGAGATCTCTCACTTGAGCTGACCTACACGACCTACAGGCAATGGGGCAATCTCTGGTTTGCAGGCATCAGTGCTGGGAGGGGGCAGAAGACAACTCACTGTGCTGCAAGACAACAGCTGTGCAATTGTTCACCCCTTTTATTGAAAAAGCAGCTAGAGGTGCACTCCAACAAAGGACAACGCTCCACATCCTGAATCAAATTGCACGTTGTGTTTGACGTTGACATTAAACTGCGTCCGTTGGAGCCACGATGACTCACGGCAGAATTGCTAAGGAACAGCCAACGTTGGCGGAGGGCAGCAGCTGAAGCCTCCGCATCTGGGGTGACGCAGCCTTGAAGCGCCCAGGCGGTAATTGTTGAGACAAACGCTAAGCATGAATAAGCCAGGGAGGGCTGGTTGGCATGGGGAAGAAGCGCTTCTTCTCAGCTGGGCATATCCAAGAAGGGGGGGGATGCTGCTCTCTCCAGAGTGGAGGAAGACTGCAACCAAGCTGTGGTCTCCAGAGTTACCCGACCCATAAACACAGCACTCAGCATCCTTGCCTTTTCTTACCAACACTGCATCTCAATCACTGCTGTTCTCATTATAGGCTGGAATCTGACGCTAGGAGAAAGGAAGACTAACCCTCCGACTCCCAGGCCCCCTAAACCCAGGCAGGCATAAGCTGCTGCGTAACAAGGGAAAAGCATTCTGCACATGTTCAGAGGCACTCCTCTTGCGTCATGTTTCCCACAGCCGAGTCCGACAGTGAAAATCAACCGATGTTGCACAGAGCTGGGAATTTTAGGTCAGGAGATCTGGGGTGGGAGGTAAAAAAGGAAGTGACAGGGTGCGGACACCACCCCGACTCTCTCTTAGGTTGGCAGTGGTCAATTCCTAAATGCAGATGCACAAATAAATAACAGTGTGGAAATGGCCCCCCCCCCCCCCCCCCCCCCGGTGGGTGGTGAGACGTAGCTAAAAGTCTGCATCAAAGGCAGAAAGTGGCACAGGCGGGAACTCAGAGGGGGACATGCTGTTCCAGGCATCAGAGCCAGAGAGAAAGCAGCACATGAAAAGGCACTTGAGCTGGAGGCAAATGACTCAGATGCCCAATGCTAAACAGAAATGCTTCTTTGCCCCCCACTCCTCTACCTGCTCTGCATCACGGGGAGGGAGGGAGGGAGGGAGGGAGGCTAAGGCCACTGTGAGAATTCCGCAACCAGGATTCTCCGTATTTTGCTAGCAAGAACGGAATCGCTGCAATTGAGCACAGGTCCACCCATCCAGGACACTATTTGCACCCGTGGCCAGCCAGGAGTTCCCAGGAAGTCCACAAGAAGGTGGAACTCCTCTCCCCTTGTACACCGCCAGTCTTCAAAACAGCGCAGTGCCTCTGAAACAGGGATGTTCTTTATAAAGGCGCCTGAGAGGGGACATGATTGAGACGTACAAAATTATGCACGGGAGGGATAGAGTCGACAGAGGGATGTTCTTTTCCCTCTCTCACAACACCAGAACCAGGGGGGAACCGCTAAAACTGAGCATTGGGAGAGTTAAAATAGATAAAAGGAAATACTTTTTTACCCAGCAGGTAATTAATCTGTGGAACTCCTTGACACAGGAGGTGGTGATGAAGTCTGGCCTAGGTGCCTTTAAAAGGGGATTGGACAGATTTCTGGAGGAAAAGTCCATCATGGGCTACAGGCCATGATGGGTGGTGCAATCTCCTTACGTTAGAAGTAGGCTACCTCAGAATGCCAGGTGGAGGGGAGTGGCAACAGGATGCAGGCATCTTGTGGTCTTGTGTGCTCCCTGAGGCATCTGGTGGGCCACTGTGAGATGCAGGAAGCTGGACTAGATGGGCCTTTGGCCTGATCCAGCATAGGGGCTCTTCTTATGTTCTTATCCATCATTGGTAACAACCTGTAATAGTTGAGCTGGCACTGGGTCCCCCTTAATCCAGCAAAGCAAGGAACATATTTTTTAACATGTACAGAGATACCCAATTTCCACTCAACAGTGCCCCCCCCCCCGAGAACAGCGGGAATCAATCTGCTAGAAGAGAGTAGCAGAGTCCAATCCCCCAAGATCTCCTTGCACGGTTCCCTCTTTCAGTAGACACCTGAAGACAAAAAAGCCAACCAGCCGCCCCCTCCATCAACACTCACCCCCCAGTGAAGACTCTCTCCACGTACTTCCGGATGAACTCCCGCTGTTCCGCCATGACTTCATCCTTGGCAGACTCTGTGCTCTGATTGGACGAGTAGGACTCGGAGGAGGAACGGCGGTGGTTGTTCCAGCTGAGATGGGTAGGGGAGTCTGTCGTGTCGTTTTCGCTGTCGGCGGACTCGGTGGCATCGCTCTCCTCGGCCACTGTGGCTGTGTTGTCTCCCAGGGGATCCAGCAACCCACCGCCATTGGGGGCGGGAGGGGCGGTGGGCACTGACTCGGAGGTGTCGGTGGTGGACGGCTCAGAGTCAAAGTCAATGAGGTTCCCCACCGGCACGTCAACGGCCTCCATGATGGCGCCAGGAAACGTGAGGGCATAAACCGTAGACCGGGGCTGAAGACGTCCGGCTCAGTTTCCCAAATCAGGGGAAAATGGCGGCCATGAGAGGTCAACAGCAAAGAGCTCCTGGCCAAGCCGTTGCCACGGCCACCCTCTCTGCACAGGTTCTTTCAAGGCATCTGGAACACACAAACGTTGCTATATTATTAATCACTTCTATAGATCTCGTCGGGGCAAAAGCAATGCGCGTTCGGTAGCTGCAAAGCACGGTTTATACTGGACAGCACTCAGCAATGCGTGGACATCATTTTTAAAAAAAAATAAAATTGGGAATAAAAACACACACATTTGCAGTCCTAAGATACGGTGACAGCCTACTGGCCTCTAAACCAATTCAGGGAGGAGATGGAACAAACGTCTAGGTGGGCCCTCCACGCTCCGGCCACTGAACACTCGCTGCTGTGGGACACAAACAAGGAAGGGCTGCTGTTTTTGTCCAGCTGGCCACTGTGGGAAGGATGCTTGACTGGCCTGGTCCGGGGCTTCCTTCCTCAGGGTTCTTTTTCATCAGCGTTTCAATTATAGGGTCGTTCATGAGACAGTCATGAGGAGCCCACAGTTACCAATGGACGCACTTGGAATAAATTAATGCAAATACAGTATATGGCAAGATTAAAGTCCCCTCTCCCCTCCCAGCATGCACCTGTACAAAAAAGCCACCTAGCCTCACAAATTTGTACCTGCATACAGGTGCATGCCGGAGAGGGGAGGCCCTGCCACTGACTGCATTTACACCAATTCTGAAACGTGGTTTCGGGGCCTTGTAGAAAAACAGGGCATTCAGCCACCCAGCAAATGCCATTAATTTAGGAGCTAAGTTTAATATGAGTTGAAACCTCCCCCAGGGGGCCTGCAAGACTCATTTGTTGAACACAATTAGATCTAAATAGCGACAGGCTGAACTTTTATGGGGAACTCAGAAACTGCCTCTTGAAGATGGTCTCTCACTCAATTAGGGATCCACTCGGCCACTTACGGTCCTTTTTGTTTTTTTCCAAGGGAAAGATTGCGGCTATATATTTAGCCTTTTTAAGAGGCTCCCACCTGTCGCTGCATCCTGCCCACTAACGCCACTCTCTGACAACTCTCCCAATCAATAGGCTCTTGGGCAGCTCTTCCTAGGCAAGGCACACCCTGCAGATTTGCAGGTTGTGCCCAGCCCAGCATCAAGAACTCAGAGGGCAGCAGGCACCCAGGCTGAGATACGTCTGCAGGAGGGGCTGGCCCACAAGAGTGCCGAGGTGACGGATTTTAAGTTGACCTGCGAATCAAAGCAGAGCCTGGAGAGAAGTTGGGAGGATAAGCCAGGACGGGGCCTTCTGCAGCTGAAAGGGGCCCAGGCCTGAATGTGCACACCCCTGGGACTGTGTGCCATCACTGCTGTTTGCCATGACTCCGATCCTGCCACCCTCTTCCACAGACCGCTCTGCCGGCTTCCCACCCCTTCTATACATAGCACAGCCTCCTTGTCCACATTTTAAAGCCACCCATGTCTTCGCCCCTCCCTTACCTTTCAGCCTGGTTCTACCCAACTCAGCCTGTGAATTCTGCTCATCCAGTTCCTCCGTCCTCAGCCATTTGAAGGTCTTAAGCTGCTCCCTTAAATGCTTCTGTTCCTTCTCCTTCTGTTGCCCTAATGTGCGCGGAAGCCCCTCCCTGAACCCATCTGTGGGGTGCATCTCCCTCCGTCTGTCCGTCCGTCCCTCCCTCCCTCCCTCCCAAGCAGCCATTGGCTTAACCCCCTAATCCTCATTCTATAATCCCAAACAAACCGAAGCTTTCACAGAGACCACAGCATTCACCTCTATTCTTTCCACTTGCTGTATTTTTTTTCCCCTCCTTGTCTGTTTTATATCGTAGGCTGTTTGTTTGGGAGCTGAGAGCCATCTAGGCTGCCTGCAGGGTGTCAAATTCCTACTCCCTCATGAAGCTCACTGGGTGATCTGTGGGCTAGTCACCATCCCTAGCCTACTCACAGGGCGGTTGTGAAGGTTTGGGGGTGGCGAAGCACATACGTCACACCTTAAGCTCCTTGGAGGACGGGCGGGATAGAAATGTAATGAACAAAATGAATAATCCATTCGTGTGCATTGTTGGTGCAGTGTGATGGTCATTAACTTAAAAAAGGTTGTGCTGTTTCCCATCAAATAAGTTCTTTTTGCAGAAGTTAAACCAGATTACTTTACAATCCCGTCTCAAGGGGTATCCCTGCCATTCCAGAATGCAGACGAGGGACAACATTCTGTGGGCAAATATCAGCCAAGATTTGCCCTTTTCCAGCAAATCTGTCCTTGCCGCTTAGTCCAGAGAGGCATTCCTGGGGCCTGGCCCCAGGGACTTGCCCTACTTCAAGCCCAGACACCTTTTTAGAACGTCTTGAAGGATCTGTTTGTATAGCCTGGTTTTCTCTGTGGTTCTCCCTTCAATTATGGAGAAGCTGGCAGGCTCAGCTTCACCCTAATGGGATTCTACATTCTCAGCTGTTAACCTGCCTCATGGGGCTTCCAAATTAAGCTCGGAACAAACACAACATCGCAAACTGGGGGAGCTGTCCATAGTGCTGGCAAGTGCTGGCGCTTAACACAGTTACAACCCAAGAATCTTAGAGCAATGCAAATAGGAACGCCCCATTTTACATTCACAAGAATCCTGTGGGATTGCATTGAAGCCAAGGCTACCCAGGGAAGGCAGAACAGCAGGCCTAATGGAACAGACCAAGCGGCTCACTGAGTCCTTGTGGTTCCAGTAGTCAATAATAATAATAATAATAATAATAATAATAATAATAATAATAATAA
>JAJKFI010000088.1:1987058-2018718 GCA_029204185.1 Lerista edwardsae
CTCCACAGAATTACCGTAGATGGAAATACCAGCCCACATAATTATAAGTTAGTACCAGGGACATGATATTACCTGTTTTATCAAAATAAGGGAAGTGGATCAAGATAAGGGAGGTAGACTGCTGTGGGTATCTGTTTGTTGCACGCAATTTTATTGCCCATTTTAAAATTTGATTGTTAGCTATCCTGGTGGTCCAGATTCAGGCAGCAGCTGAACAAATGCAGCGTTCCAGTTGGCCAGCAGCTCACCAGCAAACCTGCGTGTGCCCCAAGTACCTTACATCAGGGTGGCCCTGCGAGTGAAGCAGACCTTGGTGTGTTTCCAACCTGGCTGACTTGTCTGCAGCCTGCTGGCACAGCCAGCCCCAAATTCTCCCGGATTTTTAACTCTGAGAAAGACGGCTCTGCGCGAAGCCCAGGATCAACAAAGCGTGAGAACACAGACTGGAGCGCAAACACAACATCCTCTCATTTCGCAGAGGGGGAGCCTCTGCAGAGAAATCTGGAGCAGGCACACCAGAGAAGGAGAACTACACTGGCAGCGACTAATATCCAGTGACATTTAGAAAGGGGGAGATCTTATCGGGATTTAGCAGAGCAGCATAAGCTTCCTTCTTCCGGGTGACATTGGAGAGGCTGCCTTTGATCTGCCTTGCCGGTCACGCTGCTCCTGGCCGACCAACTTCTCATGCACGAGCGACACTGCAATGCCAGGAGTCCCACAGGCCAAGGGGCAAGAACGCCTAGAGAGGAATCACGGCAGCACTGCCGTAACCCTGCGCATCCAAGAGCAAGCCCCACTGAGCAGAGGGATTGACTTGCGAGTAAACATGCAGAGGGTGCTGCTGCTGCTGCTGCACGAAGTTTGCGCCGAAGCAGACTCGAAAGAGTGAAACCAACCAGGACTACAGATCTGTCCTCAACATGCCCACAACTAACAATGCCTCTAGGGCTAACAATTCCACATCTAAGAGAATAAGCAAGGAAGGTGACAAGCATCTACACAGGCTCTCCTTATCCCCAGCACTAGCAGGGCACTTAGGTGGAAACAGAGTGACAGGCATGCACTGGTATCCACTGGGGTTCTGTTCCTGTTTAAAGACAGGGGAACATCAGTAGTTTTGCTGCAATAAGGTAAAAAACAAAGATTTGTTTAATGTTCCCCTGTCTTTTTAATAGGCATCCCAGTATCCATGGTATTCTTGGATAACTGAAATCGTGGATACCGAATCAGTGGGGCGTGCCTGCACAATGAAGCACTTACTGTAGCGCTATTGCCAGGTGTATACAGCGCAACTGACATAGGAGAGAGGAACTGCAACCAGATTTTATTGCGGTGTCCCCCCCCAGCTGCAGATCAGGTTTAAACAAACACAGGACAACAGCACAGAAAGACAACAGTCTGACAAGCCTGTTTAAAAACTAAATACAAAGTTTTTAAAAAGTGGTGCCACTGTTGGTCCAAATGCACACACAAAATATGCATCCTGTGACATTACTCATGTAAACATCACTTGAGATTGCCAAGATTGATTGAAACTGCTTGTTGGTATTATCACCTTGGCCAGAGTTTGAACAGCACAGTCATCACATTCCTCAAACTCTCCCTGGTGGTTTGCCAAAGCTCTCACCTGAGCATATTCTAGAAACTAGCAGCAGAGGATGTTCTGTCGTGCACTTGGTGGCTGGAGTTAATAAAAGGGGAGAGTTTATTTTGTTATCCGTAAAGTCGTGCTTCAGCTTTGAACCAAATATAATCTCAAACACATACACACCACGCACACGCAATGCTGGGAAAATGTCAAACATGCAATTTTGGCATGGACTCTTTAACCTACACAATTGCATTTTTCTTCCAGCTCTGACTCCTAAGTGCTTGAGGCCAATTACTGGGAATCCAAAATGCTTTCACAGCCCTGTAAGCACACCTGCAGAATGATTTCTTTGGTGCTTGCTCCCGAGACCCCCAGCACAGAAACCTTCTCTTATAATTTCTGTTTATCCTGCAATACCCTCTTGGCTGGTGCCCTACTCCTCCTCCATACACATCAGCCTTTGCTCTTCCTCTGGGAAATTAATAAGAGCACAGCCACGGAAGAAAAGCAGCAGAGAAAGCGGTCTGTTTCCCATTTCTGTCTTTCCGGCAGGCTTCATAGGCTAATAAAAATAATGAGTTGCAATCAGATGGAAGAGGAAGGAGTGATCAGCCAACCTTCACCTCCGTTTTGTGCACAGTCCAATGAAGTCCAACACAGCTCTGAATACGAGGAAGTGAAGCTTGCTGTTCGGCACGTAGAGATGGGGGCTTGGAGGGAGAACTGGAGTGTCCCCCTCCCTCAACCAAGGCTGCAGAGGCCACAGAGCTTGGAGATGATGCAAGCTAAAAATTGATTTTCTCTGTATGCACAAAGTGGGCATGTCTGTTTATCATGAAGCTTCAGACCACACTAATAAGTACCATTTCTCAAAACTAAAAAAAGTGAAGACAGGATACAGCGAATGCTTTGTTCATTTCATTGGGTTGCTTAAATTCAATTTGGAATTGAAGTGGAAGTCAATAGCAAATTTATTCATAGGAAGCAGAACTGAGATTCTTGCTGTCAGACTATAGAGAAGCTAAGGCGTCCTGTCTCCTGACCAATACATTTTCTGCTTGGGTTCTGTTTGGGATTTCATCCTGTTCGCCCAACACACAAGCAAACATCTCCAACGGGTTTTACATATGGACTAGAAACTTGCTTTAAACAAACAGGGACAATTACTCTCCCCCTGCTAAACATAAGAGAAACACCACTTGGAAAAGTGCCTCTTGCCCAGTTAGCAGGGGGAGAGTAATTGTCCCTCTTCACCCCTGCGCAGTCTTTCTAGTGGCTGTTGCTGGTGGTTTGCCTTTTCTTTCTTTCTTTTTTTTTAAGATTGTGAGCCCTTTGGGACAGGGAGCCATTTAATTTTATTATTATTACTATTTGCCTGTAAACCGCTTTGTGAACTTCGTGTTGAAAAGCGGTATATAAGTACCTGTTGATTGATTGATTGATTGATTGATTGATTGATAATTCTTGGGATGGGGAATTCTGCATCCAATATGAATTCTTCCGTGTTTGTGTAGAATTACTAGACAAGCACCCTGAGGCCTTTGATTAAGAGGGTAATCACACCTGTGCCAAGTATTGGCAGGTACACAGAATATGGGTGCCAACTAGGCACTTTAATCCACAGCTTTCTACAAAGGCAGCAGTGTGTTGCAATGAACACATTGCAACAACAGGAAGGGACCATCTCTTTCACTAACCCTAAAGAACTCTTTGGACCCAAGGCAAATGGGTAGGACAAATCTTGTGGTTGTGCCCTAAAACAGCCATTCTAAGAGAAAACAGTATATGCAGTAGAATAGATCTAACAAATTCCAACAGTCTTATTAGCCCCGTAAACATTTTGTTCATATGACTTGACAAATCGAGCAATCTAACACTAAGTCCTAGTTCTCGGCTTGTTAAGAGACAAAATAAATAAATAAACCTAACTGCTTGCAAATGGCGTTCAGCAGAGTCCTCTACAAGCTGAGAAAGGTTGGCAAAAACCTGGAAAATGGCCAAGGTAACAAAACTAACAGTACCGGCTGGAGAGGAGAAAGGAGGGCATAGACATTGGTTACTTTTTGTCAGGGTCATGGCCACATGCCCGGATGACCTTAAGGAGGGACTACACAAGGAGGAAAAGTCATTCATAGCCATGAGGCGTAATAACTACATGGGCCCTCCATGTTCAAAGGCATCTACCCCTGAACACCAGTTGCTGGGGAAGAACAGCAGGAGAGGATGCAGCCCTCATCTCCTGCCTGGGTGCTTCCTGGAGGCATCTGACCCTGTCATAAGAACATAAGAAGAGCCCCGCTGGATCAGGCCAAAGGCCCATCTAGCCCAGCTTCCTGTATCTCCCAGCGGCCCACCAGACACCTCAGGGAGCACACAAGGCAACAAGATGCCTCCATCCTGCTGCCACTCCCTTGCATCAGGAATTCTGAGGTAAATTTCTGAGGTAAATAAAACAGAATTTGCTATCCTAAGAATATCAGAAGAGCCCCCCCCCTTTTAAACCAGACCAAAGATTCACCTTCTCAGAGAAGGGTCTCTTCATCACCTCAAAGAATGGACACTTGGCTAAAGGGAATCCTGCGCTCAATCTCAGTGGTGTAAAAAGGACGGGAATGCCTGCTATGAGGCGCGTAACGGCTGCCAGAGGAATCCATCTTGCCTCTGGCACTGCATGCATCACGGAGCGGAAAAAGAGCGCAGGGGGGCTCGGCTGGAAAGCGTGGTCAGGGTGCAAAAACAGAGAGTCTTGTGCGTTCCAAGAAAGGACGGAGGCTGGTTTGTTCTGGCCGCCCGAGCCCTTTCGCAACACAGGAAAGAGAAGCAGGTCAGGGAGGGTGGGAGGGCGTCAGAAAGTGTTGCCCCCCCCCAGGTCTCTGGGGAGTAAAATGCAAGAGGCCAAAAGCAAAGGCAGCCAAGAAAGGATAAGAGATTGAGATGAGCAGTCTGGGAAGAGGCACCAGGTTTGGAGGGCAGGCCCCTGGCCACAGATGGGCCTTAAGGAGGCTCCCGATTCCTCGATAGGCTGCAAGCAAAAGCAAATTAATACATCAAAAGGGCTACAGAAATACAGAAACTGAGTTCAATTCCTTTGATGTAACTGCAGCCTTTCTTGCTTTCCACAGAACTGTTTGCTATGTCTGATAGATTACTCACTTAGTTTGCCTAATCAACTCTTTTAAATGTAAATCTAATATAAACAGCTCTTGCAGCTGGAACTACAGCGTATGCAAGGTTAGTATGCTGTCTTCAGTTGGTTTGGCATCACCCCCTGTGGCTGAGGAGGATCACTGATGCCAGCTTCATCTGCTCAGAAAACAGAAGGGAAGAAAGGGGGACCTTACCCACTTTGGGAGTTCCGTCTCCCCTTAAGAAGCAGAGGCAAGACAAGAATGCTTCTCCTCCACAGAGCACTCACGGGGGGGGGGGATAGCAAACACATCCTGGCAGAGGAGGACTCGTGTCGCATATGTGTGCAAGCATTTGTTGCATGCATGGACAGGTGCGCACAGGCGCAAGAGATAAGTGACAACGTATCCTGAGCACGGAACCCACTTATCTTTATTGCTCTTGTGACGTGACCTCAAAAAAGACAAGGCGGCAAATCACTCCTATCACTTGAGACAAGGGTGGAGAGTTGTTCAGCTGCCCAAAGAGATATCCCTGACGTGACTGCCCAGCGACAGCTGGAACATGTAAGGAGAATAGCCCACCTCCCACGCACCCTGACAAGCATCATGCAAAAACATCCCAATAGATCCTTGTGGTGCAAGCCAGCCACACTTAGAAAGCAATTGAAGACACAGACTCATGAGACTGAAAGCAAGCCGGGGCATTTTTAAAGCAAGCGATGCCAAGATTGTCTAATCGCACATCGCGTGTTCGGGCAGGCTTTTCTTTTCCGAGTCCTGAATCAATGGGTCAGGCATAAAATAAAGCACTGATCACGTGGGCAGCCACAGCATGTGTGACAACAGTGCTCCTTGCAACATCATCAATGTTCAGCAGCGAACCTGAGCTCAGTCACGGCTACCACGCAACACCGACACAGCCAGGCAGCCAAGTGCTCGATCGTGCAAGCACGGGCTCAATGGCAGAGCTTATTCTGCTTTGCTTTTCAAAGCTCATCTCTGTCCAGGAAAGGATTTCCTTTAAAGTACTGACACTTAAAACCGAAACAAAACCAGCGCAATAGACTGAGAATCCTTAAAAATGCAACCTGCAACACAGTCAGGAAGAAAGTAGATGCTCCAAGCTTAGATGGCAGCACATGCCCCTGTTGAATCCAGACCACAATAGTGGTCTACCATATACTGTGCTAGGCATAGGTGGGCCTGCTGCAAGTCCAAGGGGGGGCCTCTCCGCTCAATGGGCACCCTCCTCTGCGGGTGGGACTCCCTAGGGTTAAAGAGGAGTTTCACCTGGGCAGAAATGGTGGCACAAGGTTTTTCTTGGTCCTTTCAAAAGCCCCAACTAGGTGGCTATCATTCCCCCATAATACCCACAATGCACCTGATGTATCATTCCAGGGCATGATGGGAAAAAGCGACCTCATTCCAAGGCTGCCATTTCCTCCTACAATGCACTAAAGCAGCAGTCCCCTGACAATGTCAAGGGGACAGTGGGAGAAGATGGCATTTGGCAGCCCCACCGTGGTCAGTCCCCTTCACCCCTGGTGGGGGGGGCCGGCAGCTGTCCGAGCCTGAGCTGCAGCTTCCCATCCAGCCCACGCACAGAACGTGCTCAAGTCATTTATAGGGCTGCATCCCAGGAAAAAAAAAAAAAGGTTTTTACTCCATCATCTGGGTACTGCCCTCCAGCCTCTTTCAAAGGAGTTTATCTGCAGAAACAGTGAGGGCCTTGACTTCCTCTGACATCCAGCGACCTTAACCAAGCGAGCTGCAGCCCAGAACGTCAGGATTACTTCTGCAGGAGCAAAAGAACAGTTTCTGAAAAGGACTGCAGAGCTGAGACTTCCGCAAAGCGCCCAGTTTGGACGGGGTTTTGGCAATGAGGGTGGAGTGTGCAGGTTTAGTGGCTGCTAAATCCTGGCTGTCACAGAGATTTTTAACATATTCTTCTGGTTTCGGGGGGGGGGCAGCAGCCCCACAGCTTTGGCATGGGATGGATTCGCAACTTTCAAATTCTGCAGAAAACAAAGGCTGCAACCTTTGTCAACATCTTATATTGATCGAAAAGGTTCTCTGATTAATTGGGAAGGGGTTTTTTTTTTTTAATAAAAGGTTTGTGCACAAATGTATGTGGGTATTTTTACAATGGCCTACAAAAAGCCCCATCGTAGATGAGGCATTCCCCCCCTCTCTCTCACACATACACACAGCATGCCTCTTCTGAGAGAAGGCCTCTATGACACACCGGCTAGAAACACCGAGGAAGAATGCTTCTTGGGTTTGAACTACTACTGCTTTCATCCATGTGCAAATTTAGTCAATAGATTGACTATAAAGAAAAGAAGCTTGGTGATACAACCTCCCAATGCAAATCCCAGCAAGGGAGTTTAACCACCATCGTTCACCCAAGAGCTGGAATGGGAGGGGTGACCACATTTGTCGCCAAGGCCGCTTGCTGAAAATCTGCGCCTCGTTCCAGCTGTCAACTCTGCCCTCCAGCAGCCCACGTGCTGCCCCAGTTTTCCTCTGTCCCGCAACACACACTCCTCTCAGGCAAGGCGATGAGAAAGCTGCAGAGACTCGCCATTGGAGAGCTGAGTTACTAGGCTGAGGCTTGAACCAGTGGCAACAGATCACAGGAGGGGGCGGGAGTGACAGTGCCGTTTCGCTGCCTGCATTGGGGGAAAATAAATAAATTCGAGCATCTCGGTCCTAGAACTTAATGTAATTGCTGAGACGATTGATAGCAAGTCCTTGAAAAATCGTTCTCTTTCGCTGCAGGGGGAGGGGGATTAAGCAGATGGAAAGCTCCTCTCAGCTGCATCAGTGCAGAACGGAGGAGGAAAGAGCCAAATGCAATAGGGGGGAGAGATTCTATTTCCTCCCAGCATTAATTGCAGAGTACGTCCTGCATTAAGAAGCTTAACCAGAGGGGTACATCCGTCCGTCAGCCTGGGGCTGCGGAATATTTTGGAGTAGCCAAGTTCCCTTCAGCAGTCCGTCTCCCAGTTTGTGCAGACCCCTTTCAAACCAGACCAAAGCCACCTCCCAGAGAAGTAGCGTCACCTTGCAGAGTCACACAGGGTTAACAGAAGGAGGGGAGGCGGCAGAGGCAGCCCCCACCATGTTGCAATACCAAGTGGTGGAACCGCACTTTCGCAATCATAGGCTCAGTCATCCCACTGGCCAGAGGCCGAGAAGAGATTCCCCACTTCCTCCCTCTCCCCACAGCACCACCCAAATTCAGGTTCATCCGGTGAACCTGAACCTGGCCACTGACGGAGGAAACACAGAACGGAGTCCCTGTCCACAAGGTGCAGGATTACGGGAGGGAATTTGCTGCTGAAAGGCGCGGCCCCAAGCAGGTGCTTAGACGGCTTTCAAAGGAGACCAGACACATTCTTGGAGGGGAAGAGGCTTACCGCTGGGCACTAGTCATGATGACGACTCTGTAGGTAGAGACTCCATGCACAGGAGGTTACTGCCTTCATGCCCTACGTGCCAGCTTCCCAGCAGCATCTGGTGAGTTGTTGCAGGATGCGGGACCCAGGATCCACCCCAGACTCATCCAGTAGGGGTCTGCCAGTGGTGACTGAGCTCAAGGCAGGCCCTCAGCCTTCCATGTGCTTTCAGACACCTCTCTCTCTCTCTCTCTCTCTCTCTCTCTCTCTCTCTCTCTCTCTCTGTGTGTGTGTGTGTGTGTGTGTGTGTGTTCAAAACACTGGCTCAACACTTAAACTCCCATCTTATCTCAATGACACACTGGAGGCCAGGCTGACAAATGGCTCCTTTTGCTATCCCAGAAAGACATTCACAAAGCAGGCAGGGTTTCAAGTAGCAGATTGCAGGATTCACCAAACCAGTTATAGGAGGAGAGGAACGTGCAGCATTCCTTCGGTGCAACCTCTTTGCCTGACATTCTCTCCCAGGCCTCCTCCCTTCCCCTTCCTCAAACATTTCCGCCTCCTGCGTGACGCAGAGAGCAAAAAGCAGAATAAACCTTGTTTGCTCACTGAAATGCTGCGCTGTGTATTTTACAACTTCCCCCTCTCGGCCGCTTCACACATGCACAGGGGTTAGTTTCAACTCACAGCCTGCCCTGCTGAAACCAACAAGGCAGAGCCACAATTGAACCACTCCTTGAAATTCTCTCTTGAATTCAGTGAAGTTGTCACGTTAGAAATGTTGGTTTAATAGTGGCAAGATCCACTGGGAAACTGATTTGCAACAGATGTTAAAGCGAGCTAGAGAAAACCACTGCTCCAGATACCGTGCAAGTGACTTGTGGAACTCACTGCTGCATGATACCAACACAGATAACTTCACAACACAAGAACTGAAAAGGGTGGAAAAAAGGAGAGCCTTGGAAAATCTGTTTTTTGACAAGCAGTTAGCCAGAATGGCATCAGATTCCAAGGAAGACAAGATAGCTATTTACTTTCATCGCAGGTTCCTCGAGGTGCTGTGTTGTAAGTGGAACAAATGCTTCACCCCTAAGGCTTTGTGACAGAGAGTTGCAATGTTACTATATTGGATTCTGCGGCAAGTGTAGCAGTTTTTTAGGAAAGGGTGTGTTCAGAGATTGATATATATACACTTACAACAAATGTAAATCACTGCTGAAAGAAAAAATTCCCAGGTGTCAAAAAAAACTGACGGCAAAAATCTAGAAAACAGGAAAATCATTTCTTTTCAAGAGGGGCATAAGAACTGCCTTCTAAATCACAACAATTGTGCCCTGCAGGTACCCTGGGAAGCATTTTTTTTGGGGTGTGTGTGTGTGGAGAATTGGCTCTGTATACACTTCTTAGAGCTGCAGGAGCAGCACCACCACCAAAAAAAAAAGAAACCTGAGATGCTCAAGATTTCAAACAGCACTCAACCCAGTGATGTCATGCAGGGGGTACGCGGGGGTAAGCGAGTACCGGTTTCTAGGATTACGGTTGGCCCCGCCCACTCGCCCACCCACTCATTGACTCCGCCCCCTGCAACGTTTGAATTTCCTGCACGTTTGAGTTGCCTGCACGTTCTCAGAGCCAGGCAGGCAGGCAGGCAGCGAGTGGAGCCTTGCCTTGCCACTGAAAAATGAGCTGCTCTGGGGTTTTGGAACTGTTGGGTCACTTTAACATGATGCCAGGCCTCCTTAACGTGTTCTGGGGGTGCTGTGGAATACTGTTGCAACTGTTGGGTCAGTTTAAAATTGTCTGAGGCCTCAAAAAGGGCTTTATTCATATCTCTTCTTGCCATGACATCACTTCCGGCTTATGACGTCACTTCCAGTGGGCAGGTCCCGACATGTGCCAATCAAAAGTGAGTACCTGTTGTTAAATCATTTAGATGACACCACTGACTCAACCCATCATAATAGGAGTCAGACACCAGGACTGCTTATGCAGCAGGCAGGCGAGAGAGCCTTGCTTGGGCCACGACTGCCTTGAGCCAAGAGACACAGGTAGTCAAATATCGTTAACAAAACCCATAAAAGTGCTGTTTGCACTGAACATTTCTCAAAGCTCCAGGCTGTAATCTGAGCCAAGTGAACAAACACAAGTGCACACAGCATTCTCTCTCTACGTGTGAGGGGGTGTGTGGGGGGAGGCCTCTGCTCCTGCGCCTTCTTCCTAGCCGGCCAGACTGGATCAAGAGAGATCTAGCAGATAGCCTGGAAGAGGCTGACATTGTAGTGCTGCAGAAGCTGAACAGGTGTGGCCCCCACAGCCCTTTGGAAGGTGAAGCCCCTGCCAGAGGCCCTGCAAGAACTGATCAGCCTGCGCTGAGCCCGGAAGGCCCCTTGCGCCTCGGACGAGACACCCTGCAAGAGGGCCTCCATCCCCAGAAAGTATGGAACTGTCTACCAATTACACACTGCGCATCTTCAGTGAAGACACTTATGGGGCTCAGTCTTCCTCCGAGGCAGGCAGGCAGACCAGTGATGTCATGCACCCACTACGCGAGTACCAGTTCCTAGAAGTTGAGCTGGCCCCGCCCACTCGAAGCTGGCCCCCGTTGGCTGGTTGGCTCAGCAGCTGCACATGCATACTGCACGCCCGCAGCCATTGCCTGCACTTTCTGTGAGGAGGCAGGCAGGCAGGCAGGCAGCGTGGCGGCGGCAGCATCATGACATCGCTTCCGGCTATGACCTCACTTCCTGCCACGACATCACTTCCGGCTTATGACATCACTTCCGGTGGGCGGACCCCAATTAGTGCCAATCAAAAGTGAGTACCTGTTCCTAAATCATTTGGATGACACCACTGAGGCAGACCCTTGTTCCATCAAACTCAGCTTTGCCCTCTCCCTGCCTGGCGTCGGCTGCCCAGAATTTCTTACGGGGTGTTTCCCAGCTCTGCCGGCAGAGGCTGCCAGTGACTGGCCTCAGGCCAGTTTGCAGGCAAGGTCCGGCCTCTACAACTGTGCAGTGGCCTTCCTCTCCCCACTCTGCACAGCCCTCTCCTTCTCACAACTCTGTCTTAGGCTGCACTAAAAAAAAGCCTTTTCTGGAATCTTCATTACACACCAGCTGTTCTCTCCGCTTTCCTAGTCAGCCAACGCAAACAAGAAACCGAGCAGACACAGGACCTTACCAGGATCAAAGGCCCTTTGCACTTACTGAGAGTCATCAGAAGCGAAAGGTGAAACGGAGCAAGCTTTAATCCAAGGAAGACTTTGCTGCATTCCAGAACTGGTTGAACACGAAATCTTACCGCGTGAACTCCAATAGTACAGACACATCCCAACAAGTGGAACCTCCACGTGTAAATGCAGGATACCTCTGAGTACCAGATGCCGCGTAGGGACAGAGAACGTAATTCCCTGCTGCGGTCAACCTGGCGAGAGGGCGCATTACACATAATTATTTTTAACAGTATGTGCCAACCCCATGTGTGATGCAGAGTGTTGCACCAGGGCGAGAGAAATGCGGGTTCAAATCCCACTTGGCCACAAAGCTTGTTTGGCAAGCCTGGGCCAGTCACCATCTCCTAGTTTGATCTGCTTCACAGGAACGTTGTGAAGATAAAAGGGGGTAAGATTCTTTGAGCTCCTCAAAAGAAGGGCAGGGTAAGAAAGCTAATAATGCAACAACAACAACCACCACCCACAAACCCAGATTTTCACACAAATCCACGTCTCGCTTTGGACAAGGTGGAATCAGCATGTTCGCTTCCAGAGAGACTAGCTCAAGGTTGTACCAGGAGGATTTCTAAAGTCACAATAACTCCGTATCGGCTCTCAGCTCCGCTTGTCCTCGTCCGCAGCACCACTGCAACCAGTTTTTCTGCGTCTCACAGTTCCACACAAGCACAGCGCACGGCAAAAGGCATAAGAAGATATGTGGACAAAGTGATGGCTAAACGAAACTGGAAGTTTCCACTACCCAGATCAATTCTCCCGCACAGAACTCTGCCTCCAAGCTACTGTTCAAGGCCAAACCCCCTCTGACCCTCTCCTCCTCCAGGCTCACGTTACTCTGTACCTCAAGATGCTTGAGTTTGTTGGGCTAAACAGGGAAGTGAGTGGCTGAAGGGACATCACACGCCTGACGTGCTGCCCTCACTAAGCCTCACATGGAGCGGCTCCCTCGTTTGTTACCCAACATCTTGAAACCACGTTTCAACACTGGAAACACAAAACTGCACAGCAGCAACTGCAGGTTGTTTTCATGGCCCTGCAGTGGAAAACACCCACCAGGATATTCCCTGGCACAAAGCTCCTGTCCGAGCTATGTGATGCAGCAACACCAACGCTCTCCAACTTGGAACCAGAACCACCCCCACCCCCGGCGTAGCTCCCGAGGAGGCTGGCGACTCTAGTGAGTGATGCAAGTGCACTCTGCATGTGCTCAGAGGTGCTCTCTTCTGGCAAGGGCGGGGGAACAGGGTCGGAGCGCGTCTTTCGATGAGAGGGAGAACAGCTGTCAGCCCGGGAGCAAACGAGAAGGAGCAAAATCTGTTCAGCTCGCATCAGCGGGCAGGAGGAAGAGGAGAGCGGGGTGTGTGCGTGACACAAGCCCAGTCCCCCCGTTTCAGAGCCCAGAAGGCTGGCGGCTCCCCGCGCCCTCTGCACGCGCCCAGAGGCCCTCCGCTCCGCCGCCCCGTTGCGGCAGCACCCGGCCCCCTTACCTGCAGCCGCGGCTTCCCCGCAGTGGCGCCCGGAGCCGGCCGGGGTGCTCCTCGCGTGGGCGGGCGCGGGGTGCTCCTCTACTCTGGCCAGGCGGCGGCAGCGCGCAGACTCAGCGTCCGGGTTGCGGGAGGAGGTGCCGAGAGCGCAGCGGCTGCCACGTGAGGGCGGCGGGGCGGAGCCGGGGACGCCCGAGCGCGGGGCGGGGGCGGGGCGGGCCGGGGCAAGGTGACCCGCGGCCAGGTGGCGCAGCTGCGGGCCGGCCTCCCGCGGAGCAGCGCCGCCTTGCAGGGGATGCGCGCCGAGTGCCCCAGGCGGACCCCAGCGGAGCAGCTCTGGCCTGGAAGCGAGTCGCGCTCCGGACTCCCCGCGCCGGTGCCTGGAGCGCGCAATACCTGCCGAGCAAACAGCGGCGCCTCCAGCATTGCGGGGGGGGGGGCAGGCCAAGGCTCTCTTGCAGGGCTTTGCTGCGCGCTGCTCTCTTGGCCGCGCGGGGGTTCCCCCTGCTGCAATTAAGGGGGGCGGGGAATAAAGCGGCATTTCTCAGTGCGAGAGCGCCCCCTGCCGGCGGCCCTCGGAGCCGCGGACGTAAAACGGGGAACCTCCTTTGGCCAGAGGTCAAGGCCGTGGAAATCTCTGCGTGCCACGAACGAGGCATTCACGCGCAGGGAGTGGCCGTGGGCGCAACGGAGGGCATGGTCAGGCTGCACAGTGTATGCTCTGTTGGGGCGCTGCCTTGGGGCAGGAGCGGGGCGGTGCAAGGGGGGGGACACCTGGAGGAAGCGGCTCTTCCTTTTTTGAAAGGGAGAGCCCGGGAACTTGGACTGACTCGCACTTGTTCCAAGCGACCCTTCAGTGCCTGCCGAGCAAGGCTTCTTTGCCCCGAAAGGTGCTGTTGGGAAGGTCAGTGTGTTCCACATGGCTTTCCTGCAGGCAGCTGGATGCAGAATGAAAACAGGCCGCACAGAGCACTTACTACTGTATATTGTATCGGAGCCAAGAGTTCCCTGAAATACGGTCTCGGTGCTGCTCAGCAAAGGTCCCCTGCTTGCAGGTTCCGCTGGGGTGGCTCTTAAAATTACCCCTTGACTGCACTTTCTTCTCCCCCGGGGTGGGAGTGGAAAAACCTTAACCCGTAGCCTACTACCCGTGAAGACCTGGGCTAGGCCTTCTCAATAGGCCTTTGCATTTCCTGTGGTCAGAGCTCAGGACATTACAGCAATCTGCACATGAAACAGAGGTGGCAGAATCCTAAACTGTTCCCCTTCAGACTGCAGAAGGGGAGACTCGAACCCTCTCATATGCAAAAGCTACCCTATTTGTAAATTGGAGGTCTGCTTTAGACCTATGTCCAGTGGGGGTTGCATGGGCAAGCATTATAAAATGTGACACACACACACGCCCTGCAGCCTGAAATGGAAGTTTAGAATTCGATCACTTTACAGCTTAAGCCTATGTATGGCTACTTGGAAGTAGGTTCCCTTGTGTTCAATGAGGTTTACTACTAGGAAAGTGTGCAAAGGACTGCAGCCTTAATTTGCCCTTAGGTTGAGTCTAAGGTCCCCCACTGTGCTGAAATTTGTTGTTCCATAGGAGAGACATTAAAGGATAATGAACTGTAACAGGATCTGTAGTCAATTCAAAGCACATTGGAAGCCACAGAATGCGAGAATCAGGCAAAGTCACAAAATCTGGCTTTGTTTTTTTCCTCATAAGCAACTTGTCATTCATGCTTACATTCAAGTACATAAATCTACAACTGGGGGGAAATGGTAAAGGAGAGTAAAGCCAGCCCTCTGCCTCTGAAGACAGGATACTGGAGGAAGAGGCATGCTTGTTATACGCACCTGCCCTAGGGAAAGACATTTTTCTAGCTAATGGTACTAACTAGAAGGGCTATTTATTAGAGACAGGGCAGGTTTTTTATATGCAAACAGTTCAATCTCCAATGAATAAGGACCTCAGGATGTCTGCTCTGGTGGCCAGGAAGGCTACAGGTACTGCCTGGGGCTCAAGGGGAAAAGGTCAGATTCTGCCTGCCTGTATTCTGTAAGCAGGTCAGAAAGGAATGGGAATATCGTGATAGCTGCAGTCTGGCTCTTCAGCACTTCTGCAGGGTTAAGGTTTTGTTGACAATCCTTGATCAGGCTTAGAGTTGATCAATCATATAAATTAAACTGGCAGCAGCAGGCAAGCTTGAACACAGGCCGCCCACCCGCATCAGTATTGCAGGAACCCAGGGTGACACCTGGAAAAACTACTTTGCATGAAGAAAAGGGCCTCCACCTCTCCCATCACTTGACGGGGTTTGGTCTTCAGCTGACGGTCCTACAGGGCTGCTGCTTGTGTTGGCAGCAAACCACCCCTGGCTTTGAGTACAGAATGAACACACACACACACACACACAGGGTCATTCAGTTATTTACACCTAAACCCTCTGCCAGGGGCTGGCCTTGTTTCCCCCCCCTCAGCCACCACCCTGTCAGGGGAAAAAAAAGAACAAAAGCCACAAGGGTGCTCAGCTGCCACATGGGCAGGTTCAGATTCCCTCTGAAGATTCAGAGCTATATTATAAACTATACATCACATACCGGGGAAGCATAAGTTAGTGTGCTAAGGAGCGTGTGCACATTTTGGTAAAAAGGCCGTACTGCAAAGGGCATGCTGTCTCTTGTTCCGAGGCGCCAGCGGTGGGGGGCCTCTCGCCCCAGGCAGGGAAAGCGGACCTTCCCCTGCCCCCACTTCCGTGGCTGGGCAGCCCCGCTCAGGACGTCAGCAACTGAATGTTCTTCAGCATCTCCTCGAAGGCCTCCCGCGACGGGGCCTCCGCGTTCTGGAAGGAGACCTTGATGCGGCTGTAGAGGCTGAACGACTGGAGCTCCAGCCAGATGAAGCCGAAGCGGTCGTCGTCAAACAGGACAAACACGCCGGGGGTCCACCCGGGACTGGTGAAGCCGTGGGCAGCCACGAGCCCCGTGCCGTAGAAGCTGCGGAGGAGAGGCAAGGGAGGGGGCGTGAGAGAGCAGCCCCGCGAGAGGAAGGCTTCACCCCACTGGGCCTGGAGATCGTAACAGCCCAGCCCCCCCCCTCCCGCTACGCCAAGGAAAGTAACACTGGGCTTCTGTAATGACCGCCTGGCCAGCTCAAGAGGTGGCCATTCTTATTATCTAGATAGGGCAGCGAGTGAATCCAGGGGGAGGGGTTAGCGGTGACGTAAATATACCCAAAACAATGCTGATTCCAATTATTTCCAATGGGTTTTCGCATGATGTTTAGGGCTTATTTGTGTACTCCAGAAGTAAAAACTTACCAAAATAACAACGTGTGATTGTGGAGAAACATCAGTGGTAACCATATTATGAGTTAATATGCAATTCCAAGGTTTAATTCCGCGTAATTATATTACTGAACATACCGGACGAAATGCCCCTTGCTGCCTATGTAAACTCGGATTGCACTGCTTTGACAGGCTTATTTTTTGAAATCTACACAACCAAAAATAAAGTGTGAACGGGAAGGAAAGAAAAAAAGGGGAGGGTGGGCAAAAATTAGATAAATATGTAGGACAATTACATTAAAATCTCTCAATGTATAACACAAGCAGTTGTCAATAGGAGAGTAGTTCTTTTTCACTTCTAGGCTATTAAGAGTATTTTTTTAAACTTCTACACTCACCCCCCCCCCAAAACAAACCCTATTAATGTTCGGAATTTCGAAAATATTACAGTAGAAAAAGGAAGGCGGGGGAAAAAAGTGTAAACGGGAAGGGGCGGGGTTATACCCGGAAGCTTCAAGTATGTGATGTCATGCCCTCTCTATGTATAATAACTCTATGGGCCAGCTCCGCAACACGGTTGCATGTTGCTGTGTATTGGGGTCCTGGCTTCCTGTCGCGTCTGAAAGGCATTAACTCTACTTGTGTGCACGCTAAAAACCTGGAACCAAAGTCCCGCCACTTATTCCGGCAGGCAGAGCACCAACCAGCACCGGCTGCTCTTTTCCGCCAAAAGTAACTGCTTCTTCAAGGGGAGGCTTGCCTAGTCTTGCACTGATGTCTGCGTACACAGAAGTTATTTTCCTCCTTTCCTCCTTGCAATTTTGGCTTTTGCAATGCCCGCCAAGTCAAGATTGCCACTGGAAGGTTTTTCTTTGACTGCCCTCAGTGGGGAGCCCAGCCCTATCCCTTGGCATGGGGTGAGAGACCTGACTAGGGCCCTGCAAAGACTGCCAGTAAGTGCCACACAGAGAGCGGGAGACGGGATTCTGCAGGGTCAGGCTGGACTGAGTGGCAGCCCAAAGGGCCCCCGCGCATTGCTCATGCGCATCCGACGTGCAGGGCGTCCCCGCTGACAAGTGTGTGTGACTGAGAGTCCGTGGCTGCCCCTCGCCCTGCCAGGAATGCAGGAGAGGGGCTGGAGCAGCCCCCCCGTCTGGAAGGAGTAGGGGGATTAAACTGCCCCGGCTTCCTGGCTCCATGACAGAGCAGAGGAGCACCCTGCAATTGCTATCCTTCCACTGACAAACTGCCTGTGAATCTCTGGGGCTCTCCCAGCTCAGGTCGGGGGGGGGCTTCCAGGCGTGGCTCTACTGCTGCAGCAACCAGCGTGCCGTTCGGCTGACGGCTGGGGGGGGGCAGCAGGGGCTGCAGAAGGGACTCCTGGGCGCCATCTGAAAGCAGGGCAGAAGGGGAGGCGCTCAACTGTCTGCTGTGCTCACCAGGCTCGGCAGGTCCGAGGGTAATCCTCTTTCCGGGACGCGATCTCCGCTGGCAGGACAAAGGGACACGAGGCTGGAGGGGGGCTCTGGGCGGCGGCGGCTGCTGCCCCCTCCTCCGCTGCAGAGGCTTCTGCCCCTTCCTGCCCAGAGGGCCCGGGCTCTGCCTCTGCCTGCTCCCCTGGGAGGCTGCCTTCCTGCCGCTGCTCCTCTTGGCGCACCCGCTCCTGAACTTCCAGGACAATCCGGGAGAGCTCCCGGAAGTTGCTCAGGTTCTCAATGTCTGGCAGCTGGATGGGGTGCGCCAGGTCAATCTCCACCGTCTGCTGGCCTGCTGGGATGTTGGGGTCACCCTGGAAGGCAGGAAGGGAAGGGGGAGGCCTGAACCTTCGCAGTCACCGAGTTTGCTCTTCCACATGTCTCCACGCACTGTGGTCCCCGATGCCGCGACAGTCCCCCCCCCCAGCCTCACAATGTACATTTCCCTTCCCCAAGCCCCTGTTATACAAACGTTGGCTTGAACCACTGTAGTCAGCGTTGTCATTCAGCTGGAACGCTGGGCGGGAGGAACGGGTGAGCGGCAGCCCGCCCATTGTGTTCTGGTCCGTTTTGCCAACGGGGCGGGCTGCCGCTCACCCGTTCCTCCCGCTCAGCATTCCGGCTGCATGACAACGCTGACTGTAATCCTGTATTGCCTTGCTACCTTCTGCTACACTGAACCTCTCCTCCCCCTGCCCACCACTCCTGGGACATCTCCTCCTCGCCCTTTGTGCGGCCAGTCTAAGAAGCTTTTCCCTTTGCACCAGCCAGGCAGACCACAAAATCTGTTGCAACAGCCAACCCCCCCACGCTGGAGGCTCTGCCTGTCGTGGAGCCGGCGAGGCTTCAGAGGGGGGGCAGCCCGTCCAGAAACAGTCAAGCGAGGAGGACGAGGCACTCACGGTGATCTTCGTGCCTCTGGCCTTCCTCCCGTGGAAGCTCAGCATCACGATTTCCAGGCCGTGGCTTCCGTACGTCCCCTTGAACAGGCCGGGCTCAATGAGATCGTCTGCGCTTCGTGGGGGGAGGTAGATGCGCCTGTAGGTCAAGCAGTTGCTGCAAGGTGCAAAAACAAAAATCCCACTTTGATTTGGATTGAGGGCAGCAGCTCAAAACGGATGAATCTCCGGCAGAGCCGGGGCAGGGGGGCCTCTCAGAATCAGCTACACGCACTTTATTTACTTATTAAATTTAATACCCTGGTTTTCAAAGGGTTGCCCAGGCAGCTGACCAAACCCAGCCTCTCCCTGCTTGTGGCCTCCAACGTCTGCTTGCCCAGTGCTGGACTCCAGAGTCCTACTGCCTGTGTTTTGGCTACAGCGGCAGAATGTTGATGCAAGGAGGGGGAGGGGAACGCAACGTGGCCCTCCGGGTGTGCCCCCACCCCGCTTACTCGTATTGACTGGTGTAGATGAACTTCATCAGGATGAGCTCCTGCATGTGCTCGTGGAAGATGTCCTCCAGCGTCCGCCCCCACTCCTCCTGCAGCCAGGTCCGGAACTCCTGCAGCGCCCAAAGAGATGCGAGCCGGTGGTGAGCGATGGGGGCCTGGCATGAGCTTAAGAACACGCCAGCAAATGGCAGCTGCCCGCCTTTGTGCTCCTGGTCCCCACAGAGCCATCAGAACTTCATGGGGGGCGGGCGGCCCCCCGGAAAATCAGGATTTAAACTGGCTCATTCTTAGAGCAGGCAAGCCAAAATTTCCCTCTCTTCATGCACCGTTGTTCTTTCTCTGGTGAACACATGCATCATCTCCTTCAAACATGTCCAAAACTCCAGTCCGGCTCTCTGCTTCAAGCTGCAGCAATTGCCTGCATTTCTCCCGACTATGTTTTCCACGGTGAGCAGAGGGAGAAGACGGTGTTCCCCCCTCCTCTCCCGCAGCTCCTCCATCAGGCACCACAGGCGCATGTGAGCATCCGCTCTGCACCACCGCCTGCCTGCCACTTTAATCCCTCGCCTTGGCTGATGAGCTGTGAAAAGAACCCCCCGCTAAGCCAGGGCTCCAGAGGCAGCTGGCGTTCTGCTTCTCATCTGCCCGGCACACGTTCTGTTCTGCAAGGCAAAGACAACAGGGGACGACCCTTTGGTCGTGAAGGGGGAAGCATCCGGGCGGGGCTTTCAGCCTGCCGCACGGGTCGGATCGCCCAGGTCTGCTGCACTGCTGGCTCGACACAGTCCCACCACCCTGCAGGCTCGCCCAGCCGCAGGACACCGCACCGGAGCTGGGCCTTCCTCCCTCGGAGACATCGGGCAACAGAGCCTGAGCCAGCCCCCAAACACGGTGCACGGCCACAAAGTGAGGAGGACCACGAGATCCCCTGGACAGCTCCTCCTCAAGCGTTCACACCCGTCAGCTGGGCCTGTGTTTACAGCTGGGAAACCGCTCCGTAACAGTACAGCTAAGCAAGCCAAAAATGGCATTTGCCTTCCCCCCAGCCGTGTCACACTTTGAATCATGCCTGTTCATGCCCTGAAGGAAGAGACACCTAAGGAAGCCAGAATTCAGGGTCCGTTTTATATTTTTATCAACTGATGGTGCTGAGAAGCCTAGGTATTTTGAAATAACCACCAGTCTCCAACAGGCTGGAAAGCCATGGTGCGTGCGTGCATGCGCGCGCACTGATTTAACCTTTGCGGACAGTTTCCTCCCATGGCGAGGTTTACCTCTTGTCTTCCTCCTGACATCCGGTGATGGTCCGTCTGGTTGCACTTGGTTGAGAACTCGTCCTTTTTCACAATCTGTCAACGCAAGAGAGGACGGTGCTGGAGTTAGCGGCAGAAGAGCAGGCTGAAAGCTGGCCGGAGGAGCCCAGCTGGGGTACGAGGGGCTCTGCGGCAGCTCACCTGGATGTGCCCATCGTGCGGCCCCTTGTGGCCGTACATGCACTCGACCGTGGCGCTCTTCCTCTCCATCAGGTGCACCCTGAAGAGGGGCTTGAACCTCATGGGGTCGTCCACGTGGGGGTCGTGCGGCGGCAGGTACATCCATCCAATGATGAACCAGCCGTCCACCTAGGAAAGGGAAGAGCAGGAGGAGGTCAGGACCCGCTCGCCTCTCAGTCCTTTTAAGCTCATGGAGTTCCAAGAGGGGGAGAGCACCCGGCAGGCACAGACGGTGCACTAGGTACATCGTTTTCTTTACGTCTTCTACCCTGCCCCTCCTCAAAGAAGCCAGGGTGGTGCAGCTGGTTCTCTCCCCCTGCCGTATCAGGTTTATCCACACAACCACCCTGTGAGTTGGGTGGACAGAGGCAGTGGTGGAATCTACCTGCGCTAACAACCGGAACACAGGAAGTAGCTACCGGGACTGACTGCAGTGGGCGGAGCCAGCCCTTCACGGAACAACCGGAACGGCGTTCCAGAGCGTCCTGGCTACATGACATCACTGGACAGAGGTCACCTGGCCAAGGTAACTCAGCAGGCTTCATGGCTCAGAAGGGGTTTGACTATGGGTCCTGCTACCCCCCTACTTTGGCACTCCTTCCCCCGGCCTCTTAGTTATCGCCCCCGTCACAGTCACATGCCCAAACTTGAGGACGTCCCACTCTGTCCACTGTTGTCTCCATTTCCCTTTCTGTGTGGTGCCCGGTTCTTCCCCTTCTTTTACCAAACATCCAAGTTTACAACTAACCCTGTAACCAGGGAGGAAAAGAGCTCTGCGCTGTGTTGGGACATCCTGCTTAGGCCTGATCTCGGCTCCTCCTCGGGTAAAAGGGCAGGCGGCCACCTCCGGGTCAGCAGCATGCAAGCAAGCAGAGCGCCCCTGGGCAGGACGGCCCTCTGTACTCACCACCACGTTCAGCAGCCCCCCGTAGGGCCCAATGTCCGGCTGCCAGAGCCCCAGGATGTGCCGGTATCGGTGGAGCACTAGAGAATTGGAGGAAGAAAGCAGAGATGAAACGGGACGCGGGAAGCCGGAGGGAGGGAGACTCGAGGAAGCGAGACCACAGCACGTGCCTGCACACTCAAGATTACTGGGCCTGGCCGGGGACACCCTGCGAGAAAACCTCAAAACCAACCGTTTGTGCCAAAGTAACCTGGATCAGGGATAATGCCCTCCTATTTACAGCTAGTGGAGTGTGCTAGAAGCCGTCGAGCAATGACACTGGCACGCTGTAATGCGTTGCCATCTGCTGTGCTCTGGGGCAGATACGAGGGACTGCTCCCCCAGGAACGTTTCTGTCCCTGCCCTTTGGGAGAAGTGGAATCTCTAGAACATCTTCTATTTATATGCCCGCGGCACGCAGAAGGCAGATCTAAACTTTTGGACCCAATTACCCGTTGCCTTACGTCGACTGACCCTGTAGAATTGCAGAAGCTTCTTTTTGATATGAAGGATCCCTTTTTACTGAACCAATTTGCCTCATTCTTAGATTTCATTGTGATAACCAACATGACTAGAATGACAAGATAATCCTAATAGTGGAGGCCTTTTTGATATCACGATGCAACTACTAAGTTTTAACTCTGAGTAGAGATTAATCTATGTATTGTTATTATTGTGTTGAATGCCATTAAAGGTTTTGTATTTGTTTGTAAGTAACCTGGATCCTGTGCTTTGCGTTAGTCATGTAAATGGAAAATGCACTTGGCTACTGCTGGAGAGGTTGCCTGTGGCTTTTAACATGACCTCTGGGCTTGCCAAAAAATAAATAGGGCCCAATCCTATCCAACCTTCCAGCACTGATGCAGCTGCGTCCACACAGAGGGTGTGTGTCGTGTCCTGCAGTGGGGGAGGCAGTGCTGGAGGCCCCTTAAGGTAAGGTAACACTTATTCCCTTACCTTGGGCCTGCATTGCGGCTGCATCGGAGCTGAAAAGTTGGATAGGGCTGGGCTCAGTGGTCTATTGCTCTACAGCCCCCTGAAACTCCTTTGGGGGGTTGCATGGAGGCTCTGCCAGGAACTGCCACAGGATGAAATTCAAGGCTCCAGGAAATAGATCTTCCCACCCAATTGCCAGAGACCTGTTTGGAAGGAAGAGGTCTGCAGCAGACAGACTCGCTGGAGCCAGGAACCAGCTAAACAAATTTACACCCCACCTCTGCAGAAAGAAGAAATGTCCAAGGCAGCTTACAAAAGATATAAAACTGGAATACATCATAAGCCCCATTCAAAAACTAGAACACTGCAGCAGCGAGCGAGAAATCCACTCCACAAAATGCTTAAGCCTGACACAGCGGCAGTAAAACATACATTAGCCTAGCACGCCTAGTTAAAAGCTGGAGCCAGTGACATCTTCCTTGGCCCCAGAAAGCAGAGACGCCAGGCATGCAGCTTTAGGGACGTTTCAGTCACGGCTTGGCATGCAGTTCCCTGAAACATCTCCCAGCTCCTCACTCCACCTTGTTGGGCTTCCTGCAGCCAGAGACTGTCCTGTGGTCCTTTCTCTGCCATCCGTTATTTGCCTTCCTAGATGCTTCTAGGAAACTCTAAGCAGGTCCTGCCTTTACCTGATGGAAGTCTGCCAGGAACTGCAAGGCTCTGTCAGACACTCCACACCTTAACCTGGCCTGTCATGATCCTCAGAGCCCCACTCGATCAGGCCAAAAGGCCCATCTCGCAGCGGCTCACCAGATGCCTCGGGGAATACACAAGACATGTGCATCTCGCTGCCACTCCCTTGTACCTGGCATTCTGAAGTAGCCTACTTCTAAAATAAGGAGGCTGCACCACCCATCATGGCCTGTAGCCTGCGATGGACTTTTCCTCCAGAAATCTGTCCAGTCCCCTTTTAAAAGCTTTTAGGCCAGATGCCATCACCACCTCCTGTGGCAAGGAGTTCCATAGCTTAATTACCTGCTGGGTAAAAAAGTATTTCCTTTTATCTCTTCTCACTCTCCCAACACTCAATTTTAGTGGATGTCCCCAGTTCTGGTGTTGTGAGAGAGGGAAAAGAACCTCCCTCTGCCCACTTTATCCATCCCGTGCATAATTTTGTATGTCTCAATCAAGTCCCCCCTCAGGCGCCTTTTTTCTAGGCTGAAGAGCCCCAAACACTGTAGCCTTTCCTCACATGGGGTACATGTTCCTGGCACCGAGGTGCGGTTAGAGCCAAGCACTTGAGTGTGGGGCTTGCAGTTACAGCAGACCCCCGGGGCTTCACAGGATCCCTGACGCTCACAGGACACAGATTCAGCTCCCAGACAGCTCAAGGAAGCCTTGCTTGCCAGCTCAGTGTTCAGAACACACTCCATGCTCTTTCTTGGTACAGAAAGCATTCATCAGCAGAAGGTGCAGTACATACGGGAGGTGTAAATATCTCTGTATTCCATATGTTCGTAGTCGGGAAGGATTTTCACATAACGCCCTGACTTCACTCGCGGGTTTATACCTGAGCAGACACAGCAAGGGGAGTATGAGAACTCTCAGACTAAGCCTGCTAATCGAAAACAATGCTCGCACAACAAAATGCCACGCTTGTGCAGCGCATTTTCCCTGCACGTTTGAAGTGACAAGGAGGAGAGAATTGGTTGTTCCAAATCGTGACATTTTTGGAGTGCACTGAAGTGCTAAATGAAGGAAGCTCATTACGGCTTCACAAATGAGCCTCACAAATGAGTCGTGCCTATTTAAAAAAAAATACAGGGCTGCAAATCAAGGCTCTCAAGCACTCCACTTAAAGATTCAGTGCAAATTCAGTTTCAAAAACGGAATTCCAACATGACACGGGGCACTTACGCTTGGCATACACATCTCGACAAGACACTCCAGTGATCTCCAGCTTCCGCAGATTCTCACAGACACCATACTCTGAAATTAAAGACATAGGTTTATTATAGCATCACAAGTGATCGCAATGCGTAACGACATCTGCTGCCCAGAGACAAGAGCTAGGGGCTTCTGCTAACACGCACACACACACAATGCCAAGCTTCCATTGTGATTTGGCGACACTGATGCAGACCCCCAGCCAGCTGTAGCAAATAAAAGTACGACCCGCAGTTTCTATGTGCTGCTTAACCTCACCCCAGCAAGCATAGTTTGATTATAATTCCAGAACACAGATTTTATCTTCTAAAGCAGGAAAAGGTAGAGATGGGTCTTCAGAAATCATTTGCCAGCAACAGAGAACCCGCTTCCACCACCCCCCCATTTGCTCTCCTATCGCAGTTCCTCAGCCGCTCTCCTTGCAGCCTGCGTCAAAGTGATGTCATTATTCTGGTAAGCAGCCCGCACTGAGCAGAGGCACCAAGGCACTGTGTCTCCTCTCCACGCCGCAGAACTTTGTGCCTTTATTTTCTCCACCACTCCAGAGACAGGCCGTAAAGGGACAAGAGCAGATGGCAGGACCAGACGCCAGGCTGCTTCTGAAGCTGGCATTTCATCAGCGCTGAAGACTGAACTCCCAGTATCATTTATTCAGGGTGGGTCCCTTTTCTCTATGAGGACTTCTACTGAAAGCGGCTCATGAAAACACCAAGTACAAAACAAAGTCACAACACACACTGTACTAAAATCCAGAACTGAAACTGTGAGGGAGCAACCTCAGTTTGTCTTAGAAACAGCACAAATGAAGCTTTATCAATGCGCACTGAAAAAGGACATGCACTTGTGGGTATTTTTTAAACGCTTGCAGCACCAAGTCGGGACTATCAAAGACCCCTTGGCAACGTCAAACATGCACCTGGCTGGTTCACTGGGGTACCAGCGCCTTTGTGCAAAACAAGCTACTCCTTTCACTCCAGCCGAATTAAGAAGGCTGAGTTGACACAACATGGGATGGTCTTGCGCCAAGAGGACGGTTCTTATGCTTTGTCGGTGCACTTTTCTCCTGACCCAGATTTATTCTGGTCATTCAATAGCTACGAGGACTATTTGATGACTCACAAGAAGGGCCCCTTTCAGCGTTTCACAATTCTTTTGTGCCCAGCAGCTTCAAGGAGGGAACGATAGGCCTGAAAAACAGCCGAAGATCTCCTCTGACTTGGCTGACTTGCTGCGTTAATTTCCTTCCAGGGGAGGCCTGACCTTTTGCCTTCCTGACAAGTATGCAAACTTCATCTCTGTTTATTTGCGCCTGAAACAACCCATCCCAGAGAAGTTGTGCCACGCTATGTCTCGGCCTCTTGCATAAACACTGCTGCCACACCAAGGCAGCACAGCCTCACAACAGCAGCACACACCAATCTATCGTAGGTCAACTGTTGGGAAAGGAAGAGAGGGAAGGTGGTCCCAGCTACTGACAAGCAAAGACCTCTGCTTTATATTAGTCAAACTACTGTTGCTCACAATCCCTCTGGTCCTCCTTGCTGCCAATCTGCAATAATAAGCTGTACCAACCCCACTGTGTTAGATAAAGCTACGAGAACCTTAACAGTGAAAATGTTTTTGCTTCCCATAGCAAGCAGAAGGAACTTTTCTGGGAAACGCTGAACTGTTGCAATTAAAGCTAACTTTAAAAAAAGCTTTCTCTGCTGCAATCCACTAAAGAAATTAAATATTGAAGCTATTCTAATGCGGGTAGGAACACAAACCCACACGACCAACAGGAAGCACATTTTGGACATTCTGACAAGAGAGGATGGAAATCTGTAGCTAACCACCTCCAAATTAACTACTGTCCACACCTGGAAAGATTCCTAATTTCATTTCTTCCAGTATAAACTGGGAACATTTATCCCACTGATGGTCACTGCACTAGTAGCAGGTGGAGTCAAGACAATTAAATACCATACTACACAAAATAGGAACATCTTGGACATCTCAGTCACTATCAATCACTAGTATTTATATACCGCTTTTCAACACAAAGTTCACAAAGCGGTTTACAGGCAAATAATAACATTAAAGTTAAACGGCTCCCTGTCCCAAAAGGGCTCACAATCTAAAAGGATGGAGAACACCACCAGCAACAGCCACGAGAAAGACACTGTACTGTGCTGGGATGAAGAGGGACAATTGCTCTCCCCCTGCTAAATATAAGAGGACACCACTTGAAAAAGTGCCTCTTGCCCAGTTAGCAGGGGAGATTTGACAGAGATGACAGTGTGGCCTGGTGGTTACTGGATTTCTGACCAGGGAGGCATGAGTTCAAATCTCCGCTCAGCCATGTAGTTAGCTGGGTGACCCTGGGCTAGTCCCTCCCTGCAGGGTTGGAGTTCAGAGGACAACATGGGAGAAGCGAGGGGTCGGAAGCTTCATTTCCTGGGAGGCAAGGCTACACTCCTCCCATCCAGTGATGTCATCCAAGTGCGCCAACTACCGGAACACTCGGATGATTGACAGCCCTCCGCCCCTATGGCGGAGGGCTGCCACGCCCCCCCAAGCCTCACTGCGCCGGAATCGCTCCATTTTAGAGCGATTCCGGACGCGAGGGAGGGAGGGCGGGCCCAGCAGCAGTGGAGCGGCCCGGGACCTCCGCAGAACTAGCGGAACGGAGTTCCGGGCCGTTCCGCCTGGATGACACCTCTGCTCCCATCCCTCCTGAGCCAACCTGCTCCCAACGAGCGAACACCCTCAGCACAAGGAAGGCCAAAAACTCCTCCAGCCTCCCAGCAGAGCACACATTTGTCAAGGCAGCCTGCTGACCAGGGTGTGCTCATGCACGCAGAGCTCCAACGTCGGAGGGTTTCCCCTGTTCACTGGGGCAAAAAGGATAGCTCTGTTGGCACAGGATGTCCCCTCCATTAATATAAGTGAGCACGGAAGTCCTTGGGAACAGGAAAGGAACAGTTTGCTGTACAGCAGCTTATGGTGAATGCCTTCCCTTACAGTGAAATCTACTCAGAAGTTCCACTGGGTTAAATGGGGCTTGCTCTGAAGTGTGCGTCGGATTGCCGTTTAGAATTCTAAAGCCGTCTTGCCAGCCTTAGTGCCCACTGTTGCTCCTGAGCTGCTACTTGGAAGGGCCAAGACCTACTCCCTGCACAGTCTCTCCTAGGTCAGAACAGTTAGCACAGAAAACAAGCAGAGCTTGCACCGAGCTTGCTGATTAAGGCCAGGCACGCCACCCACGGAAGGGAGGCGTGTTAATTCAGTTTGCAGCCCATGAACAGGCATCACCTATTTATAGCCTTGCACTAAACCTCAGCTGGCCAAAATAGCAGAAGCAAAAGCACACCGGCCCCTAGGAGGGCAGCTGCAGGGACCACAGAACGAGCAACTGCTGACCCACAAGGACACTCCAAACAGAGCTGGAATTGCCGAATTGGGAGCCCGACCGTGAGGTCCAGTGCAGTCCAATTGCCTCTGCATGTTGGGAACTTGGGGCTTGCAAAACCAGGGCTCACTTAGACAACTCCTTCTCTCCCTGGTGCCACCCCTGCAGTGCCCTTGCAGAGCTCAAGCAGATGGGGGACGTCAAGGGACGGCAGGCTGTCATACCAACCCACCTGACCATTCATAAGAACATAAGAAGAGCCCTGCTGGATCAGGCCAAAGGCCCATCTAGTCCAGCTTCCTGTATCTCACAGCAGCCCACCAGGTGCCCCAGGGAGGCATGAGACAACAAGATCCTGTTGCACCCTGTTGCCACTCCCTTGCACCCGGTACCAGTAGCCCTCCACCTTTGTAAGGAGGTTGCACAATCCATCATTGCCCATAGCCCACGATGGACCTTTCCTCCAGAAATCGGTCCAATCCCCTCTTAAAGGCATCAAGACCAGATGCCATCCTGTGGCAAAGAGTTCCACAGATTAACTACCCGCTGGGTAAAAAAGTACTTCCTTTTATCTGTTTTAACTCTCCCAACCCTCAGTTTTAGCGGATGCCCCCTGGTTCTGGTGTTTTGAGAGAGGGAAAAGAACATCCCTCTATCGACTCTATCCCTTCCATGCATAATTTTGTATGTCTCAATCATGTCCCCCCTCAGGCGCCTTTTTTCTAGACTGAAGAGCCCCAAACGCTGCAGTCTTTCTTCATAAGGGAGGTGCCACAGCCCCGTCATCATTTTAGTTGCTCTCTTCTGCACCTTTTCCAACTCCACTATGTCCTTTTTGAGATGCGGCGACCAGAACTGGACACAGTATTCCAGGTGTGGCCTTACCATCGATTTGTACAATGGCATGATCATATTGGCTGTTTTATTCTCAACCCCTTTTTTAATGACCCCAAGCATGGAATTGGCCTTCAGTAGACCCCTTCCAGCTGTGGAAACGACTTGGCACGAACAGAGCCTTCTGCTCAATCCTGAGCCTTGAGAGATCTGCTGGTGCCAGGACCGTGACATTCAACCTCCCCCCTTCTTGGGTTTCCCCCCAATAACTGTGACAGACTAAGAAGTCCAAAAAACAACAAAGTATCTTGTAGCATCCTAAAGATGCTACATGCTTATTAACCTGCTTATGCTACAAGCATCTTAACCCGCTTATTTCATTTTTGTGAACTGCGGTCCATTTCATTAGGTGCATGAAAAGTTTAAAAAGCACAAGGGATCACATCAGTTCAATAAACAGTCCAACGTCACCTCAGGCTAGAAAGTCTGTAGCTTTCTACAGTTCTTGGGGGTGAGTGTTCTGAACCTCACCCCCATCCATGCGTCAAGGCTGGCCGACATCCCCCTGCGGAACTATCACACAAATCAGAAGCCAGCCCTCGCAAGTGCAGGCAGCGACCTTAATGCACCCAGTGACTCTGGCTTGGCCAACGCAGCTGTGGGCAGCACTCAGGCATCCAGCAGGTCCAAAAGGATGACTTCAGAGCTGGCACCAGATGCAGCTGGCACAGGCCCTCCCTAATGGACCACAAGGCAGGCATCCATTTGCAGTGCGGAAGAGAAAGGAGAACCACATCACAGACATGATCTTGCTAGGGAACCTTTCCAGTGGCCGTTGACTGCAATAAGGAGTGCCCCACAAAACAAGAGTTGGGTGTTGTAGTCAAGGGGTTTCCAGTTCAGCACCATGGACACAAGATGGGATGAAACCCGTCATCAACTTCTTGCTCCCACAATCTTCACCCAACTGCACGAAGCTGAGCCCCAGGCATCCTCCCTATAGCGCTCAGTCACATTTTTCCTGCTAAAGTTAGTAGCGCAATTCACCCCAGTGCTCAAGAGAGATTCTGCTTGCCTGGAACATTCCTTCTTATCTCACTCAAACCCCAAAACAAAGCTGGCACATAATTATATTGTGGCTTGGACAGACACTTTAAAGCATACAAGGTTAGCCCCAGGCCTGCATAATTTGCACCCCACACACCTCACCAACTGCAGAGAAGAGAAGAAATGCCCAAGAAGTGACAAAGCCCAACTTCCTGTGACAAGTTCATCAACACCACATCCGTCCACCCCCCCACCCCCCGCAAAAAATCCAAACAGAGGAGGAAGGAACAAGGTCCAGCACATGGGATACTTCAGTGTTTCCCAAACTGTGGGTCAGGAACCACCAGTGGATTGTGAGCCGATTTCTGGTTGCAAAAGGTTTTTGAAACATTAAACTTTGCAAGCAATCTTCCATGGTTTGCAGGAAAAAATTGTTAGTTGGAACGCTAGCCTGTAGTATTAGGTAATCTTCACATCCTCAAATTAAAATGTCCCATTTTCCAATTTTCTCTAGCAATTGGCATGCTATAGATCACATGTGCACCCAGTTTCAGCCTTGTTCTGGCTTGGAAGTCCCTGATTGCATACCTTGCTCTCCAGTTCAGCCTTCTGAGTACCCTGGGATGACTAAAGGTTTAGGGGAACAGTCCTTGAACTCCGTTTCTAGGGAGAGTCTAACAAATGCCTACACACATACTATATGCAAGGTGTCTAGCAGACATGGGAGCACAAGGTCCAGACTATAATTAATTTATACTTTATTCTTATAAATAAGCTATTCAATATCTCCTTTTGTCTGGTGGGTTGCAGTAGATTGTCATTTTGAAAAATGTGTCCTGGTGCTAAAAGGTTTGGGATGCACTGCCCTACCTGATTGCTCCCTTTTAGTAGTCCTTTTTAAAATTTTGCTCTAGTCGGGATGGAAAATACTTCCAGAGACCCTGGACTCTTTCCTGCAATAGCACAAGGCCACTAAGAGGCCCGAGAGACGGTAAATACAAGCAGGTTCACTGGGGCAGAGGTGTGCACAGACTTTAGCCCATGGAAGCTCCTGCCACAATGAATCTGTTCATTCCAAATGGTTCCAACCGCTGACTTGCTGCACAAATCACATTCTAGAAACCTGCCACTAGCTACACCCCCACACTTGGCACAAATGCCACACACTGCCCCCACAACACACTCTGCTCCTTGTCCCAATATCACAGTCACAGTGGAGGGAATCTGAGGAGCTTCCTCTTTCAGGCTGCCGCCGCCCCGGAGAGCCCCTTCCCTTGCAGGCCAGCCCCAGCCTTGCCCACCTGCACCCGGAGAAGCTGCCACCTCCTGAAGCCACAGCCACTGGACTCAATGCGGGGGGGGGGAGCAGAGAGCTTAGTACACCTTTCAGGCAGGGTAGAGAAAAGGAAATTTGGGCAGCGGCAGCTCAACAGGGGCAGGTTTAAAATGCCCAAAACGCCCTCCTCTCTGCAGTGCTTCGAGGTCTAGGCCAGCCATTTTCAACCACTGTGCCGCGGCACATTGATGTGCCGCGAATGGCCCCCGGGTGCGTCGTGGGCATGTGGGAGAGGGTCGTCCATCAGTAGGGCCATTGGGGGATGCAGGCACCACCACCACCACCCCCGCAGCACAGCGCGCCTTGTCCATCGTCAAGCAGACGGCGCGCCCCCTGACCACTTCGTGCCTCCCTCCCCAGCGCGCCTCGCGAGGGAGAGGCTGAGAGTCCGGGCTCGGGGGCTCGGGCCGCTCCTGGTCCCCAGGCCTTCCCCGCGGGGCTCCGACGCACCTTCCCTGCAGCGGCGCCGCCAGATGGTGTCGGTGCGCAGGAGGCGGCGGAAGGCGCTGCAGACGAGGGCCAGGCTGGGCAGGTCGGTGCCGGGCAGCGAGCCGAAGATCTGCACCAGCAGCTCGGGCGGCAGCTCCAGCAGCGAGAGCGGCGCGCGGGGCGGGCCGTGGGGGGCGGCGGCGGCGGGGGCCCCCTGGACGCGCGCAGACGCAGACGCCGCCGCCGCCGCTTCAGCCTCCGCCGCCGCCGATCCGCTCTCGCTGCTGGAGCTGCCGCCCGAGCTGCTGGTGCAGATCTT